>CALSCE010010634.1:5953266-5982151 GCA_943593645.1 Bovichtus variegatus
AAGAAAACAGAGGCGGGCTGTTCTTCTTTGCTGGATTTTCATGACTTTGATCAACTCTTTGGTGCTTTAGCGCCACCTACTGAACTGCTGCTTCTGTGCGCAATACGCAATATGGATGTGTGTAGCAATAGCATATAGTATAACAGATTATGTAAACATACTGTATGAATCCCACTAAAATATTCCCTCTCTCTTTCTCTGTATGTGTGTGTGTGCGTGTGTGTGTGTGTGTATACGTGTATACGTGTATACGTGTATACGTGTGTGTGTGTGTGTGTATTATTGGTCAGCTTCCAAGCCTTTTCCAACCGACCTAAAGGTGGGTTGCATCTAGTAAATCTCCGTCTGATTAATGTTTAGAAAAGTTTTTAATTTATGATCAAATTGTTGAATCTAGTTCTATATTATGTCCATTTAATTCTGTATAAATACTGTTAAAATTCTAGATCCATGATCTTATTTCAACACAGGTATGGAACTGCAGTCAAGCCAGCCTCCCCTTCAAAAGAGGCAGTCACACTGTGACGGTGATGGGCAATGTCATATCCATTCAATAATATCAGTCTGTCAAGAAATACAATTTCAAAAATACATTAATAACAATAAATAACAATGTAACGGTGGATCTTCTCGCACCCTAAGCGAGAATCATACCCCTAGACCAACGAGCCTTTTTTAATGTGAAAAAAGTGTAGAATTAAACTATTTGGCCAAAGAGCACCCTCTGCTGCACTACATTTTATAACCCATTCAGCTCTTTTCCTCTGAGCTCTTCACAGCATGCTCCTGTGGAGCTGTACTTCATCTTTTACGTTATTTGGGGTACTAACATCAATATCTGACATCAATATCTTCTCATGGTACATGTGGTTTAAAGGTTCTCTAAAGGGATTTGACCTGTTTGCTGGTTTATGACATAGCTTCTCTTCATTTGTATATCAAGGTCTTTAGATTGTGTTTCATTAAAGCATATTGCAGCTGAGGCTCAGGAAAGATCAATGGATCGATCCTCCAGTCCGTAGGTTGAAGTGTCCTTGGGAAAGACACTGAACCTTGGGATGTGTGAAAATGGTGAATGCCTTGTGATTAATTGGCTGGTTGTTGTTGTTTTTTAATATGTTTGCACGTGTTCTTATTTAATGTGTTTTCTATTGTTATGTTTGGTCTTGATTTCACTTTCTCCGAGACAATTTTCTCCCATGGGAGACAATAAAAGTAAGCTTAACCTTAACCCCAAATTGCTCACAAAGGCATAGCCATGTGTGTGTGTGTGTGAATAAGCATTAGATTAGAGGATGGGCAGTTTCGCACCTTGTATGGCAGCCCTGCCATCAGTGTATGAATGTGTGTAAATGGGTAAATGTTGGCATGTAGTGTAAAAGCGCTTTGAGTGATTGGAAGACCAGAAAGGCGCTATATAAAGTCCAGTTACTATGTCTTACATGTATTTCCCATTCCCATATCTCTCATTACATTTGAGCTAACCTTTACCACGAGGAGGCATGTAAACGGAAGGTATGAAGAGATGAAAGTATGTTTAAGAGCCTGGGACACCTTTGAGGAGCAAAGGAGTCCTATTTCAGAAACATGTTGCCATTTTTAGCATTGCCTGTCCTTTCCCCTGCTAATTTAGTTTTTTCATTTATTGTCATTTCTGCAGTAGATGAGTCTAAAATACTCTCTACTTTGCACATAAATGCCAGCCTTTTTATTTGAATTCTAATGTTAAATTGTCTTAATCTTTTTGTATCCTCTGAGAGCTCCAGCCTTGTTTTATATAACGTTACATAGAGGGGAAATCGGGCTAATGGCAAGTTTAGAGCCAAGTTTAGAGTGGAGATATTGAATTGTGACAGTACTTGTTATAAACTATAACATGCGGTTAAGTATTTGTTAGTAGCAGTAATGTTCTGTATGTCTTGGTTCTTATTACTTTGATGTCCAGGGGGTAAAATTAGGGCTCGTCCGGGATTTGAACCCGGGACCTCTCGCACCCAAAGCGAGAATCATACCCCTAGACCAACGAGCCAGGCCTTGTCTGTCTTTAATCGTAATATTAAATAATAATAATAAATAATATAACATTATTATTATTATTATATAATAATAATCGCTATAAATAATTATTAAATTGCATGTCAGAACAAATATTTGTATTTGTACAAAGCTAACTTGTAAGGATAATGTTGAGCTGTTGTGCTAATCCACCGAATTTCTAGACACTTATTTCAGAAAGTCACAAATCATTAAAATGCTTGTTCTTGTCACACACCAATCGTCATATTACAAACATTCCCTCATCGAAAGCCATGGTACATAAACTATAATGGTCTAAATGCCGTGTTATGTAAATACGTTAGCTGCCTGCAAGTCTTCGCTGAGGTCCAACTTCACCCTGATTTGCTTCACAGTGCGCATGCTCGAGTTAGCTTTGGGCTCGTGAGCCAGCAGCATCAGCGCCTGCCAAGTCCTGGTCCTGGGTTTGGAACTACACATACAAGATGGCAACCAAAGCGAAACGACCCAAGGTTACAATTTCACTCATTTTAACAAAACAAACAAAGATGATACACGTTGGGCTGTGTGTGTACCGTTATAACTTAGCTACACTGTACAGTCTGCGTCACGTGTGAGCAAGGTTAGCTGCTACATGTGCATGCTGTGCTTTCTGCATATGACGCTATGTGTGGTAAAGTTAGGGGAAATGTACTTTAGCTCATGAGCCAAAGTTATAAACACGGTTAGTCTGTATTCAAGCTGTTGGCGCTACTCGTTCACCGAAAGTGCAGCTACAGCAGCAGCGATGACTGTCACTGATTGGACAGTAAAACCAAGTGCTTCGTAGCACGAGGTCATGTTGATTTATGAAGTTTGTGTTCGTGCGCCGACAGGTCGATGGAGGTTCAGAGATTAATCCGCTGCAGAACTTTCTACAGTGGTGCAACAGAGTCGGCTTAGTACTCAGCAATAAGGTACGATGTCTGTCAGACAGGCACTCTGTATGATTATGCTCTATTTCTTTCATTGACAAAAGATTTTGAAGAAGGTATACCAACTGTATATATTATACACATTTTAGGATGTGTCTCTCTCTGTAGGTGTGTGTGAGTACAGTGGGAACAGTGGCGGAGTATGGGATGCTGGCTGAAGACAACATAGAGGAGGGAGAGGTTTTATTCATCATCCCCAGATCAGCTCTTCTCCACCAGGAAACAACCCAGGTGTCCGCAGTGCTGGAGAAAGGTGGCGGTTATGACTACAGGAGTGTTTCCCAAGCTGCCTGTGTGGTCCCTCAGTTTGTGACCTCTCTGTCGCTCCTCTTACTCTCCACAGAGGGCTCCTCTCTGAAGAGCTCGTCTGGCTGGGTCCCCCTGCTGCTGGCTCTGCTGTATGAATATACATCTTCACAGTCCCGCTGGAGACCCTACCTCTCTCTGTGGACCGACTTCAAGACACTTGACCACCCCATGTTCTGGTAAGAACCCGTTTCAAATTACTGTCTAAACTCCATCCTAAAGGTCAGGGATGTCCGTTTTCCACTACATGACAATCGTGGCCAAAATAATTCACGACAACAATATTATTGCGATATCTATAGATCAATTGAAAAATAAAATTATAATAATATATCCTCGAATTACACTTAAAATACGAGTGTAGGATGGTGGAGAGAGTATGTAACCATAGCTGTATTTAAATATATGAAATGATTTAAGAGGCGCTGGATTATTTACAGGATATTATCAAGTTTATTAGAAGGCTTCCCCCTGACAGTCGATGAGTCGAAACATCTGCGTTGCATTTGTTAGTCATGCTTTTCATTATATTTTCATATTCTAGCAGGACATAATTGACATGAACAGTATTTCCCACAGGTTGTAGGCTAGAAGGCTTTGTATTGAACAGCCATAGCCATTTTTTTTATATCAGGGTTATTTTCAATTCTATATAAGTTATATTATTGGGACACCCCTGCAGGATTTCAAAGGAAAAGCTGTTACATTGCCTTGAATTTTCTGTTGATTTGAAGTGTGAATTTCTAGCTTTCTTTGCAGTCATTTACAATCCATTCGTTCAGGTCTAAAGAGGAGAGAGACCGACTGTTGAGGGGAACGGGTATCCCACAGGCTGTGGACACAGACTTGGCTAACATCCGGAGGGAATACACAAACGTGGTCCTTCCCTTCATCACTAAGCATCCTGACCTCTGGAACCCCGACACACACACACTGGAGCTGTACACACAGCTGGTGGCCTTTGTCATGGCCTACAGGTTAGTGAGCGCGAGACAAAATACTCATGTACATAAAGTATCTTGTTTTCCGTCTAAATTCACCAGTGATGTCTTGCTTCCCTATTCTCATCTCCTCTCTGTAGTTTCCAAGAGCCAAAGGTTGAGGAGGACGATGAAGATGATGAGGAGGAAGAAGAGGAGGAGGAGAAGGCCCCGAACCCACCGATGATGGTTCCCATGGCCGACATGCTTAACCATGTGTCTAATCACAACGCTAATCTAGAGTTTACACCGGTGAGGGGACACATCCTCTCCTAATATTGGACTTTTTCGAGTCTAGATTTTAGGGACGCACAGATTAATCGTCTGAACATCGATATCAACATTTGCCAAAGTCTGTCTGTTGGGTTGCATCAATTTTGTGACGGCTAGACGTTGCTTAAGTTAGACTCAGACAAGCCAGCTGCAGATTCGGAGAATAAGCCAAGGGCTGGACACAATTCGGCCGAGATTTAAGAGCGCAATGGGAGCTGCCGCCGGGCACACGTGTGGTTTGTTAGCAAATAAAAATGAAAGACGGGATCAGCCGTTTGGGAATATTACACTGTCTCTGAGAAAGATCAGCGACATGCAGCCACTCAAAAGGCCTTTTGAAGCAGTTATTTTTTTATATTGAAGATGTCTTTCCTCAGAGGGTACAGTTTCCGTGGCACAGAAGGGGGATATATAACAAAAAATATTAGCACCAGCTACATTATTTTGTTTTGTTATTTTAAACATCGGTATCAGCCCACAATTTCACAACCGGTGAACACCGACTAGATTTGATAGTTTGTCAGAACAGCTTCTTATCTGTGCAAAAATATCACTGGGAGCAAGTCTGTTTGTTGTTAAATAAAAACTGTATATTTGACATTGAGACCTAAACTGAATTATCAGTAAACGTTAAACTTATTAGCATATTAAAAAAAAAAGTCTCACTTGTTATTGTTTGAACTTATGTCATCTCTGCACGCCTTCGTTCTCAGGACAGTTTGAAGATGGTTTGCGTGCGGCCCATTCATAAAGGCGAGGAGGTGTTTAACACCTACGGGCAGATGGCCAACTGGCAGCTGCTGCACATGTACGGTTTCACGGAGTCGCATCAAAGCAACAGCAACGACACCGCTGACATCCCCATCATCAACCTCTACAAAGTGGCCACGCAAGGTGACAACATTCACAGACAATTTGTTTGAGGTTTTGACAAATTACAGTATCACTAGAGAGAAGTGTTAAAGAAACAGAAGAAAATGCTTTTTTGACCCAAATACAACAGTTAGTTTGTGCTTCCTCCTCATCCCTCCATCTTCCTCTCCTCCCAGGTATTCAGTCTGATCTGGACCGGCAGCTGCTGGAGGAGAAGTGGGAGATGCTGTGTGAGACGATGAAAGAGAAAGGCGCTTTTGTCTTTGGCAAACAGGGCTGCCTCACCGACACGGAGCTACATTCTGTGCTCAAGGTGAGACGGTACAGGCAGAGCAGTTTAAATGGCACCACACACACACGACCACTTTAAGAGGTCAAATGGCTTATTGGAAACAACTTTCTTTGTGCAACTTCAGGTGCTGTGCATGTCAAAGGAGGAGTTCTCAGAGTTCAAAGATAATGAAGGATGGGAGGAAGATGAGGAAGACGAGATTTCCCTGGCTTTTTCTAACGAAGGTCTTCCAGGATTAAAGGACTCGTGGAAATGGCTAATTCATGAAGCAGCCCGCCTGACGGAGACGTCCTACGGAGACTGGGAGGAGGGGAAGCTTGAGGACAAGGCAGCTCTTGGACGGCGCAGCAGGCAGCAGAATGCCCTGCAGGTTTGCTGTGGACAGAAGAGCATCCTGCACAGACTGATGGTGCTCACCCAGGCATGACTCCAGTGAGCCAGCCCACATGAGGAATTTTTTTTTTTTTTAAATATCAGGGGGGGGGACTTGTCTCAGAGTGCATTCAATAAATGATTTTTCCTAAAGACTGATCTGATTTTTGCACTCCTGTATGCCAACATACACCATCAGTGTTGATATGCAAGATGTTTTGCCATTTGTACACATTACATGGATAATTGACACATTGCATATTTTTGCACAAGTCTGCAACGCAAGAAAACTACCTTTGCAATATTTTTCCAAATATGCAACTGTTAACTTGCTGTAGACAAAAAAAAAAAAAAAAAAACGGCCTCAATTTGCAGTTAAATGACAACATTCAAATTTTTCTTCATAGTAGTTGAAATTAACTTTGGCATTTCTTACAAAAACTCAGCCAGTGCAGATATCAGTTGCACCTATAAAAATTGTAGGTCAGTCATTAGCCATTTATCTTTTAATATGTAATGTTAGTCCTCTAATCCTATGATTCTGGATGTACAACACAAAGTAAATTCCTTTTTTTTTTTCTAATAAAAACAAACAGTACAGTGTTTCAAAAGTAGGTATATAAAATATGAAAAAAAACAAACTCATGTTACAATATTCTCTAAATTCTAAGCAGCAATGATATTTAAAGTGTATGAATTATGTTTATCAAAATAAAATACCTACTTCTAAAACACCTGGTATATTAGTACCATAAAATGAGTCTCGTCATCCCTGAATGAACACAGATGCTTGCAGTTTGAATGCTTTATTTCCTGTATGTATGCATACTGCAGTTAAGTAGCAAGAACTAAAGGCAAACTAGAAAGGACTACAAAATACAACACATGGACCAATACATTTACAAAACATTCAAAATGTTACAAAATGGGCTGTATTGGTCCTGCTATTGTTGTTCTTCAATTTGGATCTTTGTACAAATCGTAAAGATACGATGTCGCCATCACTTTGCACAATTTACAAGTGCCAGGGAGAGACTTCCAGAGCCAAACTGTCTCCACCGACACACCAGGAGAAGACCCCCACCCCACCTCGGAGACTAAACTTCATCTTCCTGTCCCACTCAGGGATAAAAAGGAATCAAATGAAAGTAGCAGGCAGCGTTTTTTCTTCAATCATCTACCATTCAGCCTCTGAAAGCAAAAAAAAAAAATTCAGGAAAAAAAGGGATTTGTGTGGGAGGGAAGCAAACCAAGGACTTTGGTAGTGAGTGAAAATATGTTTTGATGTCTTTACATGTCAGGATACATTTTATTTGACATGTGCATTGCTCTCCACATATCTACTCTCCCATTCTCCCTTTTTTCCAATATTTACATCAAAGCATCAAAAAAGTATATTAAACAGCATGTCCCAATCCATTCTCTCCATCTCAATTCAGCCCCAAAGGGATAAACAAAAATCTAACTCTTTAGATCCATGAGCAGTAGTCATCCACATTTCAAATGACTGTGGTTGCCAGTTTATCCAGTGCCAACAGTAAAGAGAGAGGTGTGTGTGGTGGGGGAGTGGGTCAAGGCCGCGGCATCTCTCCCGAGGGCTACGAGCTGGCTGGTACACAGGCTAGCTGGCACCGGTGCCCTCCATCACCTGCTGGGCCTGCTTCTGTCCCATGCAGCACTGGGCTACTGACTGGAACAGCCTGAGGAGAGAGGGGCGAGGTAGGAACATTAATGTTAAAGAGCAGCACTACTGGTCCAAGATGCATTACTTTCTCAGTTCCTGTATACAAGTATGAGAGAACAATGTGTCAAACAGGGAACCTCACTTTTCAATCTCGGGGGCACAGTGCACAAAGTCGTGGCTCCAGAACTTGAAGGCAGGATTCTTGATCAGCTCGATGAACGTGATGAGGAGACCCCATGGGTGAGGCCTGTTCACGATCAGCCTCTCCAACAGAACCCTGGCAGAGAAGGAGAAAGCTTTAACCAACAGCACTTGTAGTTGTGACGATTTATTCCTTCTGCTGAACTAATAAAGTCACTCAGAACTCAATTGAGATAGTCTCACCTGGTGATCTGCTCCTGGATGGCCTCAGTGTTGGCCTCAGCGAACAGATACAGCATGGTGCAGCTGAAGTAGTGAGTGTGGCTGTTGGGGTAGCGCAGCTGATTGGCGATCGCGTTCAAGAACAGGTAACGCCCTGAAAAAACACATGACGGCAGAAACCTGATCACAGTGCTCTGCTTTTGTTAAGCGCAGATGTTGAACATCTCAAATCAGGTAACACCCAAAAACATACAACATACACTTCCCAAAAGCTTTTCTCATTTAGCGGGTAGATAGCACTTTCAACAGCACAAACTAAATGTTAAAAGTACCGCAACCCACACAGAAGTTAGGAAAAACTCCCAAGTAATGTCAAACTGTTTGTAAGTGACATGGGATGTTGGCCTGAAGTTTTCAGTTCCGACTTACAGCAACATTTTTAATTTCCCTGCACTTCTCTACTATTTGACAGAAAACTGATGTGGTTTGTATGCTGCCACCTTACCCTCAGTGTCCAGGTCCACTGCCAGGTTCTGGAAGATGTCCATGTGTGCAGAGTGGGTGATCGTGCTCATGGAGGGGGTGCTGCCCTTGTTGTGGATGTGAGCGATTGCCTGTGTGCCTACATACAACACCAGAGCATTGATCAGCTGGATGTTGTAGCGGTTTCCTGGCTCGTTAGACACCTGGAGACAAAAAAAGATGAGAAATCAACAAACAATTCATATAGTCTTTTGTTGAAGTCTAATACTAACAATTTAAAATAAGTCAACACTCATACCTGCAGGTTGCTGCGCAGCTCAGACAAGAAGGTGACTGGTGAACGAGTCTTCAGATACGAGTCCAGATCCTTCTTGAACTGGGAAGGCATAACACCTGTGAAGTTGGTGAGGATACGCGGCGCGATGTTGATCTCACTCAGCATGTCCACCTGCAGCCGGAATAACAGATTGAACTTTGTTTAGACAAATTACTTCTTCAAACAAGGCTGAAGAAACCCTGCTCCTTTAGACTGTATGGACACGTCACCATTTGGACACAAACTTATAGGTTCTGCTGATCTAAGCCACACTTTAAAAACACCAGCAAATGTATAATTAACAGCTGATTTTAAAAGTGTGTGTGTGTGTGTGTATACAGTATGTGTGTGGGTGTCTCTCTCTACCTTGAGATTGGGTGTGAAAGGGTCAGGGAGCCTCATGTTGCGTGGAAAGGCACTGAGGATGAGGTTGCGGAGCTGGATGCAGTTGGGCGGGATAACATCACAGAAGCCGTAATGGTAGTCACACAGGAACTCTGGGAAGTCATGCAGCAGGACCAGGAGCACTCGCAGTGTGCCCTGAAACACACAACAACAAGGGGGAGACAAAGATTAGTTTTAGGTGTTGTAATCCAAACATTTAACAGGAAACATATGCATATTACTAAAATAAACTGAAAATCAGCTATGATACAGAGTAAGCGTCATCTTTTGGTACCGGTCTATTCCTTTAATCACAAAAGAAAGTATCAATGTCCCAGCCGAAGTTTCAATGCAAGGTTCAATCAAAGAACAAAAAGAGTTTCCACGTTTTCAGAAGTGGCAGCTGTTATTTCTGCAAAACATGAATGAAAAAAGAGAAAGCACCTTGTAGAGGATTTGCATAGGTTTGTTGAGCTCTACATTCCTCAGGAATGGGGCCAGGTACTTGAAGAGATCAATCAGAAGCTGTGCGTACATGGGCCAACCCTGGAAGAAAACAGTCCATTAGACCAGAATTCAAAGACCACAACTATGGGGAAAGCGGCAACATTTATGCATTAAAAAGACTAAATGTAAGGTATTGAAAGTATGAGTTATGTGCCGTTCTTGCATACCTTCTGCTGTGGTGTGTGTGCTAGCATCCTGGCGATGAAGATGCGATGGGAGATGAGTTCCAGCCACGCGTACACAAAGCCAGGTGCTTTGGTGGGTCTCAGGATGTGGAAGGTATTGCTGCAGATGAAACAGGAAAGAGTGAGTCCAAACCAAATTGCAGCAATCATACAGACCGTAACATTTAAAACATCTTCCTTTTGAGCCCAATATCAGCACTACCAAGCCTTCTCTATTCCACACTCTGAACCCTTCAGATATGATCGATCCATGTGTATGTCTTACCAGAAGGCGGTGAGTGTCTGAAAGTTGATGGTCTCCAGAACATGTTCGGGAGCGTTGAGCTCCAACAGCAGCATGATGAAAATGCGGTGGTATGGCAGCTGCTGGAATTCTGTCTGACGGACATCATGGTCCTGAATCAGCACCCCTACTACAATACCCAGCACCTAAAAAAAGTAACGTAGAGCGTGATCAGAATCAAGTAAACCGTCTGGTCAAAGCCTGGCATCCCTTTCTACAGAGGAGACAAGCATTTATATTGCCTTTCAACAAGGTAGTTAAATTAAGTTAGCCCTGTCAAAAGGTTTGAAAAGTCTTCAACACATCCCTGATTTATGCAGCACTCTTTGTAAGCCTCCTATTTTGAACAGGGGAAAAACAAACCTAATGTTGAAATTGTATTTTGGTTGAAAAGCCCTGCCAAAAGATATTCCACAGTTCTACTTCTACATTTGAGCAGACATGAACATCCCCACATAGAAAGTGTTTAAGTACCACAAGAGAAAACTCATTTTCTAAAATAGGCTGTAACTGTTGATATTTTTGACTCTTCTGTCACAATGTTTTTGTGTTGCTGTACCTTGTTGAGGAGGTTGATTTTTGTCACCGTGTTGGTGGCCTCTCCAGAGTGTTTGACCAGCAGGGCTATCAGCCTAACAAAGGCGTCCAGGTTGTGGTAACACTTGGCTCTGATGATGGCTGCGCTGGCTGCTGGGTTGTGCTGCTGCTCAGCCTGTGCCCTGTAGCTTATCTCAACACACATTTCTGTGCACAGCCTGAAGAACCTCGTGATCAGGTCATCGGTCTTCAGGATACCCTGCTGGTGCATCTGGAGGAAAAAAATACATTTAAAAAAAAGACATTAGATCCAAATGAGGAACAGGGCTCAGCGCAACCTTTGATCATTTGCACTTCACTTATAAAGTAGTGTTTACCTGGCCAACAAAGGCTGAGAAAGCTTTAGTGCTGTCCCTGCCAGCAGCCGCTGAGTGGTACAGGTTGACCCATTCCCTCAGGAGGTACTCCGCCTTCTCCCTCAGGCCTGGAGGATCATCATATTCTGAAGCCTGTGAAATCCCAGAGTGCATCATGAAGTTGGGTCCTCCGTGGGCCCGGTCAATCATGGCCTCGTAGTTGGAGCGAACAACATCCATCAGCTGGGGAAGGCTGGGGGGGACAGAGTCAGTTTTAAACCTTCTTACATTAGTCATTTCATTTTCCCAAATGAGATAGATTTATTTAATGCCATTTTAAAGTGTTTGCTACCTGCCCTATAAATCAATGTCCAATCTGACAGTGTGTCATTACTTGACACGTTTTCCTATCTATTGACATCTCAAGTATAGCAAGCAATCATTTTAGTGTAAAGCATAGCATTGTTGTACACACACACTAAGTTAGAACCTGTGGGTCGTAAAAGCACCACAATCTGGCCAAGTGGAATAGTAGTTTTTTTGTGGTTGTAGGGACTTTGAAGCCCACCGTCTCATTTATTGTCTTTTTTTTTTTCTTCCACATAATTCAGCAATTCTGCAGCAGATATTTGTGGAGAAATAGATCAACTAATGACAAAAATAAAGAAAAGTTTTAACATTGTAGGCGTTTACCCCTCAGGTGCGTTGGCTCTGGAGTGTGCACAGGTCCTCATTAATGTCTCAATTGTGTGGAAGAGGTCAGCCTCTGTGACATGGCTGACACTGCGTTCATCCACTAGCAGGAGCTTCACCAACTGCATGGCAAATGCAACTGCCATGTAGTGCAGTCCATTTTCCATCGACTAGAAAACAATAAAAATAAAAGTTATGGGACTTAAAAATGTTACTTGGACAGAATAATATAAGTTACCGATTCACAGATACATTGTTCAAGATGCAGAACAACATACAGTGCCTTTGCAGCTGTACTTATATTAGAACACTTAACTATAGTGCATCTGATTGGGACATTTTAACACTGTTCCACAGAAAGTCTAAAAATGTGTCTTAATTAAGTAGAATCATAAAAAATAAAAATGTTTAAAAGCCTGCATAAGTTTTTAAACCAAACAAAAATATAACATTAAGATAAAATAGTACATGACACCATTTGTGATGTGTACCTGTGCCAGGTGCAGGTCATACTGCTGCATATTCACAAGATGGTTCCTGATCAGCAGCTCCACGGCCTCTACGTTGTATTTGTACTCATCACGGCATTCAATCAGACACCTGTAAACAAACACAGCAAATCACACATCAAGCACAAATATTACAAAGTATCTTATACATGTAGCAGCTGTGTCATGCAACACAAGAAGAACATTTTACTTCTTTCAACATCACTCAAATCGAATTATTATTCAGATATACAATAATCTACCCTAAGACTAAACAAGTTTGTTTGATCAGTGAGGGTGAAGGGAGCTTAAGACAGAAACATAATTGTTTGAAATCAAACGCGTCCCGACTCACCTGGTGATCTGCTTATTGCACCACTGTGGTCCATAAGCACGTCCATCCTGTAGTGCTTTAAGCACCAGCAGGTGGCACTCCCTATAGCGGAGCAGCAAGTCAGCATCAGCACCACTAGTAGCATCCAGAAGACCTTCAACAGCCTGGGAAATGGAGAAACACAAGTTAGCATAGATGAATCCTCCACCTTGCCTTCCTCACACCATTTCTATAGACTCAATGTAAAAATAACTGTTCTACCTTCTGCAGAAGGCCAAGTGCAGCAATGCCATCCCTGGAGTTCCTAGCCAAGGCCACAGCCTCCAGCAGGCTGCGCAGAGCCTGGGTCAGGGGGTTCATGGCAAGGGCTGGAGGGATGGCATGAAGATGTTGCTCCAAGTCTGCCATGCACTTATCGTAGATCTGAGCCACATCATCCGTGGCCCAAGCTTGTTGCTGTTATCAGACATACAGAGAGATGGAATTAAGTTCTGTGGGTTTAAGACGGCAACACATATCTGTGACACAACCTTCCTGACATTAACTAAATGTGCCGATGTGTGTGTGCGAACCTTCATGGGGCACATTTTTTTTTTTAGAAAACAAAACACTAAAAATAAAAAAATAAAATCTGATCTACAAGACCGTTTTGACTGGTGGTCGGTCTCACACTGCATCTCTACTTTCAACTTATCCTTCCCTCGTCTCTTTAGATCTCAAGTTTTGTTTTGGGGATCTAAAAAAAGAACCTCACCTTCATGGGCTGAGCCAAGAAGCCAGTGGGTTGGGAGAGATCATTACTGGGTAAGAAACCTGGAACGTTCCTGGCAAACTCCTCATATACAGCCAGTTGCTTCGGGTCCACGCCTCCCACCTACAACACAAAAATGCATTTTGTTTACCTGCTATTTTACACTGTGTATAAAGTCTGTGGATACACTCAATCATGATCATGTGTAACTGAGGTAACAGTAAATTATGTTTTGACATATTGTATGACTGGATGTTAGTGATCTTACCTTGAGTCTGATCTGCTCAGGCATACGTTCAGCCTGGTAAGTCAGAACAACGGGATCACAATAACGCCGTCCCTCTTGGCGTGCATGCTTCCTCAGCTCAAACTCCTAGAAGAGTTAAAAGACTAAGTTAAGAAATTGGACACTTTTGCTTAACGGATAAATTAATAACACAAAAGATATGAATGAAACTTTTAGGATGTACATTTGTCAAAGCCCAACGATTCTAGCAGAGCCGCTGTAGACATATACCAGTATCATCTTTAGCCACAGTTCATGTATCGGAAATATATTTTATATTTAGAGATCTTGAGCTAGTCTTCCTTAAGTCTCACCGTGGCTAGTCTCTTGTCCATCTCAGGACCAGCCTTCTCCACAGCTGTTTTCTGAATGAAGCAGCATGCCAATTCACAGTTGTCTTGAGCAATCCTGGCTGCAGCTTCTTCCATCATTTCCCTCTGTTGTGGGGTTGGCGCCTAAGGGAATAAGCGTCTAAAGTTAAAGAAGCAGGAACGGTACGAGGGAAAGAGTGTGAAAGCTCTCTCTTTTTATACATCATGGAACTCTAGCATTTCAGGACATTCAGCTTACTCTAAGTGCCGCAGCAAAGCTGTTCTTAAGGTTGGTGGCGATGCTCATGAGCAGGGGCTCGCGGCAGGTGATCATGGCCATGCCAGCAGTCAGGTTTCTCATCATATGGTGGGCAGCCACACGCATGCGGGACTCCTCCGAATCCAGGGCAAAGTCCTTACGGATGATCTGCTCACAGGTTGTCATGGCTATTTTGATAGAGCGGTCAACTACGGGGTGCACCAGCTCCTGAACAGCTCGCTCCACTGACTGCCGTACACACTGCTTCAGCTGAGGATGGGCCTGTAGCAGAGGGATCTAAAAAGAAAGACATTAAAGAAGAAAATTAAGAAAAACAATTAAAAAAGGTAAAAACAGCAGGAGAAAGAAAAGATGCAAAAGAGAAGGCGTGCGTCTTCTGGACCGTTGACTTCTGTCAGTGGTTTGCCCAACACTTACGTTGACATTTATATTGATGTGTGGAGCCAGGCCTGCCAAGGCATACACATTGATGTCGTGGTAACTGAACTGTGGGGTGGGGGGCCCGGTGGTTGTGCAAGTGGTGGTGGTGGCAGCTGGCGTTGAGGGAGGGGCTGCAAATGGAACAAAGTCTCCTGTTGGTCACAAAACAGTAATTTGATTAAAATCACACAAAACTGCTGATTATCCAGACATCATACACAGAGAGCAAGCACATGGGCAACCAAAACAAGTAATACTAAGCAATTATTTTTAAATTTTCTCAAAAAGAACTTCACAGAACAAAAGATGGACCTGAGCTAATTAAACAGGAGAATTGGTCAAAATGTGTATTGTAATAATCTCAGTATATTTAGATTTTTAAATGAGAAAAAGTCTAAACTCTATTCTAAACATATCGCCGGAGTTAAGGATGATACATTAAAAGACAACAATTCTAACTTAAATTAAGGTTGTAGCTCAAGTCTTTCAAAGTTTAGATGTACAGTATGTAGAAAGCAGAGCAAAGAAGTTAATATGGAGCATCCACCTGTGGTAGAAACTGGCAGCATCTCCTCCGGAGGCTTGGCCTCTTTCTTTGGTGCAGACAGCTGCTCCTCCAGGCTCTTTAGCTTGTCTTTGTCCTTCAGCAAGGTTCCTGGCTTGAGGTCGTTGATGTCCAAAGACAAGTTCTTACACAGAACTTCAATCTCAAACTTTAGGTTCAGCTGCAGTAAACAAGAGAACAATGTGAGAACTAAAAAAAAATTAAAAATCAGTTTACTAAGATCTTATTTCAGTTATTGGTGAATACCCTATATTTGTATTATAGCTGGAAGTGGCAAGATACAGGTCAGGGCTATACCAAAACTATTGAATTTTTTACATTTGAAGCTTCCATTAGATTAGGTTTCTTGAATGAAGCTTTGAATGTATATGGTCATATTTTATGATGAAATAAATAAATAAATAAAAATAGAAAGAAAGAAGAAATCCTCAAAACAAAATCCTCAATTTGAAAAAAGTGATTAATTGGAATAAATTAGTTTATAGTTTTTCATTACTTTCTTTAATGAATATAACTAGTCAGCTTTGTTAGATTGCTTCTACAGGTGCACGCTGGAATCTAATTCCACAAATAGTATAATACTAATAATATTAGTGTAACCTAATATTTATCTGCAACTGACAAAATACCGGGTTTAAATGGAATGAATAGACATCCAAAAACTATTAGATACAGCCCTTAATCGAGTTATGGAAATAACGTGATAGGCCATGTAATACAGAATGTATTGGCTGACAGCTAGGTTACAGTTAACACGTTTAGTTAAATACATTCACTGTTAAGTAGCATCATGTTTGTTTGCAGATTAAAACATGTTGAGGTGTAGCCTTTTTAAAACAGATTTAGATTGATTGCATTTCCAAGAGCTGCCTGGAGTTAAGTGGCTAAATAGGAAGAATAATTTATTACCTTGAGATCATGTTCTTGATGCAGCTCAGCGAGAACATTCATGATGGCCATGGTCCAGGGGTTCTGGGGCCTGAAGACCTAAACATAACACAGTGTCAAAATCACTATGAAGAATCCACAGAACTTCAGAAGGGGAGGTTATTTTTGTCTAAAGTAAAAATGACAGCATGACATACTGGGCAGAGGTAATGTTCATGACATTGAGACACCTCTCAGTCGATACCTATTTTACTCACCATGCTTCGCAGACTGGACTCCAAAACTTTGGCCACAAAGGGAACCACATAAAGTAGCTCCTGCTGGCCTTTCACATAGGCTTCCAGTAGCAGAGACTTGACTTCCAAATCCTGGGAAAAAGGACAAAAATATGTTAGCCAACTCGAAAGCTGAAAGGAGACCCACTACGTAATAAAACGATGCAACCAAAATAAACTACAAATTCTTACTGTGTAAAGGATAGGCTTGTTTTTGGCCAGTGTAATCATGCCCAACCAGTGGCCCAAGTTCTTCAGCAGAGAGCGATCAGAGAAATTGGCAGCTGCCTTGTCAGATGTCAACAGAACCTGAGAAGAAAGAAAAGAAAGAAAAAAAAAAGATGGAGTTTCAGTATTTTGCAAATTATGAGTTCAGCACTGCTGCAACTGTGTCAATTTATCTGTTATGGTGTTGTGATGCATCTCACGACTTGACATGCAGTTGTTAAATATGGAGAATAGAGTATAAAATGTCAAAAGAAAAAACACCATCTTATATGATTGTAATATAGCAAGTTTGAATACCCCATGTTTGAAAATGGCTACAGCGAGATATTTTACACTAAACAAGTATTGCCAGGCAAAACAGTCAAGGATATTATATTTATAATAGGCAGCAAATAACAACAACAAATGTTTGTGCTTTTGAAGATTTAGAAGAGAAAAAAAAAGGCACCATTTTACCTTGATATTCCTGTAGGTCTCATTGAGGACCATCTTCACAAACTCAGGGTTCTTGAGTGTGTCCAGAAAGTTGGAGTAGAGACCGTGGAAGTTTGGCTCAATGCTGACACGCTTCATCACCAGGTATTGAGACACCCAGGGCATAAACTCCTCTTTCACAGTCTCTTTTAACTCCTCAACCTGGAAAAAAAAAGCAAATAAAATTTTAAAAAATTATAATAATCATTTAAAAAAAGAAAGCTTCTTTGACTATTAAGGCTCTGCTAGGGTTCCTGCAGCTTAAGTTAGATTTAGGACTTTTTAAGTTCAACACCAATTTTTCTGCAAACTGGATCTGCTTGACATTAATACGAGGGGGATTTTGTGCTTTTTTTAAAATAAATGTTCCAATTATTTTTATATTTTACAATGCAACGTCAGAAAAAAAGAAACATTTATACAATACTACTTCCCATGAGAGAGCATTTTTAAGACTTTTGAAAGATTGCTTTAAGACATTTTAATACCAATTAAGTCCTCATTTTTGGATTAATCAATTCATTCAATGCTTTTTAAGACTTTAAGGATACAAGGGAACCCTTTCTTCGGATACAGTGATGTTTTGTCTGTTTTCACTTTACCTTCTGTGTCATGTTGGACTGAGAAAGGTTGTTGAAGATAAAAGCAATCTTCTCCTGGACATTCTCTGGAGGCTCTACGATCCTTTCTGTTTGGTCAGTGGCCACCAGCAGGGTGTCAATGTTGGTTGTGTTTATAGAGGGCTGCAGGTAGGAACAACAATTACATTTGAAACAGGTGAGAGTCCATATACAATATCCAATTCTTATATGCAGAAATACATTACAATTAAATGCATTGACAAGGCACATATTATGGTGTCGACATTACTAAAGCCAAACTCACGGGCACATCCTTCTTGAAGGTGCTGGGTGTTGGTCTTGTGATGGTCGGGGTCTTGGCTACTGTAGTTGTAGTCGTGGTGGTGGTGACCAGAGTGCTGGGCTGACCTGGCTGTGAGGCTTTGGGGACACCAGGTTGCTGCGACTGGGCCTGGACTTGTGCCAGTGCCAGACTGCCAGGGGTTGTGATGGAGCCTTGCATCTTCACCGGAGGGTCCCGTGACTGTTGGCCATACTCGATATACTGCACACACAGGATATCGAAAGGAGCAGAGCGAGAGATTTAATTTATCTGTATTGATGAACCCTTTCCTGTAGTCAGTCAGGACTAAATAAGACTTTAAAATGGTGAGCAAAGATAAATTAAGGAAACCTGATTACCTCTTGTAAATGGTGGGGGAATTGCAAGAAGTGGGCAATTGAAGCCAAGTGTTGACAATATTGAGGATAGTCCTTTAGTCTAGAAACATAAAAGATGTTAGCCTAAGACAAAATGATTGTTCTTACATTATTCCTCATTTTATAAAAGAAAACATTTCAATACCTGTTTTTAAACCTATCTAGGGCGGCAATTCCAAAGTAATACATTTTGGATCCATAGGGTTTTCTTAAGGCTTCAAGAACATATCGCAGGGCCAAGCCCAGGGCCATGTAGGTGACAAGACCCTTCTCGATGATGCCACCAAAGAGGCAGGCAGTGATGTGCAGCTCCTTGTCTGGGTACTGGGGGAAGAATCTGTATTCCTCAAACAAGTTCCGAAGCATGCAATTGAACACCTCTCGCTCTCTCTTGATAGTTGAATCCTTGAACCTCTGCAGCATTTCCAGTACCTAGGAGGGGGACAATGATGCAGTGGGAGAGGAGTTAGTTCAAAATGAAACAACATTACTGAGAATAGTTCAAACGCAGCAAATAATTGCGTAAAAAGATGTGCAAGTTTGATTTAGATTAGTGTTTCTGGCAGAGACCAATGAATAATACCACTACATACTTCATCCACAGACATGGTTGGGTGAGGTGGGTGGTTGTAGATGCGCTGGAAATAACTGTTTGCTTCGTCATCTATCTCCTTACTAAAGTGCTGGTTTGCCTCGGGCCACACCTGAGAAAGGTCAGCTGGGAAAAACAAACAAACAAAAAAAAAAAACAGAACAATAAATGCTTTACCAAGACTGACGGTGACTTGAACATTGTAATCAAACACTGGTGAAGCAAGAGCCAAGTTATTATCTCTATTGGGGAACATCATTGTGCAATCAAGTTAGAATACTCTTTAAATCCTAATTTATAACTAATCGAATCAGGTTAGAACTCTTTCATGCTTAAAAATAGACAAATGACATTAAAGTGGGGCTGTCAGCATAAGCAGACCAGGAACGGAAGACTGATCTGCATTTCCTCTATGATAAACAAAGTTTTATGACGTTACATAGAAAGTTAAGTCATACACCTAAATGTTTACAAGGTTAAAATTGCAGAATTCTTTTAAAAGTTCTTGGTTTATACTAGTGAAATTTGCCTTTAAACTATATTAGTGAGGCACACAGGAGGTGCATCAGAATCAAATTTGCAAATCAAGACAATAATCACTGGAGGAAATACAGTACTGAGCGCTCAGTCACATCACTGCCACCATCACTTGCAAGCGTTCATCTTACTCTGCTGAAAGGTAGGGGGGTTCAGGCCTGGTGTGCTCATCTTCCTGGTGCCAAAAGGGTCGGTGTTTACAGTCGGCATCCCCAGACTAGAGCCAATACCAGAGCCGATGCCTGTGCCCAAGGGACCTGAAAGTAACATAACAAATCAATCATTTCAATCCATACCTACGTCACCCTCCGACCTACAATCCTTTGTCCTCTGAACTTGGTTTAGTTTAGTATGAACAAGTATTGAGTGACCAAACAGAGTGTTCTGCAAAATGTGTTACCCTATACAAAATGTTTCCCCAGTGGCTTATACAACGATACAAACTAAGTAAATTCAGGATCTAACCCAAGCTATGACATGGTTTGCTTAAGCTTACTGTACACGGCATATTGTCAAACATTTAGCAACAGTTTAACCAGAACTATTTGGTCCAGTTTCATTTCTCACTGAATTCAAAGAAGACTCAAATGGCTATTATAGTGCAGTATGACTTGCTGATTTAGTGTGAACATGTGCCATGGATGTTTATAAATGAAAAAATTAAAAGAGCATAGTACCAGAGTCCATACCAGGAAGCTGCGAGGACAGGCTCCCAATGCCCCCAAATGGTGTGCTAGGGTTGGGATTGGAAAGGGGTGGGAAGGCTTTTGCCGGGGACTGGGGATTACTGAAAGCTGAACTCAGTGAGGTTGGGAAACCCTGCATGCTTTGAGTGTGGGAGGGGGCTGTGCCCCCCAGGTTCAAGGAACCCATGCCAGACAGAGAATCCATCTAGAGAAGAGCAAGAAAGACAATAATTACTTTTTTAGGTTCTTTTTATCAAGTTAGGAATACAGGTCAGACACCAAATTCCAACATAAAAGGGCATTAGAAAGTTTGTCAGTAGAGGCATGATGTGGACTTCATGTGAAGATTGAAGATACCTGTACAGGAGAGATAGCATCCAGGCTGCTGGTGCTGGGGGCACGTCCCTTTGGCATTACACCTGGTGGTGGTTGCCGGGCTTTATTCATTACATTGCTGCAGTTGGCAACCATAGTCAGGATGTTCTCTGACAACTCCTGGGACACGCTTCTGAGGAAAAAAGTGAACAATCTTTAAGTTAAAAGATAACACTATATGGAAGGGTCAGAGTGATTGGCGTCTATAAAAAAAAAAAAACAACACATATTTAAGATTTTCAGTCTTATGGGGTCAAAATATCCTTAAATGCGACCAAAGCTTCACTTAGAACAAGACATCATTAGATAATTAAGCAAAAGGTCAACGAACTGTTTTTAAAAAAAGGCAAACTAAAAATACAGTGATGGTACCAAGCCAAAAAGCTTCTCACCCAGCACAGGACTGCAGGCAGGCCAGCATGGTGGCTAAGGTCTCCGGGGGCAGCTGGGCGCTTTTGGGCTGGTCCTTGTCTGGTGCCAGACCACCCATAATGGATGGGCAGCGCCTCTTCAGGAATGTTACACACGCCTGGATGAAAGGTTCCTGACAAAACACACAATGAGTGTAAAATACAATGTTATTAGAGTGGTATGCTCAAAATAGAATGACAATAAGAGCACAATCACTCTTGATTGATTTTGAGAATAATGTACATAAATCAAATATAAAAGACTTTGAAGACTTACCCCATGCTCTCTGATTTTGTCAGTCAGCCATTTATCAAGTTTGAGGTATTCACGGCGAGAAGCAAGTGCAGCAAGGTCAATGACAAAGGCAAATGGAGTACCATTCAGCAACATCGATAGAGACTGAAAAGGGGGAGTGAAAACAAACACAATGGGTTATTGACAATGAAAATACCTATATTTAGGATAAAGCGGAGACCAGCACAGGACATATGGCCCTATATCCTCCAATTTGTCTTATTTTAATGCAGGAGTGTCAAACTCATTTCACATCGCGGGCCGCATACGGCCTAGGAAGATGTCAAGTGGGCCGGACCATTAAAATTGTAGCATACTCAGCTATAAATAACAAAAATGTCATGTCTTTCCTTTGTTTTAGTGTAAAGAAGTACAAGAACATTAGGAAAAACTTGATATTTAATGAACTATTCTTTTACAAAACATTTCATGAAACACCTCAGATTTCTTTAGACAAACGTGCAATTTACTTTTATCATTCACATGTATGCATTGCAACTGATCTCATTGATTGTAATAAATCTGCCGATAGTTCCGAAATCCTCTCTGCTATGGTATTCCTCGTCAGGCTAATATTGGCAAAAGCTTGTCGCTTCTCGGGACATACGAGTTCAGCCGCCTTCATCATGCATGTTTTAACAAACTCACCGTCGGAATACGGCTTTGATGCTAATGCTATTTCGCTAGCAATTAGGTAGCTGGCTTTTACTGCTGCTTCACTGACTTCTCGGCTATGGGTGAAAGTGGATTGCTGTTTTCTCAGACCCACCAGCAATTCATTAATCTTCTCTCTTCTCAGTTGTCCTTGCAAGTTGTTGTATTTTTTGCCGTGAAGAGTCTCATAGTGGCGCCAAATATTATATTCTTTAAGTACCGAAACTTGTTGCAAACACACCAAGCACAAAGGTTTCCCATGTATCTCCGTGAATAAATAAGACGTGGTCCATTTTTCTTGGAAAATTCTACACTCTGTATCCACTTTTCTCCTTTTTGATAATGACATTTTGGCTAATGAGGGTGTAGCGGGCAGGTAGAGAACAGGGTAGAAACAACGTTGTACCAAACAGCAGATGGCGCATTGATACCATCTGCTGTTTGGTCTGTCTCAGTGATGCGGCGTGTCTTCTACTCTGACCAAAACAGTGCGCCCCTAGCGGATAATTCTTGAAAAGCATTTAATTTAAAAAATCAAATCCAAGTCTTTTATGGATTTTTTCACTTTCAAATTCATCCTGCGGGCCTGATAGAACCTCCTCGTGGGCCGGTTCCGGCCCGCGGGCCGTATGTTTGACACCCCTGTTTTAATGTAATGTTGACTAAAACTAGTAAATCAAATAAATAAAAAAATATGGAGGAACATTAAATGCAACAATCCAGCGTGCTACAAGGCTCTTGCCTAATAATTCTGCTTTAGCCTTAAGTTGAGAGAAGTCACTGTGTTACTGATTATTTACTCTATTCTGACAAACCTTCAAGTCCTGGGCCACGTCCAGGATGCGAGACAGCTTGGCCTGGTCATACTGCTCCCCTCTCATGTACCACTCAGCCATCGAATGCATAATTAGCTGACGGATGGAGGGAGACTGTCCCTGGAAGAATAACCACCAGGTTTTATAAGTACACATATAACCAAGACAACAAATAACCTGACCTGAATTCAACAAGCAGTAACACAAACCTGTCCATGCCAGGCGTAGTGCAGGATAATGGCAGAGTTAGGATGGTTGCCCAGAAAGATGGGCATGAGGGTAGAGATGAGCTCATGGCGCAGTGTGTGCCAGGATGTGGAGATCTGCAGCAACGCCAGCACCAACATGTCCGGGCAGTGCTTGATTGGAAAGCTGAACAGCTGCTTCACCTGCTCATACTGGCCCACCTCAGACAGCCTAAGCAGGCTCTCCACCAGGTCCAGACTTTTCCTGTGAAGAGTTAAGGGCAATCAGTCAAACACACAGGATCATGAGCCCTGTAGCTTCTTAAGTAAATCAACAGGACCAGTAGGTCAAACTTCGCATCTGAGCATAAAGCAGGGTTTTCCACAGCATATTATAGCGATCAGCTATAGATAATGTCTGTTTGACAATGGTGATTTTTATTATCACGTGATGTATTGTTATATTGGATGTGCTCGGGTGACGCATTGCTTGAAAAAGTCAGCTGAGTGACATGCAGGAGAAGTGCAAATACATGTTGACAGTTTTGAATACTTCTAAACTAAACCCAGTAAAGAAGAAAAAAAAAAAACAACCACGACGCAGTTCTGCATTAGTAGCCAAGCAACAAGCTCCATACCAGGTGGCTATCTCCCTGTTGTCGTCCTCAGGTGGGGCCTTAAGGATGTCAATGGCCACAGTGTGGCAAGGGTAGTCAGCAAAGGAAAACACTTCTGGGCTCATCAGGGAGTGCTGAATGAATGACAGCTGAAAGCAGAAACAAAGCAATTAAGATATTTAAAGATGGAATACAACCATCACCACTCAAACCACATTGTCTAGACAAAGAACTTAATTTCTACTTTGCATTATGATTTTTTTCACAGCAAAAATCCCCTTCAAATCAAGTAAGTTACTACAATTAAAAACACATGAAATCCCATCATCCTGATGGAGCAGATATTGGTCAGTTACCTGTCCCTCGGCGTGTTTCCATGGCCGATAGATGAGATCGACAGGAAAGACCTCCATGCCCAACCCCCTCTGAATGCCATACACCACTATATGCAGGCCTTTACTGTCCCGGATTATAAAGCCTGGGTGGTCCAGTTCGTATGTCACCTCTTTGAAGTTCAGGTTGGGATTCTAGGGCACAGACAAATATCCACAAGTGAAATCTCAGCAGGCTTCTGAAAGCAATCTGTACAAAGAAAATTATTTCTGCAACCTTAAGCGTCTCATAACAGGCAAGCGCATGTATTAATGTGTAATGCATAAAATTCAATTCCAGAGTGACACTATAAAATGCTGGACACGTCATGAAATTGATGGAAATGTTGAAGTGGAGTTGACAAGCATGGCTGCAACTGCACAATGCATTCTAAAGCATTCATTCTTGCCAAAAGTTTAAATTTTGTGAAAGTGATTCCAATTTCAGTGTGGAAAATATACAAATAAACAAACAAACATTCAGCAAAAGTTAGTTAACTATTTGAAAAACTGATGGTCTACTTACCACTTCTTTCACAACATCAATGAGAACCTCTACATTCCACGTGTGTGCCTGCGAGCCATCGTTCTTATCCTTACCATCACTCCAGATACCACTTCCTGGAGCAGAGATGGACTGAGAGAGAAAACACAAAAGAATAGAAAGTTAAAGCTCTGGGGTGCTTAAAGAATCCACAAGCCAGGAATTTACTTAGCCCCAACAAGCTATTGTGACAAATGACTGATGGACACAAGTGACTCCTTTCATATTACACAGTCATTTACGAACCAACTCTCCTGCTCTATAGAGTTTTAGTTTTTTTTAATTTAGGTCAACGTTATGATTTTACATCCTACACATTTACTTGGTTTGCAGTAAGTGTGTGTGAACAGAAATGGACTGCAACTAAAAATGTATGTCGTCTTTTCATTTGGTCCATATCAAGCAAACCAAAGTAAAGTAGTTCTGGCAGCCCATGGCCCAAATAAAGAAACTCACCTGTAGTGGGATGCCATCAGTAAGACCAGAGTGGGTACGAGCCATCATGCCCAGGACCCTGGCTACCTGGCTGGCAGTCACCTCCCTCACCCCATACTGGAGGATTATGTTTCTGCACTCATCCAGACTGGAGACAAAAGGACAAGTCAATGCGGGCCATTATCTTGAAATTCACATAACTCAGATCACACTGAAATTACATTGGGAAATGACATTCGACACCATTGGACATATACCTTATTTTTAGCTCTACGATTTTGGCAATTTTTTTTAATACTTCTACTGTTGCAAAACATGTTGCTAGAAACATTTGATTTGTGTGATAGCCATCTACTATGCAGGCATTAGCCCCGTGGTATCCAATTTTGCCTAGTCTGAATGCATGTAAAGTGGTCTTTCACATGATTACACTACATTCACTGGATTCAAAATAAAACTTGAATGCATTAGTTGTGGATGTAATATAAAATGTACCTAGCACAGAAGCCATAGCCAACTTCTTGCATGAATTCTGCAAGAGAACTCTCCATCATGGTCTTAGCTAACTCCCCCGAGTCTGGCAGGATCCTGTCCATGAGAATGTCCCGTTTTTCAGGGTACAGCAGTGGTGCGAGCACCACAGGGCAGCGCTCCTGAGGGAAATCTGAAATACAACAGTTAAAATAAACAAATGTGGCACATCAACACTTAAAACCAAAAGACAGGATTTGTACCATTTCTATTCAGTCTGACAAATGGATACACTTCAATACACTTAATGATCTGAAGAAAAAGTTTGTGTTGACCCCCCCCCCCCCCATACCTCGGCAAAGTGTCTTCAGGAAGGCGTCAATCTGCTCTTGCCCTACACCACTGGCTCCTTTCTGGCCAAACAGTAGATGGGAGAGCAGTAACTGTAAGACCTCTATGGCAATGTCTTGAAAGCCACCTTCCTGGTTTCCTCCAAGATCCGCGTCAACGTATGACCGCAGGAGGTCCGGAAGTTTCTGTTTAATGAACTGCGCGGCTGAGAAACGAGTCAAAAAAACGAGTTAAGAAAGCACAGACATGCTTTTATACAATTTTCTCGATACGGACGAGCCAACATTACACACAACTTGTGTCTGTTTAAAGTGATGTGGTCATCCATAATCCTAATTCAGATCATTTAGACACTTCTCATCTGTGTTACCAATCTTTATCACATTTTAAGCAGCATTCACTTATAAAAAGGAATAGCAAAAATAAAACCGATGCTAACGATTATTGTGAAATACAATTATACATTAACACACCTTAGCCTACGAATGAGTAATTAGATCATTTTTCTCATCTTCACTTTAGCCACTATCACACCATTGGCCTTTATAGACCCTGCATGCTGGTCCAAATGATGAATTTAAAATCTTGCCTCAATGTAAGACCAGTTGTCTATAATTACAGACTTAATTTTATAAACTATGTTGTGGTGTGAAACTCAAAACTTGCATTTATAATAAGGCCATGGAGATAGCAAATAATCTGAGAATGCAATATCACATATGGAGTTACTATATAATTCACCACTATCGCATGGGTTGATGCCTTGTATTTGTGAACGACAAGCTCATTAATCTGATGGTCAGAGTAAAAAGAATGCCAACTTGCCCATAGTGCAAGGAAAGGAACATTTTGTTCAACAGAATGCCAAAAAACAGGCATGTGTAAAAACATCCAAGCTTTTTGTTTCAGAAAAAATTTTTAAAAAAATAAAAAGATACATGCCGTGCACATTTCAGCCAAGGTTTAATGCAAGAACACAACACTTAAAAAAGGACGTGGCAATTTTTGCCACGGTAGTGTTTTAACTTTGTTTAAAAAGGGCAGACTTATCTGCATTATGGCAATTATGAAGTTTTTTGATCAGGTTTAATACCTTTTACAGTAAACATGTGTATGGCTATTTAAAAACAGGATTTCAGGTCATCTTTACTACAGGTTTAAATATATCCGGCTTTACTAGAACTGCTTACCAAAACCACGAAGGTCTGCGTTGCTTGAGTTGAGCAAAGCAAGGCCAAATATCACCTGGGAAATAAATTAATATACGTTTTACATTTCAGATAGACTTATGGTCAAATGTTGACAGTCAATACTTTCTGACTGCCAAACGTAAACCATGTACTGTATGTAAATTGTCTCATTCAGATATGTAATAAACAAAGCCCATTGCAGAGCTGGCTTACCTCTTGGACCTTGCTGAGCTTAAGAACTTTACTCAGTTGAGTGAATAAGTGGGCAGATGGCTTCAAACTCTGAAAGACAGCAAACACCTTAATAAAGATGAAATATAACTTTTATATTTATACACACCTGCAAAATGTCTGTACCCTTGTGCCTGATTTGATGTCCAAGTTAGTTACAGGCCAATACATAAACTGAAAGCTAGTGCTTTTGTGTGTAGACATGATAGTTAAGATATTTGATTCAGCCAAATGCAAACAATTACTCTATCATTTCTTGCTTTCTTTTAAAAAGATGTGTGTTCTTTTTCACTCATCTCAGAATTTGTCAATTTTGGCTGTCATACATTCAGGCTACCACAGTAATACAAAATTCTGGCATCTGCTCCTTACCTTCTGGTAGTGGAGGGGATTGTCAATGGCGTAACACAGAGTAGCGATAAAGTTTGGCTTTGATATCAGCGACACACACTCCTGGATCAGAAACTGTGTCTTGGGCAAGTTGAAAAGCAAACCGTACCGTGAAGAAGAGAGTAAAGAAAACAGAGGCAGGTGAAGAATAAGATAAAACAGCAAGTCTTTCACAAGAATCAATATGAAACAAGCACTTTTGACACGCATGTCTACTCAATTATGAAAATGATACCATAATAATATGGAATAAACACACCATGAAGAATGTATATCAAAGAATCTCCTAAATTATATAAAAGGCAGGTGAAAACATTAATGAACTACAGGTTTCTCAGCGATGCATGAGATACATGCGCAAAAAACAAGAACAGAAATACAAAAGTATCAAAGAGTACTACAATGAGAGGACTTGGTGAAGTGATGGGTGCAAAATGATCCATATCCTAGGAAATGCGTAAATGCGTTTGGTGCAGAGAACATAGTTGTACGTATTCAGTGATTTTATAAGTACATAGTCTTTCTTTAGTATACACACTGGGCTTCACGGACGAATAGAAAAGCCTGGTTGATTGGGCCTGCTGTAAAGTTTTTAAATGAGCATTCCAAAGAAAGAATCAGCTGGTTTTTGCCAGTTATGTTCTTTTGTACAATAGTACAGCAATACCAACAGCTGCTGTTTTTTAAAATATTATTTCACTGTGTTTAAAAGTGTACGCTGTTGCCTGAAATTGAAGGAGAGCACATGCTTGCCAAGCTCGGAAGGATAAACAGACCGAAATAAAATGTCTTAGCACATGTCCAATTTATCAGATCTTGTCCTGAATTTTAACAACATAGTGAATGCCAACTCTTTTCTGTGCGCTGCTTATCTAAAAGTGAGTGACGGCTACCAGTTTATCATAGTCAATAAGTTCAAATTTTATGCGCTGAAAAGGAAAATTTGACACTATGATGAGTTAAGGAAAAACAAAACCAAACTAATTTTTCCTACAATGCATCTTATTATTCATTTAACTGAAAATTATTTTAAAATCAGCATTGGGCTTCCGGAAGACCAGGCGTACTAGTATCCTCCTGCCTCAATTAACATGTCACACTTGTGAAAGGAGATGTGAAACTACCACGTGTACAAGTGTAAAATTAGTACGCTTTAAATGTTAGAGAGAAATGTTTGTTTGATGACCTATTATGCCAGGACTGCAAAAACGTCAATATGAAACCATTTTTCCTTGAAGTTTCAATATTTTATATATATATATATATATATATATATATA
>CALSCE010010634.1:5982551-5998370 GCA_943593645.1 Bovichtus variegatus
AAGGACCATTAAAAATGTATGTACAAGACTTTGTTAAAAACAGACCTTTTCATTTATTTCTGTATAGCTCTTATCATTTTTTTTCATAATCAATACATACATATGTAATGGTATTTATTACATAAGCTTTTGAGTTTCAGACTGTTTCAGAAGGGAGAGATACTTTAACGAGTCCAACAGATTGTTTATATTTCATCACTTGAAGGGATTATCTTAATGGTCCTGTCTGGGTTAGCCCATTTACTGATACAATCTTCTAGTTCTCACTGAAATTCCATATTGGCTACATTTCTCCACTGTCTATCAACACAGACCATGTGGACAAAAAAAAGTTGTAGGAATGCAAGGTTGTGCATGTCATACCAATTGACTTTTAAAAGGGTAATGCTTGAACATTATATGAATGCATTTCTGATGCCTGGCTGTGTGCATATCCTGGGAATCGGGAAACCCGTAAAATGCGCAATAAATTTGACTTCCAAAAAGACCAGACAAAATTTTGTGCAACTGTTATAATACAAAAATAAACCTGATAACAAATGCGATGTCGGCAATGCTGTTTTCTTGCCAAATTATGTAGCAACACTACTAACAAAGATCTTTGCTTAAAAAAAAAAAAAAAAAAAAAAAGGTATTTATTTATTTTTTTATTGTTATTATTTTTATTTATTAAATCAATGAGTCTCTAATCAAAAATTACCTGGTGAAAGTCCTTGCCACTGCTTTTACCATCGCCACTGAAATCCACATGGGAGAAGAGACAGCGTAGTAGATGCCTGTCTGCCTCAGGGCCGTGACGATTTACAATCTGGGAGAAAAGGGGCAAAACATCCAGAACATGTGGACACAAGATATTTTAGGACACTTTATATAGATAAACTTTAAGATCTGTTGAAAGATACACAAAATATTTACTTGACGTCTTTGCTACCACTTACATGCTGTATTTCTTGCTGGCTGGCTCGGTAGTTTTTCTTTGTTAAATTGTCCACCAGATAGCTGATTTGAGACAAAGCCAGCGAAAGCGAGTCAAGATTCATTGCTGGTCGGGGCGGAAGCAGGCGGCCGAGCACGGCGCAAAATCACCATTATTCCCCTTTAGTCACTTCAGTGATAGGTTACTTCTGCTCCCCCCCAAAAGTGTAAAAAAAAAATATAGGCTTCCAAATGAGTTTTCCGATCAGTGGCTCACGGAACTACGTAGAGTCCTTCAGTTTAAAATCAAGTTCAGCATCTGTAATAAAAAGACAAACAAGTTAAAAGTGATTTTAAAAACACACACACAACGTTTTGTAGTTGAAATAAAAGAAGAAGAAAAAACAAGAGAAACATAAAACAAAAATACTTCTGTGAACAGCATTAAACTTTCAGTTCTGTAGTGGTACTTTCTTGCTGGACAATATTTACAATCAATTCACAACAAAAAATATTGTGACAGGCTTTAAGGCCTACGTGCATAACAGACACAGAGATGCACTAAAATGTATTTTAGCGTCGGCTGCCCGGGCATTTATCTGCAAATAGATTCTAAAACTACGGTTAATATGAATTAAAGCGACGTAGTTTAGTACGCCACCTTCGCAGAGATATTGTAGTTATGTAAACTTGCCGTGCCAATAGCTTCTAACGTTACTAGGCCTCGAAGGTACCCAAATATCTGGCACACAGATTCAAAGCCACCGTGTGTTAAGTTGCTTAACGAACTAACAAACCTTACAGTTTGCAGTAGCATAAAGACTTCTGCAGCTTTATCAACCAATTCAGTAGTACGTAGCATTTAAAGTAGCCAACCAGGAATTTCTAATGACTAATGGACAGAGAGTTAAAATCACCCATTGAAACAAAGAGCAAGCTAATGTAAGTTAGCAAATATACCTAGCAAGCGATCTACATGTTACTTAACGTTTGGCAGTCATACAATTACCAGACATCATAAATGATACCAGGCTATGTTAATAAATGGATTTAAAACAAACGTCACCTTTCGGGGACAATACTACTGTGGCAAGTGGGGTAACCTAGCTACCTAAGCTAACATTACCATGACGCTGATAAACACTTGCTATGGGAGAAGTTTAAGTTAACGTTAGCCAACATGTTTACCGGATAATCAAGCTAGCGTTAACATTACCCGTTAAATCTGTTTCACTTACTATATCACACTTTATTCTATATTCCCACCTCTACTAATCAGAATAACTTACCACTGGTCAATATATAACATTAACCTCTGTGAAATGGTACCAACTCCCTGTAGGCTACAAGCTAATGCTATTGAATTAGCATTTACGTGATGCTAACATTAGCAACATGAGCCCGTTTCAAGCTGATGTGTATGAATCGACAAAGCCTATTAACATAACGTTTATTTTAATTTTATTTTACTATTTTAATCACCACTTTGACTAGAAAAAACGATTTCTAAGGTTTTGAGACCGTTCCACATGCATTGGCTGTATGCGTGAAGGCCTCAAGTATTGCGGATGGGTTTTGCGCGATCGTGCCAGCTAACGTTAGCATTAACCTTGTTAACGTTAGCTCATTTCTACGGGCTCTGGCTAATATATGGAATCGCTAACGTTATATGCTAGCTGCCAATGCTAACTGTCTTCTAACGACGCGTAAATGTTACACCGAGCCTACGTTATTATCGTCTCCAGCTAAAATTTGACTAATATAGTTATAGAGAACTACGTTACCTACGTTGCATAAGAAACGTTACTAAATTAAAGAATTGTTACTTTTATAATGTGACCAACATGACAGCTGCTTTTCAGCAAATAGACCTCCCCGCATTGGTGGCTAACGGCCATCCTCCCTATCAACGTCTTTACTTATGCGCTATATATAAATATGTCGACGGTTGTTAACCAAATATATTGTAAATCTCACCGTGCTCCCAAGAAAGTAATTCAGATGTTCATCCCTTCTTGTTTCGCACAACAAACTTGACGAAATGGAAGGGTCGCTGTGCCTCCAGTTCAGTTTGATTTTCAAAATAAAATGGCGACTGTCACCACCGCGGCGCGCTCACGGTTCGAGTTCTAGACGAGTGCGTGAGCTTATCCGCGCGACACAAACGCAAGGTGCTCGCCAGTAGACACCTGGGTCAGTGCTAACTGCCATCTAGTATTATCGTATTTTATTCAATTTTGGTGATGAAAATTAAGTATGGTTGTTTTGTTTCTTTATATAAACGCAACATGAAATGGTCTTGTTTCGTTTCATACATAACAAAACCGGAATCAACGAAAAATCAAAGCCACAAGACAATATGTGTGGGTTACAGTCAGACTTTTAAAAAATTTTTCTTTTTAAGTTTAACGTTATTTGCATTAGACTGACAGACGAATAAATAGATATAGGCTCTAACAAACTGGATTTTTGAAATAGTTGTTAAAGGGGCAATTTACCAAATGTACACATGCAGTTCTGTAGACTACTCGTGAAGAGGAGTGGGCTACTACCTACTTCTGCCTTTCATGACAGCTGTAGGCTATGTATTATGCAATCTTGGAACCCATCATATAAATGGAGAATCTGTTTATAGAAATGTTGTCTTATGCTACTCTGAATGGAGCTTTCTAAAGAATGGGACAAATCTCCCTAAATTGTTTACATAGGTTCATTTAATGCAAAGTACAAAATGACCATTATGTATGCCTATAAATGATAAGCCCACCCAACATTTTTCCATAGTTGCTCTAAAATCCCCCCCATGGGAGAGAGTCTGGCACACACTGAGGTAGCCAAAAGACATATAATGTGTATAATGATGGGTATGGGAAAACCAGCAGCATCACAGAAGGATCAAAACATGACATTTCTAAAAAATAAAAAAAAAACAATGTCAAAGGCATCATCCGTTATATGGTCTAGGTTTTTCCCCAGTTTTATTCATGGCTGTTGGTTTGATTTAACGGCCATCGTCCACTGCTCCAGTAGGTGGCGCTAAAATACCTGTAAACTGGCAAATCGACCGCGAGAAGAAGAGCTGCTCCTCCTCCTCCTCCTCTTCCTCCGTCTCCTCCCCACTACAGGGAGGGCTGTAGTAGAGCCCTGTGTACTACCGTCAGGAATTTATTAATTTTTTTTACTCCCTGTGATTAAACGCTTTGGAAGTTTAGGTGTATTGGGGTGAAGTTGCAGTGCAGATAAAATGTCGTCTTGGGCGAAATCGTCTGCAGCTTCCCGCCGGCAACCAGCGAACCCCAATGGAAGGTACGCGAAGGGATCTCAGTAGCAGGTTTAGCATTAGCAGCGGACATGCTAGGTGGCAGCCACAGTAGAAAACAAAACGGCTTCCACAAACTGACACGAGTTGACGTTAATAAAGGTTAGTTGTATTTGATAAGGCACACATTAAAACCCCTCCTTGTGTTGTGCAGTGCTCAACAACTGCGTCTGTTTCGGAGAGCAGCGCCTTACTCCACCAGAGAGGAGAGGACCGAAGAGCTGAAGGATGCCCTGGACAGGTAACGTTACCCGCGTTACATTTCTAATACGCTGCTTTGTAACATTAGTTTGCAGCGTTTGAGTGGTGGCTAATGTGTAATACGCGGATCATAATCCAGGCAGCTTTATTTGGAGTTCCACCTGGGCTCTTCTTTTTCTGAAAGATCTTTGTCAATGGAATAGTGTTTAAATAAGGTTGTAAGCACACAACACCATTCACTGATACAACTGGAGTGGTAAGAAAACTGTAGCCACAGTCCCATAACCTGTCATATGATACTACCTCGTAGAGGTCTAAAGTATGCTCAGGCTGTGACTTTAATCAAAAAGAGTTCAGATTTGTAATCATCAATTATTTCTGTAACTGCTGCTGCTACAGTATGGAGTAAGTGAATTTGTTTTTTTATGTGTTGCCCAAAGCATAAGAAAATTATATCTAAAAAATAACCTACCGGAACTAATGTCCCTCTCAGCAAGGATGGTTCACCAACCTCTCTGTGGACATTACATTGCATTTAGCTGATTCTTTTGTCCAAAGTGACTTACAATAAATTCAAACAATCCTGAGGATACAACTCCGAACAGTGAGAATCTTGCAAGTACATAAGCTTCAAATAGGTGAAATCATATAAGTGCAGTAAAATAGCTTAAAATAAGCCAAACTTATGTAAGTGAAATTTTTTATTTTATTGGCCAAGGTGCTGTCGAAACAGCTGGGTTGTCTGATATCAATCGGGAGGTCGTTCCACCATTTTCGAGCCAGCATAGCAGACAGGGAGGTTTTATTTGAGGGGGATCCGAGGGAGTAGCGAGCCGATTGGCCAATGCCGAGCGAAGTGAACGAGCTGGGGTGTTTGGTTTGACCATGGCCTGGATGTAGGAAGGCGTCGATCCATTCACAGCACGGGAGGCCAGCACCAGAGTCTTGAAGCAGATTGGGGTAGCCACTGGTAACCAGTGAAGGCAGGAGCGGTGTAGTGTGGGAGAACTTGGGGAGGTTGAAGACCAGTCGGGCTGCTGCATTCTGGATGAACTTTAGAGGTCGGATGGCTCATGTAGGGAGTCCACCAGGAGGGAGTTACAGTAGTCGAGGCGAGAGATGACAAGAGCCTGGACCAGAACCTGCGTCACCTTCTGGGTCAGAAGGGGACGTATCCTCCGGATGTTGTAAAGAGTGTGTCTGCAGGAGTGGGCTGTTGCGACAGTTGGTCGTCCAGTGTCACACCCAGGTTCCTCACAGTCCAGGTCGGGGGAACAACCGAGGTGCCGATGTTGATAGTAAGGTCTCGGATGGGAGAGCCCTTCCCCAGAAGGAAGAGCAGTTCCGTCTTACAGTTTCAGTGGAACAGTTTTCTACCAAATGGACAGCTCCAGTTAAAACGGTTCACTTTGTAGTCGAGTTTCAGGTTGTCATTTTAGGATACGTTTATAATAAATAGTTTTAGTGCAAAATTTCTGTCCATTTCAAAATATTTGTTTTGAAGTAGAGTTGGCTGGTATGGTTTAAATCAATAACACCACATTAATAAAATATTTTGAATATTTTGAGACTTAAATGTATCTGAAATTATATATCATAATCAAATTGAACTGTGTTCTACCGTCATGGATCACATCAGACAGATTTTTGTAGAATAATAATAATAACAAATTATTATGTCAACATTGTTTAACCAAAGTATTGCAGCAATTCACATCTTATTGTTTTAGCACCACAGGTGGCAGATTTAAAGTAAAACAAAAATGGAAACGTTTGCTTCAGTAAGCAATCGTTTGTGTGACCAAACAATCAACCAGACGGCAACATCAAAAACTGAAGTATATTATATCCTGGTTCTTTTTAAAGCATATTTCATTTGGAAAGAAAATGCCACTTGTTTGGATATGGAGTCATGATTTCAGAAACTCTACCCTCAGTATTTTATTACATCTTTAATCAATTCAAGTCATCACATATAATGACCTAGTGAACAATAGGCATAGAAAAGCCTCCCTCATTAAAAATGTAACATTAAAAGATGCTCCTGTTTTACCGCTTCTCTTACAGTTATGAAGAACTAGAGCAAATTCAAAACTACAGTGGAAGTGTGAAGTACGAGGGGTACAAGCATCAGCCAAATGGTGAGACCTTTTCCTTATAGAAGCACTAAAATGCTAAAAGCGCAGTAACAAGGTTGCACCACTCAATTTTTTTGAATGCTTTTTATTTATTTATTTTTATAAATGTGGCGCTCGGAAACCTTGCTCACCAAGAGACCTTTTTATCGTCTTTTTAATTTCCTTGTATTTCTTCAATAACTGGTATCCTTTTGATTTACACTTTTAAATAGCCAAGCCGGCCAAGCCCGCCAAGCCCGACTGCTGCGGCCCCGCAGACAGACGTAAAGCCCTGTATCAGAAGTTCTACAGACAGGTGCAGGAGGAGAAGAAGCCGGCCGACTGCGTGGTCCTCTCTGTCACCAACCGGTGCCTGTGAGTACTTTATAACCTAAGTCTTAACCACAACTAATTGAAGTGGAAATTTGCAGGGTTTATACTTTCCTGAGACAAGAAGGATGAGTGTTGAGGGGGGGGGGGGGGGGGGTTCGTAGGGGTTGCATACCAGTGACATTTAAAGCCAAGAACATTCGGCACCTGTATTTAGGCGGCTCACCTGCCAGTGACGGATGACAATTGAATGAATATAATATGTAATGAGGAAGACAAAACATGTACTTGTACATACTGGACTAAAGGATACTCTTACACCGGGGCCTCCTTTCCATCTCCTTTTTCCCATCATGACAATTGTGTAAAAAGTTTCTATGCCTATATTGCTAAACGGCAGGGATTGTATTATGTTTCACTTAACAATAATACATTTCATACTTACTCAGTTTTTTTTCTCCCACGTTAGTTTACTCTGTTGGCTGCTGCTACTGCTTTCATCGATTTTATATGAAAGCTTTGTCCATGTTTATTGCACTGCTATAATTGGACACTGCATCCAAATTCACTTTGATCTTTGGGCCAAAGTCAGTGGATTGTATGTCGGATTGCATTGAAAATTGTAGGACTTTTTATGGAATTTTCTTGTCTATGACAGACATACATAATCGCCAGCCTTATCCTTTTTAAAAAAAACATTTTTTTTTAATATTGTTTTTTTTAAATCTCTGTCTAATTATGTTTGGTTCACTAAAGTTAATGGAATGTGTTATTTCTGCAGTTTATAGGCATGATGACACATTTAAATCAGACAATTATCAAATGATCCTTGTGGTTATTGTTTACAGAGCCTATACAACAAAGATATCACATCACTGTCCTACAATGTACAGATTGCACAGTAGATTATAATTCTTTGTGGTAAGGTATTGTCCTTTTTAAGCACTCAACCCTACAACTCTAACTACAAGCATCTGCCGGATCACTCTTGGATTTTCTCTGTTGAAGATAACCGTTTGGCCCTGTATTCATGTATGTTTGGCAGCAGCACTCCCACTGGCTCATAGGTATGCAGAGCTCTACAGGGAGGTGCTTAATCAACCGGCACCACATTTGTCTAAAAAGACACATTTTTATACTCACATGAAGAAAGAAGCAACATTAAGACTTGTGTTTCAGTGTTCGGTCAGCACAGTGACAATACAGCCTTCTCTCATAAATAAAAATGCACAGTATCATGCAGGTGTAACATTAATCATACCTTTAGCCAAATCCACACCCATGGATAAATGTGTATCAGAATTGTCTTTACATTTGTTTCTCCAACACGCACCATTCCACCAAAGTTTAAAAGTCGCTGAATATAGTCTGATCTAAATGCCATTAAATAACATTAACATTTGTAGTACCGTTACAGTACATATGAAATAGGACTTGGATCACACGTTCTCTCAAAACGGCAACGTGGCTTCTATTGTTGCATACCAGTGACATTTAAAATACAAATGTAAAAGTAGGACAGACGTTGATATTGTAGTTCAAATTGTATTCTGGTAACAGCACTAATTTTGCATAGTGTATTCATTCAAAGCGATATTTTCCACTCTGGGACAAATTTAGCTACTGACTAATAGCCAGTGTTGCATGCCATTTATAAAAAAAAAAATTAAAAAAAAGTGGTATCTGCAATACCATGTCCATAAAACACAACATAACCTGCAACATAAAACTCTTTTCCTCTGTCATTCTTGTGGTTGGTACATTTCAACACTCATATTTGTGCTAAACTACGGCGATCACTTGCAACTACGCTTGCGTACGTTGGCCACTGCGTACAGACAAACCGCCAATGTGCTACTGGCATGCAGATGCGGTTTATTTTTTTATAGCTGTTACAACAGTTTGGAAGTTGCTTTTGCCTGAAGGTTTTTCCTTTTGACAGAAGGACGACCATTCTTTGCAAATTCAAAACAAATTCACTCAAGTCTTCTATAAGAATAAGACCTTCTGTTTTACCTAATGTATTACCTAAACACATACTACAACACTAAATACATCTATGAGAGAGCCAAAAACGTATGTTAGTCCCACACAAAGCTCTGCGTAATACTACACTTGGTCCCATCTAATTAAAGATCCATCTAAACAGACTGCACCACACAAAAGGAATTATGACTTACAATTACGTTTTTTCTTGGTAAAGCACAATCTCGGAGATATACGTTAGGTTTCTCTACATGCCACCTGAGTCACTTAATATAGAAATGTCAAGTTAACAAAGTGTTTCTCTTCCTCTCAAAGGGATTACCCCAAATCGCTAAGCCAGTGCTTGCAGGAGCGTGGCCTGTCAGTGGAAATGCTCTACCTTCAGGCGGAATCAGGCCTGACCCGGGCTCTGCAGGATGTCCGAGCAGACGGCTCGCCGTTATGTATTCTGGTGGAGCATACAAACGTAGCTCTGTCCTCCTGCACTGTTATCATATTCTCAGAATCCCTCAAAAGTAAGTCCCTGCCCCTCCATTCCTTCAAGTGTAGCCAAACTACCTCCGTTACAACCCTCCATCCCTTTTCAACTAATGGTCTAATGCGGTTTACGATTCATGTATATTCTACCAACGTCTTTGAAAACAAAATCTGAACTAGATTTTTTTGCATGAAATCGAATAAAAACGAGCGATATTCCCATTAAAACACCAACTTGTAGAGTTCTAAATCTACGATTCTACTCTCAACTGAAAATACATCCAGTCCATCAAAACCAGCACAATATTCATTCAGTCAATCAATCAACACCAATGGCACTCTGTTGGCACATCATCCACTGGCTGCCACAGAGATTTACACTTTGACATTACATACCAGTACATACTTAACAAACTGAGGGAAGTTCCACATTTTAGTTTGGCTTTCTTGTCGAGAGTCATATGAGAAGATCGATCCCACTCTCATCTCTGTCTGATGGAGATGAAGCTACCGGCGCCTCTAAAGCCCACTAATGAACTTATTATCTCTTGTTTGTTTGATCTGTACAGATTGCACAAGGGTTTATGTGTGGGACTATTCTTATCTTGTCATCACTGTGACGCTACTGCACCCTGGAGAAATGTTTACCTTTTTGAACAGTTAACCTAACCGACTGCTAGGTGTAGCCTCATATCGAGTGCACAGACGTGAGAGTGGTATCGAAAGCCAATAAGCGAACTTCCCAAAATGTCAGAAGGAAAACTATAGTTTACCACAACTTGGGTTTTATTTTCGTATCTCTGGGCATCGGTTTTATGGGTTATGATAATATTGTACACGACAGTCATTGCTGAAGTCTCTGAACATTGCTAAAAATCAGAAGTGGTCAGGCAACAAACTCCCAGGTTAGTTTCAAAATCCACTTATACTATTTAATTATGACCCGTACCATCTGTGGTAAACATTTCAGTTTACAGACGGAGATCCTGATTCAACTTTGAATGATGGACTATTAATGGGCGCTAATCTGTAAAAACGATCTGTTTTTTTTTTTTTAACAAACTATTAATCATCTGATCGGACATTCTTGTGTCGCCATTGGACCTCATTTCTAGCCATGTTGTCACGTCTGGACGCCTCATTAATTATTATGATCAAAAGGATGTAATTGTAACCAATGGAGCTGATGACCAGGGCTATGAAAATGAAACACAAGTTTCAATAAAGTGTAGTTTTCCTTCAAGATGATTCAATATAAAACAATATGCAATCCACATTGTAAAAACAATAAGATGGTCAATATCTATACCATAATCTGCATAAAACTGATAAAAAAATATAAAAAAGTTTCCCTACTACATATGTTTCTATATTTTATAATGAAAATAATTTCATCATATAAAAATACACATTTTTAAATGGCGCACCATGCACAAACAAATCTGCATAATACAAATTGCAAATAATAAAAATAAACCAAAACACATTCTTGTCATCACCACATAAATAAAATCAATTAAATACAATCATTTTAATGCATGTCTTTAAAGCAAATATAATAAAGGAATTATTAATTGCGCTCGATAATTTAAACGCACAAATCATCTAAAGTTTAGTCATTGTGATTTTGTGTCACATGTCTGAATGCAAATAAAAAACAAAAAACAAAACAAAGCTTACAAATCAGGTCTTTTATGTCCAGGAACATAATTCAATGTCAAATAATTCAAATCAAATAAAGTTACTGATAAATGCACATCTACAAATTGCATGCCCTTCGTTGCCCCTCGTCTTCTCAGGAAAAACACAACTTGCGACATTATTAGCTGAATTTGCTGACTCCAACATCGGATTAAAACAAACCAGATCCCAGTATGACCTGAGTGACTTCTTAGAACCCCGTTGATTTTACGTCTATTTCTACGGTTTTTGGCTCGTCTTGTTTCACCTCTTTCTTCCCCTTCAGTCCCCTGACACCTCAACATTAACATTCCAATTCCCCCCCCCCCCCGTCCCAGTCCATCGCAACATGCCCAAAGACCAGGCCATGGACTTTGTTGCAGCCGAGTACAGTCGCAGACTCGTCAAAGAACGCCCGTCGAGGGACCCCGCGGACAGTGCAGCACAGGCGTCACAGCTGCTGGATGACTTTCTGGATCGAGAAAAGATTGAGCGCCACACTGTTCCCTCCGAAACCCGTCAACTGCTCCTGCTGTTAGCCGGCGGGGTGCATCTCTACCACGAGGAGCTGCAAACCATCTCGGAGTACGTCCGTTCCCGGCAGGAGCACACGCAAGGTGGGATGCTAAATAAACTACTACTACTACTACTATAAATATCGTTGCTCAAAGAACAGGGTCAATGTAAACTGATTGCACCTTTTTAACTCCTTATATGTTTTTGACTTTTCCATAATTCTCCCGTCTGTTGTGCTGGTTTCATTTTTATTTCTGTCCTTTCTGTCTCCAGTTTCCCACACTGAGGGGAAGAGGGGTAACATGTTACCTCCAGGACTGGGGAAACCGCCTCCTCTGCTCCCCACTCCACCTGGGCCCCCTCAACCCCAGACCGCAGGCGGAGCAGGACTCATGATGAACCACCCACCACCACCCGCTCCTCTTTTGCCTTCACCAGGTTAGTCTACAGAGTTCACTACTTATCCACCTGCGTCAGAGGCCTTTTAAGGGCGCTTTCAAAAGCCATAGTCCGTTTGGTTAGTCCGAGTGAACTTGATCATTCCGGTTTGTTTTTCATTAGTCTGGTGTGGTTTCACAGTGCACATCTTAAAGTAGACCAAATGAAAAAGGAACTATAGTCGTAAGTAAATAAAATTTGCAGAGGGGTGTGTAGGAAGGAGCAGGGCCGAAATGTAAACAACAAGTGAAGAGAAAGCACATTGACTTGGTGTTTTGAAAACGCTCTGAAACTTTTAATGTGTGAATGTGCTCGCGCTAAAACAAGGTTTTATGTTGCTCTTTCAGTGTCATTTTCCCCAACTTAAACTTTGTGCCATTTACCTGGAAAAAGGCATTAGTATGATTTTAGTATGTATTTTCACCGTTTTATTATTTTAGCACGTGCACAAATTCATGGCACTCATCTGGAAAATGTTTTAAATTACTTAATAGGCAAATCGAAATCTTGATATAGATTCTCACCTCCCAGGTAGCCACTACTTTGAAATCATGTGGTGAAAACGGTAAAAAAAAAAAATTAAAAAAAAAAAAACACAGCCTTTTTTTATTTTTTTGTGTCATTTTGGCTTCATATATCATTCCTCTAGACACACTAAGTTACCCTTTATTTTACGTACATCTACTGCACATTAAAGTCCAAAATGTTGTTATGCTTCCTGTCATGATGTCCTGTAATAATGTTTTTATGTCTTCTGTTTTTTTTTTTTTAAGGCTCTTATCCCAAAACCAAACCTCCTCCTCTACTGTCCTTGCATCGACCTCCTGGTCCGTCATTAGGGTCCTCAGCTTCACGAGGCCTCCTGTCCACACACAACCTCTACGGTGCCCCCTCTGTGCCTCGTGGGCCCCTACTCCACCACACTCCCCCGTACCACCAAGGCCCCAGGGGCCCTCACCTTAGTAGAGGAGCCCCGCCTTCTCTAAAAAGTTCCCGCCCTCCACTTCTCGCTTCTCCAGGTGGGTCACTTCTACTTTCCCTTCACCTTTTGTCTTCATATAGATTCTTTTTGTCCTTGTTAATTGAGCTGTTTGTACATTTACGTTAGACTCAGTATGAGTTTAGGATTACAATCCAGCATTTATTGTTGTTAGCTTGGTCTGTCAACGCACTTTGTAATCTCAATTTTTAAAGGTCCTGTATTAATAGTTATTATTATTTATATAGAAATATTGTAAACTAAAACAAAATACTGTATGTAAAAGGAAAATGAACATAAAGTTAACTGTTATAATTTATTTATTTATTTTTTTTTGTTTTTTCTTCTCTCTCCCTCTGATCAGGTGCCCCTCTTCCACGACCGGGTGGCCCCCGACACTAACAGATGACAGAGACATGCACTCACACTGTTACACACACTGTTACACACACACACAGGCTCCAAGTGCCAGCAGTGTTCTGAACACTTCACCTAACTCAAGAACAGAAGACTCCTGGTGCCTGCGTAGGATACCTGTTCTGACCTTTTTCTTTTTTTTCTCTTTTTTTTTTAATAAAAAAAAAAAAAAGAAAAGAAAAGTTGTAAACACACTTTGTTTGATGGAAAAAGATTTGTCGTTAATGTTGGATATTATCATCTAATCGTTGATGGAGGATGGCATATTCTAATGACTTTAATGATGATTTTATTTATCTTCTCCAAGATCCCTTTGTCATCATTGTTTTCTTTATAATGTACAGCGCTTTTCACCCAGAGTCATCCCATATTAAAAAAACTTCCAGTTTGCCTGTTTAGACTCCATGAACTTGGTGTGTAGGCTACATGGGCACGCTGTACAGGATAAACATCGAACATCTCTCTTTCCTAGCTGAATGCACAAAGGGTCCTGGTCACCAATGGATGGCTGGGTAATAGGATTTTAAAATGTTTTGTATATAATGGATATAGGGTTAGGCTGATAAGTAGCATACCTGCTGTATACAGTGTTTCAATATGGTGCTTAAGATTTCACAAGGAGTTATCTAAGATTCTCTTGAGGTAAGAATTCCAGCAATTAAAAGTTTGTTCTCACTTGCTGTATTGTTGGCTCAAATTTCATTTGATTTATATCTCATTTTATTCGACATAAGGAGAAGTAGTCCCTTTTGTTCAAGGGAGAGTAGTGACACTTGGACCTAAGAACAATAAACTTCGGCAGTAAACATCTGCAAGTTTTGTTTTGTAATCAAAACCATTTTGATTACATTAAAGCACAAAAGGCAGCTTGTAATGTTTGCCAGGAAAACTTGAAGGAATAAAAGGGATCCCATTATTTGTCACTAATTTATGCAAAATCCAAGTGAACAAATATTGGATTGTCTCCACAGAAGGGCGTCCAATATTGACAAACGTAATACTGAACGTATAGACATTTTCACTGACGTAGCTTAGAAAAAAAGTTTGACACATAACATTCACTCTCGCTTATAATTCAGGGGAACAACTCAACAAATACTTTTGTTGTCACTTTTCTGGCTTTTGCTGTCGATTTTTGTTTTTAAAGCTTTTGACCCATTTCCAGAAACTGTAGAATGCTTTGATTTGGTTAATGATTTGTAATACTCTGTATCTAGTTCAGATGAATCAGCCATCCAGTTATGAAGTGTAGATCAGCTTGCACTCCGTTACTCGTGTTTGTTACTTTGGGTGTGAGGAAATCCTCGTAACATTTGTGAATGTGGTGAAAATTGTTTTCTTTAGTTGGAAACGGATTACACACCAGAAAGAAGTCATTTAAAAAATTTAAAATTTTAACTGCTCAACATTTCCATCTGTTGTAGATAATGTTTAAATCCTGTGCTGTTGGAAAAAAAAGGAGGTATATAAATAGTAAATGTTAAACAACTTTGTGCTGTGGATTATCGGCTGCAGTGTTAATATTCAAGGTATGGAGGGGGAAATTTGATTATATTTTTAAAGAAAACGTCTACAAATGTTTGAATATGTTGTTTTGATTTGATGAGTGTTTCTTTTTTTCTTTTGTCCAAGATGGAAGTAAGCATAAGAAATAAAAAAAATTACATTTATTCAATATACACTCCCCTTGTCAATGCTGACTGATGTACTGTTTTGCAACGCTGAATTACAGCGAATGTCATTTGGGTTTTTAGCACTAAGCAGCAGATAGTCTTTCATCTAAAAGTGAAAAGTTTGTACAAATCTAGAAATAAATAGCATATTTCATCTTCAAATTAATATTTAGTAGCGACATGAGGTCAAAGAGACAAAAGGCCTCAGTAGGGTTTTTGCCAGGTTCTTCACAAAACTTCTCAAGCTCTATTAAAAAGACTAGCCTACATTTTATATGGTGCTTTTCTAGCTTACCAGAGAAACGCTTAACAGTCGAGAGGAACTTGGAGTTCAGTGTTGTGCTCAGCGAGACACAGCCGTATGTCTAACTACTGAAATTGTATAAAAACAGAATCGCACAGGAAATAAATTAAGTTTGTTGTAAACTTAATGTAAAATAACAATAGCTATGTGAATGAGGTAGTAATGAATGCAGCACGTGGATGCAAACAAAACCATAACAAAACTGGCTGATGCAGAGATGTGAGAGGTAAAGGTACTTAGATATGCTGAGGCCTGATGAACTCAGGTGTGTGCAGTTTCCTCATGTCCTTCCCTACTCTGCACTTTATCGTGTTTTATCCAGGCACTTGTGCACAATCCCCATGATCCCTTCCTCACGCACTTCCAATCTAAGTGATGGGAAGCCACATCTACAGTGCTCCTTATCTAACGCTAGCATTGGTCTTCTGCAGTCTGAGTTATCGAATAAAATGAGTATCCTCCAAAGT
>CALSCE010010634.1:5998380-6015193 GCA_943593645.1 Bovichtus variegatus
GTTATCAAAAAAACCCGAAGCACAGACAGACAGAGAGACAGACAGACAGACACTCCATCATTTTTAGTTAGATTTAAGTCTACGCCGTATGGGCCCTGTTTCATAGATTCTTTGCTATCATATAGTAGCAATTATATAACAATGTTATCTTGGATAAAGGGTTAGGATTAGGTAGGCTAATGTAAATATTTCTGAGTACTTCTCTCACTCCCTTGGTGTGAGAATACAAGAAGACAGTTCTTAAACAGAGGTCAAAATCCCTTCATAGGCTAAAGAGGCTGGCCGTCTGATAGGCTGGCTACCTGACAGAACGCCTGGCGGACTGTTTGGCAGCCTGGTTTGCTGGTTGGTTATCTGTCTGACCGCCAAGCTGGTGGGTCTACTGAGAAGGCAGCTGTTTGGTTTCCTGACTGTTTGACTGGCTGCTGGCTGACTGAGTGGGTGGCTGGCTACTTGCCTGCCTGCCTGGCTGGTTGTCTGGCTGACTGGCTGGCTGTGTGCCTGCTTGGCAAGCTGGGAGCCCCAGCTGTGTCCCGAGCCAAGCCCCTACGCCCCACCAGATCTTAATTGGGTTAAGTTTGTTCGCCACAGATAACACTTCCTCTTTCTTCCAAGAGTAAGAAAACAAAAAAATGGCCTGGCACTAATGACGCTCTTTAGCAGGGCTCTTTTTCTGTTTAGGTGGAGGGAAATTAGGAAGAAGGGGGTGGGTTCCCTGTAGAGAGAGATCGTCGGGGGAAACTCGCCATTGTTTGGAGCTCAATAAGAATGGAGAATACCAAGAAAGAAAGAGAACGAAAGAAAGTAGATCTGGTTTGCGCTGTAGTGCTGTCACATTGCCACTGTTTCTTTTTAACAACCCCTTATGACTGAGGCAGGCAGGAGCCTGAGAGATGGAGACACACACACAGGAATACAAACATGTCATTGTATGTGTGCATACCAGTTGTACACACACAATTTCCCACTTTTTTGTGAAAAACAAACATAAAGAAAGTGTTTTGTAATTACTTCGGCTGCACCAAGAAATTCAGCAGACTTGTTTAATGAACTGTTTTCACAGGCACAGTTGTCTTAAAGTGAAGAAAGGCGTGTGCGGCGATGGCCAAGGGTGTAGGTTTGGTTTCAGAAGTTTGTATAGGGGGCACAATGAAGTTCTTTGTTCTTCCAGTATGCAAATAAACTTATATTGCAGTCTAAACAATTGTAACTTGCTGTAATATTCGTGAACCAACCCCATTACATTCAGTTCCGTAATGTTGTGTTTTGCTCTTTACTGAAAAAAGAGCATTGTCCCTGCTTCATCTTTCATATTTGAATGCTTCAATCTAGTAGAGGTGTACAGAGACATCATTATCTGTATCTGTTTAACCATCAAATGATCTGTATCTGTATTTGGATAGAAGGTCAGAAGTAGGCGTGGTTTATACCAGAAGTCACATTAAATTGGGTAAATGTTGTATTTTCTAACCTATATATTCATTATTCAATTTTTGTGCTTTCAAAGTATCAAATAGATTTACGATCTCTCTCTCTCTCTCTCTCTCTCTCTCTATGTCTCTCTCTCTCTCTCTCTCTCTGTCTCTCTCTCTGTCTCTCTCTCGCTTTCTCTGTCTTTTTAACCAAACTACGTTTTATGAACTGTGTGAACCCCACCACCACCACCGCTTTAACTTGAGGACATTAAATGATCAAAAACGATATTTATCTTGTGGCCACAATTATATGAATCGATTTGAAGAAATTACTGATGCACAGACATGTCAATCATGGCTTTTCCAACTAGAATAACAAAGAGCAACCTCGGGTAGAAGAAATGTCAGCATGTTTCCATCGCATTATTTGTGCTTTTTGGATTTAGTGTATTCAGATTCAGGTGCATCCATATAATCAAGTCTCTTTTTTTAGAGAATATTGTTATCACAAGCTCCAACAAGCTCGACTAGAGTGTTCGGGAAGCCGGAGCGAAGCATGAGATGTGAAGCCCAGGGCAAAAACAGTCTATGGAGCACTCCCTCCTGACAAGGCTTATTGCTATAAGCACAATTGAAGGCAACCCTTTTTTGAACTCAGACCTTCTCACTTCTGGATTATGGCGGTTGCATAGAAGAGGACGCAGTTCAGAGAGACTTTAGTGAGTATACAATGCTATTTCAGAAATAGCATTTTTGAAGGCAATACAGTAGTTTGACATTTTGAGAAATCTGATTATTTGTTTTCTTGCTGTTAGATGAGAAGATAGAAACCAATCTTTTCTCAGTTCAGTTAACATAAAGCTACAGCCAGCAGCTGTTTAGTTTAGCTTAGCATAAATAATGGTAATAGGGGGAAACAACTAATCTGGCTCACTACAAAGGTAACAAATATTCTCTTCCAAGTTCTCGCTCGTTTCTGGCAACCTCACAGTAACATATCAATTAGTGCGCTTTAGGGGTGTTGGTTACCTTAGGACAGAGCCAGGCTAGCTGTTTCTCCCTGCTTCCAGTCTTTATGCGAAGATAAGCTAACCAGCTTGTACCAGGTTGTAGCTTTAGAGCTAATGCACAGACATTATAGTGGTACCGATTTATTGTCATCCAAGTGTCAGTAGTGTATTTCCCAAAATGTCAATGTAATGCTTTAAAGTACTTCCACTTTCTGAGTGCCTCAAACACAATAACACATGTGTGATTTATTTCCTGTAAAAGAGCACCATCATCCTCAGCACACTTGGGACTTATGTTGAATATGAATAGGAAAACAATCACAGTGAGCCCCTAAATATGCAAATTCATGAATTTACTTGAAAACCTGAGTGTTTATTTGCTCACAATTCCAAAGAGGCCGTCTACCATTTCAGCATAAATTTCACAACTACACTATTTCCTAAATTGCCAACATCCTTCATTTACATGACATTCATCATCATCATTGTCACAATCATCATCAAAAACAGTGCCATCTTCATAATGATTACCACAAAGATTAAAATAGTGATCATCCTCAAAGTCAAATCAGCACAAGTGTCGACATCATCATCATCATCATCATCATCATTACTACCATGTTTTGTTTTCTTTAGAGATTTCAGACAGCTGGCATCCAGTGGCAGTCAGCCTCCACTCTATGTCTCACACACATACACACTTATACACATACCGTAATACCTCTGCAAAGACCTTGCGGTTGGCAAATGAGACTGTGTATAGAATAACAGGCTTAACAAATGCTCAAAACAAATATTAAAAAATAATGTTGATCTTTTTCTTGTGTCTCCATACAGGATATTTATTCATGAGTAACCGCAGGCTAAGTGTTCTCCCTTGTTCTCACCTTCGGATCAGATAATGAATTCAGCCCACACACACACACACACACACACACACACAGACACACACGCACACGCACACGCACACACACACAGGCACACGCGCACACACACACACACACGCACACACACACACACACACACACACGCACACACACACACACACATTTGTGGATTTGTGGGTGCCCCATATGCATCCACAAATCCCAAATCCGCAAAATTGAAATTCACACAAGTTTAGAATAATGCTGAAGATCAACACACCTTTTACCCATACCACTACTGAACTCATCCGGCATAACAAATAGCAATTACTTTATAACACACACACCTATGTAAATGACACGCACACACATGCACTTCACACCTTTGGCATTGTGCACCCAGGCCACATTAAGTGGAGACAAAAGAATCTGCCTTTGCAGTATTTAAATCAGTTATGTGTCTAATTATTCCATATAAAAATAGCCGATATCTAGGGCAAAAGCGTCGAGATGGAACACTGTTGTCTGCAGAGGGGAGACCTAGTGGAGCTGGCGAGAGTTCAACACAGCAGAAGACAGGGAGAGAGAGAGAGAGAGAGAGAGAAGAGAGATGGGGAGGCAGGAAAGGAGAGTGTGATAAAGGAAGATAGGGAGAGAGTGTGCTTTAGGCTACATAAATATAACATGAACTCTATCCGCTAGTGGCAGACAAGCAAGCAGCACAATGGGCCCATGTTCAGGAGCGCTTTGCGAAGGTACGGAGAATACACTGTGCTACGTACTACCTCACCTCAGGAATATCAGGCTTTGATACCCGAGAGACCGATAGAGTGGTACGAGGGAGAATGCGTGTGTGAACGAAAGACAAAAGGAGAGAATTTACAACACACATGTAGTTATTCTGCAGGTTCACACTGATATGGAGACCCTGCAGTCAGCTCGCTGCAGTGTGACCCCTGCAGACTTAGTTTGTAATGGGTCTACTAAGGATACTCATTGATTGTCCTTGATCACGTTTCACTGTCCCGACAACACAGTTGGTTTAATGTACGTATGTATTTCAAAACCGTGATGCCTCAAAAAAATTTTTTTTGCACATTTCCCCCTCTGTGCGTCACTGCTAACAGTTACATTTTTTCCTCAGAGTCAAAATTCTGTTTTATGGCGTATACTACCTGTATTTCGGGAAGTAATTTTTCAAAGAGCCAGCAACCCAATTTAATAATACATTTTGTCATTAAATGTATACTTACGTGTTACCTCTGTAACAGATGGTGTTGCCAGCTTCTTCTTTTCACCTGTCAGCAATGAGGGTTTAACATGTAGGAGGTTAAAGCTGGGGGAGGGCAACAATTCTATAATAACCTTTCAGCATATTATAATTCAAGTGTTAGCCCAGTGTAGGCAGTTTTCTGGAAAAGACAAAAAAAACCCTCTCGCTCTCCCCTCTCTGTGCTAAGCCCCTCCCACCAGACGAGCACGGCCATATGCACGCGCTTCGTACAGTAACTTGTGCGAGTACTAGTCATTCATTTCAAACATCATCCTGATCATGAATGTCATCCTAATGCCATTAATTATCGCCCTGTTTTTGTTGCAAACTTGAGGGCCTGTGAAGCCCTTTGAGATGACATACTATGATTCGAGGCACGAGCTATCTACAATAGCAGAAAGAAATCGTTGCTAGTAATTAAACCTTCTGCTAGCCGCGGCTGTGAGTGAGCTAGTCACAGCCTTGAGCCTTTGGCTATGATTAGCAGAAGGCTAAACTATTAGCAACATTTCCTCTCCATCTTTGAAACACTTCGCCGATATCATCCTACTCTCTTTTTAAGAAGTCTGTCTTCCTTTTTTGTGGGTTGCTTTGCAGTGTAGGCTGTTGTTGCCAAGGCTGGAAGAGAGCTTGATGGAGAAGTCCACATCCTGCCTTCTCTCTCACCAGTCTGCACTGCATGCTTATCGGATTGATGGCTTCGGAAAGTAAATTATCAGACACGTCCCCATAATTCGGATGTTACAAAGAGGGTAAGGGGTTTCAGATGCTGTTTGATGATCCGACAAACACTTTGTTGAAGGATACTCACCCCTTTACGTCTTCCCTCAGCTAGCCAGGACCCTGACCAATTAGTAAGAGTCACTAAAGCAGTAATCTCTATAAGCAGATTCCTAGGCAGCGGGACAATTTTTACTGTACTGGCCAATCACGTATGAGCGAGCTTTGGTTGTATGCAGGTAAACAGTCCGTGTCAAGAACAAAAGAGGTGGAATGCATTAGCCGAAATGCAATCTCGGAAGCCATCGGCTATTGTCTGATGAAGATTTCTCTTATTATCTTAAAATTAGCTTGTAAACTGGCTACCGTCCGGTCATAGACGTAGTCTCTCAACTCCATTCTTGTGTCTCAAGTTGCTAATCGGACTGTAAACAATTGACCGTCACATGGAAAAAAAAAAAGGGTGACTTCTGTGCTCTTGCATTCCACATACACTGTACACCAGACTGCTGTTAAGGTATGAAATCGTTAAGCCAAATCCCCATTTTTTGGGGCTGTAATTCTACATCGGCCCCCGGTTTATTCCATTGATGTCCTGCCTGTATCAATTCCCACTGCATGTCAGTTGGCCAACTTATTCAGTAGCTGTTACTTGATGTTCTCTTGTTGTTTGTATAAAAAAGCCAAATCCGTGCGGAGATGACAGAGGGTGTAATCGCTAGCTATGTGATTCAACAATACGACTCTTAGAAGCTATTCAGACTGGGGCCTGTCCTTGACCCTTAAGGAGCTTGTAATGTGGGCTTTTTTCCCACTCTTTGTATTTACCGGCAGAAAGGAGGAGGGGGGACAGGGGTGGAGGGGGGGACCAACCACTGAGTGAGGGCTTTTGCCCCTCCATGCCAGCGGCAGTCACACTGGGGGAGCTATGCACGTGCACACACACAGGCACACAGAGAAATGCACACACGGGTCTCCTGGCGTGCACTCATTTCATAGGGAGGGAGAGGTGAAGGTTGGAGGGTGAGGCAGAGGGAGACAGAAGGGGAGGGGGGGGACAAGGGGAGGGCACAGAGACAAGAGCCCCCCACCTTCTTTCACCCGGCAGGGGGGTCAGTCTTAAAGGCTGCTCTGTCTATCCATGGAGGACGGGGTGGGGTGGTGGGGCAGGGAGACTAAATCTGCAGAGGGCAGTGGTCCTGCTGGTCAGTACAGGGAGCTCCACGTTACCCAGTTATCCATGACAACCAGAGAGAGAGAGGAGAGGGAAAGACAGAGAGAGACAGAGAAAGACAGAGAGGGGGGGGGGGGCACAACATGGAAAAGCTCAGCTGCGGTCAGAGAGCGCTCAGTTGGAGCAGAGAGTGAAGAACAAAGCACCCAGTGATTTTCATATTTTCCCTCTTTGTCTGCTTTATATTGTCCACAGACGCGGCACTCTTTTCTTTAGTGGAAATAAAGGAGCTTTGAAGAAGACACACACACAGACACACACACATGCATGTACACACTGGTGTGGCTAATTGAATTATGTTTATACAGTAAGTCAAACAGTTTATTTTCACTGTGACAGAAAGTGCCCTCCGATGTGAAAATAGAAAAAAAAAGGTTTCTTCTCGGAGGGGCATGGCCAAATCACCATAGAAAAGGGCAATGGAGGACACAAGAGTTCTTTTTTTTTTTCTTTTAACGAAATGGCTCAGCAGAATTTAAACATTTGATGGTACATCACTGCAACACAAAGGTCTATGTTCTTGTAAGCCTATGACTGGATAGAAGCAGACATTTCATGTGGTCTCAATCTAAAGTGCGGAAAATGTTCATTTCGCACGGATAGGTTCTGCTCAGCCTAAATGAATAGGCTTAAACTAATCCTGTCAGAAACTGTCCCAAAGAAATTAATCCACCACAAATTGAGTGAAACGATAAACTCTCAAGAAAAAAGGGGAACATTTCAAGATGAACAATGTCTGACATTCCAAAAGTGTGTACAAATCCTTTGAAGACATTTTATGGGAGGAATTCACCATTACAGGGTGGATCCATGATTTCGTGTCCTGCAATTCCTGCCTTAAATCTCTTACTTCAATGCTAGATATAAAAATGTGTTACTCCGCAAAACATCAAATTCAGATTTGCGTCTACATTGGGATTGCGGTGGGCTTTTTTTTTCTTCCAGAAGCCCACACAATGCTATTCAGCCTCTCTCTCTCTCTCACATTATGTTAACGGAAACTGAAAAGGGGAAGGATGTGCACCTCCAGAATTATTTTTAGGTGCTGTACAGATGATAGATAACAACAACAACAACACAAAAAGGTAAAGAATGTCTGTAGCATAGAAGGGCTTTGCATATTAAATTATAGGACACACATGAACAATTTTTTGACCTAAACATTAAAATGCACTTTTTGTCGACAAGAAGAATGATGGCCGAGATGAAACATTAATTTGTAAAATGATAAATCACAAGTGACCACCAAAGGAATTTTGGTTGAGGCTTTTCTGGTGATTCAATCTGACCTCTGCTGTCTACAAGGTCAAAGGAGGACTGTGACAATATTGTGAAGAGCAGCAAACAGAGGAGTTTAAATCAAGAGTGCCTTTAACTCTACTGTAACTACACTGTGGCAATTCATTACTGCCTACCAACCAGCATCAGCCTACATTCAGGAATTAAGTTGTTTTCTTTGTCCACTGCCATTTGTATTGTTTTGGGAATTCTGGTTTTGATTGAGTGATATAAAAAGGACCTGGTCTGTAACAGAAGCCACACAAGAGAGGGGCATGCTATCAAATGCAGAGACCCAATGAAAATGTTTAACGTACAGATACATTGCTACTGGGGCTTCAGAGTGACATGTTGTGTGACACTGGTTGCTGGCTGACAGGATCCTCCTCGGTTTTAAAACTACATAGTCCTACCTCAGCACCTGGTGACATAATCATTCGATCACTTGTGCTGTTTACCTTCCCCAAACTTACTAAATTGCATGTTTTAACTTTAGGCCCTCTTCCACATCCCACTTTAATCCAAGTCCATATTTTCCCTCTGTCTCCTTCCTCTGTATTCTCAGAGTCCCTGTTGTAGTTGCGTCGGTCGGCCACAGCTGGGCGCTGTTGCCTAACTCTACCCCTGATTCCCCTCTCTCTCTCCGTCAGCCCAGCCTGCCTCTCTCCTGCTTCAGCCAACCCGGGCTGTGCCGAGCTGCTCCCTGCGGGATCAGAGCGCTCCCCCGCCGGGACCCTTCTCTCACATCCCCCTGCTGGGACGCGGCTACATTTCCAGCCAAGCACTGCCTGCCTTGGCTTTATTATGTGTGTCTGCGCCGCAGCCCCGCCAGCAGAGGCAGGCAGAGGAGGAGGGAGACTGGTAGCCAGAGTCAGGACAAAGAAAAAGCAGGGAGACAGAGGCTAGCAAAGGGTTAGACTGGTAGAAATATTAGGCTGCTATTAATACCGCCGATAGGGCATTGAGAAATATTAACAAAAAGAAAGCGTGGGTTGTAAAAGGAGTATTCCCCTCGGGGTGGAGATGCTGGGGAAGAGCGCAATGTCCATGCCACCAGACCACTGCCTAGTGTAGAATAACGGGACGGAACACAGGAGGCTGGTCAGTTCGGGTCGGTGCCGCTTTCTTGGAAGAAAAACCAAAACAAAACAGACTGAAATAGTTTCGATAAACTAAAAAAGCCACGACGAAGCCGCGAGGAGCGCGAGGGAAGAAGCCACGCTTCGTTTCGAGACAATTTCCCAGAACATTCTCGGTCGCCTCTCTTCACCTGGACCGTCACGTACCGCTGTGGCACCGCCACCTCGCACTCGGACGGTGCCGCTGACACTTTCCCTCAATACCGCGCGGGACCTGCTCAGGTGTTTTGTCGCGCGCGTGGCTGGCAGCTCGCGCCCCGGTCCTTAGTGCTGGAAGAAGTCGGAGCGGCACAAGCGCCCGGGCTGCACCGGAGAAAGCAAAACGCGTGCGGGGGGAAGAAGAGAGACTGAACAAGCGAGGCTGTCGACGTCGGGGCACGTTGTAACGAGGAAGAAGGAATACCGACGGGAAGTTGTTCCCGTTTACGCTACAGGTTGCGCAAGCCCGAGACACCGTTGAGGAAGAAAACGCATCAGAGGAGCCGAGTGTCGCCTGCCTGCCGCTCTACTCCCGGTGCGTGCGGTTTGTTGTCGTTGGACTAACAGACGTTTCCCAACCAGACACTGAAGCTGCCGCATTGCAACAGGCGAAGAAGCAGCAGCGAAGTGGTGGTGGAGGAGGAGGAAAGATAACACGTCCGTGTCCGCCTGCATGGTTAGCTGAAAACACGGAACGGAACAAAAACAATTAGAAAAATAAAAAAGCAGTTCGAGACTAGAGATGTCCAGACGTAAACAGGCCAAACCGCGCTCCGTTAAAGGTAAGAAACTATTTATTTTGTACCTCATGTGAACGGACACTTCACTCAGGAGTGGGAAAAGGCGACCAAAACCATTTCATGCCCAACTCTGGTGTTTGCTCATTTAATTTAATTTCCCTCCAAGGGTTGCAAGCGGTCTGTGTGTAGTTTTACAACAGAGGTACATCGGTGTCTCTTACCTTTCTGAAACGAGTGTGTTTGCTCACTTTTAGCCTATTCACTAAGTGTTTGTTATTGGTCACGACATTGTTTAAATCACTAATGTAAGGGAAAGTGTATAGTTTGTTTTTGCTGTCGCCTACTAATTGTTTCAAATGGTCACATTCTTTGTCAGATATGAGTTTTCAGAGAGCTCCGGTTTATTATCTCTGTCCGCAGGTCCACTGGGTTAATTGTTTTCAATTAGCTGCCACACTGTCAGAACTTGAAATATGATACACTGGTGTATCGTTTCTGACAGCGTGGGTTGTGCTTTTGGGTCAACTTGTTGTAATTCACTTGGTTAATGGGTCCATGTAATCTGGATTATTCCCATGTTGAGATGCATTGCACTTGCTCTAAACAGCCCACTGCTGCTTTGTTATAGTAAATGTGGCTGGTTGACCCTAAATCAAATCGCGTAGTCCCCATATTCTATGTCTTTCTAGCTTCTCTTCACACCAACACAGTGATCAAAATTGGATTTAAAATTCTAAATGTCCACTCTAATGGTGCACTTCTCCTTCTCCTTCTCCTCACTTTAATAGAGGTGCAGTTCATTGCAGGACACGAATGTATTTTATTTTAGATCTTATATTATTGCTGTGAATCTTTTTCAATTTCCTCAGTTTTGCAGACCTCCCTTCCTACTTTAACATATGTCCTGCAAGGTTGGGCACATATGAAAACGAACTGGAATTTGAATATTCTTTTTCAAAAAAGTTCAAGAAAAGTCAACATTTATAGGATTACAATCCACATGTTAAAAAAACTGTTTTCATTTCTTTTTTTTGTTACTAAAGGAAGCCTCAATGTCTCCTATTACCATAAAGTAGTATTCATTGCGGTGCATGGGTGAGTGGGCATCTTGCATGAGGGCATGTGGTGGCCTTGGCCTCCATGTTTCCTTTATGGAACCCAGATGGGCAACGGGACGGGCTGACCATGTGGTTGCCACCCCCTCCCCCGTTTCCTCCACAATATAGGCTTTCCCTTCCTGTACCTATCTGGGAAGCGAGCAGATTTCTGACACTGGTTCAACCTGGGTGTTAAGTTTGATTAACTACATGATCTTAATTGTAGGAGTTCAGGTTCTGAAGCACAGTCTGTTTCATCTGAGGTCGGATGGGATTCATTTAGTCAATAGTAGGAGAGGCTACTTACACTTACACAACGTACTGGAAGCATGCGTTATTGTGTTCGCGTTGGGATATGTTTGTGGTTGTAATGTTTATTACTTTGGCCTATATGTGCAGGAAAACTGACACGTTACACACAGTTGTTTTTCACTTCAGTCCACAGAACAGCGTTGTGATTGAGAGTGATGCGATAGTTTACAGATTCCACAGCCTCCTCAGGAATCTACTGTAAAGCATGGGTTCAGTTTTCAGTTGTTACACACAGCACATCTTATAATTAAATTTGACTCGGCGTGAAAAGAATATATGCCATTTGTAGTTAATAACAATACTTGTTGATTTAGATGGATATTGTATCCTATGAAGTGGACATTTTAGGGGCACTAAACGAGAGTATTACAAACTACAACTAGTTTTGGATGGGTACAGATATCTTATGTGTGGTCTTGGGTTAGAATCTCATTCACAATCATCGTAACACAATCTTTTACCACTACCACTGTTTCCCATCTATCTCTACACATCTTAGAAATCATAAATAACTGCCATTAAAGAAGCTTTAAAAAAAATCTAAATATGTTGATGGATGCACACGTGTACAAATGTAAATGTGTGTGTGTGTAAGTGTTTTGTAGGTCTAGTTTTGTAGTATAGTAGAGGTGCTGGCAATATTTGTCGATTTTATTTGTTCAACTAATAGGATCATCAAGTCGCCTATAAACTGTGGAGATGTGTACCTACTCCCTTTGTGCATTTCTCATTTCCATGTGTGTCTGTGTGAAGAAAAAAGAAATACATGGCTGCAGGGATTGGAGGCCAAGACACAAAATAAAGGCATATCATTTAAATAATCTTTTACCCGTATACATGTCAGATGATAAAATGGTTATCAGAGCTTAAACTGACGTCATAAAATTGAAAACAAACAAAAACAATCAATTTAGAGTCATAGGAAGTGTAGAAAGAAATGCAAATTCTCATTTAATTAAAGATGAAGCCAGTGAGTGTTTGCCAAATTTATATACCTGATCAATCAATTATCTATCAGGTTTTGTTTCAGCATTTTGCTATTGTATAAATATCTAGTTTATTTCCACTTTATCGGTATGTGTGGTTGAATTTGGTTGTTGATGCTCGCGCAGTATGTCAGTGAACAAATCAGCTGCTGTGGACCAGTGAATCTGTCCACTGCTGCTCTGTCATTGTCATTGTGTGTGTGTGTGTGTGTGTGTGTGTGTGCGTGTGCATGTGCGCTTATGCTTGCAACATCTACATTCTTGTATTTGTGTTTGCATCATGGACATGCACGCCTTGTGTGTCTCTGTGTGAGTGTGTGTGTCACTAAGGCAGCCTGGTCTCAGCAGCCTGGATAACGAGAGCTTAGCTTTAGTCAGGCAGCCAAGCGAAGCAGAGCGAAGCAAAGCTGAGGCGGACGACCACCACTCTGTGTGTGTGTGTGTGTGTGTGTGTGTGTGTGTGTGTGTGTGTGTGTGTGTGTGTGTGTGTGTGTGTGTGTGTGTGTGTGTGTGTGTGTGTGTGTGTGTGTGTGTGTGTGCAGTAAAGGTAACACAGCCCTTGTCGTCTAGCTTGCATAAGCACCATGTGTTTTGTGTATGTGTACTCATGCATCTGTGTGTGTACATGCGTGTTGCTATCTCCCCTCCACACCTTGCCCCACTGACAGCTTGGCAAGACCTGGCATTGGGGGAAGATGGAGAGAGGGATGGAGGCGATAGAGATGGAGGAGAAAAAGGGGGTTGGAGGGTAAAGGGGAGAGAGAGGAGAGGTGTTTGGGGGCAGCACAGTGGCACATAGCAGGTGAGTGGGCAGGGGGGGGGGGGGGCAATGGAGGCCAGGACGAGGTGAGCATCGCCGGGGGATTATCTGTGTTTTCATGTTCTTCTGTCTTTCACCTGCTCACCCAACTCTGACTGGCTGGCTGGCTTACAGACTTACTGGCCAGCCAGGCATGCCAAAACAATAACAAAGAAGCACAAATTCCCACCTCCACCATATCCTGCTGACTGAGTGGCTCTGGTCTGGAAAGGATTTTTTTTTGTCGGGAAATGAAATTCATAGCTGATGGGTGAAATGGTGATCTTTTATTGTCACTTTAGTCCCAGTGTTCCTGAATGGGGAGATCATGGAAAGGTATCCCATAACAAAGAAGTGTTATATTGCTGGGAGAGTTATGTTTTTTTTAAAAAAGTTTTCCTATTAATGCAGAGTGTGAGATGTGGGCCAGGGATTGGACAGTAGGCTACTAAAACAATGTGAATAACCGAAGAACGTGATATTAATATATATTTGGTCCTTTTTAAAAAATTTTCATTGTTTCGAATTTACTCATTGTGGTAGTTCCTGTATGCTCTGTAAAGGCTGCGGTCGAGCTGCCATTTGGATTGTAGTTTTCATTAACATGCAACCTAATTTTAGAAAATAAAAACATTTAAATTCATTGCATTTGAAAATGTACAATATCAAATTAAGTTGAGTTCTATAAAAATACCAATCTCTATCCATAACAAAGAGCAGTGTTAGTTTTATTACTGCTCCTCCGTGTTTTACTACAGCAACTAAGTTCGTCTGATGGATTTTCTTGACCAGTGTAGCCTTTACAGTGATTAGGCCTTGTTAACAGTGGGGGGAGTTGACTAATTGCAGTCTGTTAATTGAACACAGACTAATGGAGCGAGGATGGGCCATGCAACTAGCTGATGGGGTGAGAGAAAAGACGGGGTGCGCAGGAGGAAGAAATGAGAGTGCACGGCTTCTCTCTTATCAAAATATTATTTCAATGGATTAATCCCTTTTTAATGTGTGTCTTTAGCGAGGCAAGGCTGCAAAGATCTCCTTCTCTGTCTGCTTAGGCGGCCTCGCTATCCTATCTCTCCCTCTCTCTCCCAGCTCTTAGCCCCTTGAGTCTCTCATGCATTATGTAGTGATGATTATTACTTAATTACACATTAATAAATCCGCTTCATTTGCAGGACATTAAACGGGAGTTGAGCGCATATGACAGGGAGATGGAGGAGAGCAGTCAAGATTGGAGGGGGGTGGTGGGGGGGTGTAGGGAGCACTTACTTTCCAGCGTTTATTTGGTTTGTTTAGAGTGTTGTTTAGAGTCAGTGGAGCCAAATGAGCCCCGTGACCAAGAGGGAGAGAGGGGGAGGTTTGGGTCGCTGTGTGTTGAGCCGCGCTCTTCCGGGCTAATGGCATCATTTCCACTCAATCTCCTCCTTTCTCCACCTCTTGCTCTCTCTGTCTGCTTCTCCTTCTCTCTCACCCTTTGCTAATTCCGTTGGTTCGACCACCTCCCACCAGTTTGTGCTTATTCCTATGTTAACAGATTTTCAGGTTTATTTTATTTTACAACTTTTTTCCCCGTATTCAGCTGACTGACATGATATAGCTGCCGTAGCGTCTGTTTGCACTGGTCTTTGAAGTCAGACAATGCCCTGACCAACCAGCCACTGGCTCAGTGACGTGCTTGTGTGTGTAGGGCTCAGTGTTCACCTTTCATACTGCTTGACCTGCGACCAAATTGTGCTCGTGGCACTGATCATCGAAACTTTCAAGTACCAAACCATGGCACCAAATGCTTGACCATATAGTAATTTACCTGAATGATATTTAAGAATGATGCAATTAATATAACACCGTATTGTTTTTGTTACACAGCCTAATACATTTAATTTATTATTCTTGTACAATCTTTTGTGTGAACAAGTCTGCCGAAAAGTTTGACTTGAAGCACCGTTGCTGGGAAATTTAAGTGTTTCTAAACTACGGCTGCATCGCAAGATTATTTTCATGATCAATCTGCCATTTATTTTCTTTTATAATCAATTCATTGTCTGGTTTATGAAATTAAAATATCCATCGCAGTCTTCCAAAGTCAATTCCTTCTAATAGTTTTTTTGTCCGACCAACATTCTTAAACCCAAAGATACTCAATGTACCACTATGTAAGACGAGGAAAAGCAGCAAATCCTAACATTGCCGAAATATTTTCCATTTTTGCGTGATAGGAATGAGTTAAATGATTATCATATAATAGTTGCAGATTCTGTTGATCGACTAATCAAATAATGGACCAATCGTTTCAGCTGTAGTCTTCACCATCTTACTTTTTAAACACTGTTTAGAACTGTATGATAGTTCATGTAAGTATGTGATTTTGAATGTAATAAGAGACTCTGGGATAGTAATTATTCATTGCCTGGAGTTAAAGTTATTGTCAATTAACTGCTCAAGACTTTAAAATTAACAACCGCCAACCCACTGAATGTGGGTAAAAATTAATTGTGGTGGGAAATGTCATCAAGTTACAAGCCAATTTGGTGGTTGCTGAACTAATTATGATACTCCTAGTTTACAAAGGCAAAATAAAATGACCTGTGCAAACAGAATGTCATGTGTGCAAAGGACAAATACAGCTTGTCCAAGTGCATTTGTTATTTTTCATATAAGCTCTGTTTAACCGAGTATAATCGTCGCAATATCTGACGGCAGCATGAGAGACTGTATGGTGTGTTTAGCACAATGCAGTTAATCTCTCATTTCTCGTCCCCTTTCTCACTCTCCTGTCTTTTTTTCTTTCTCTCTCTGCCTCTGTCGCCCATCTGGCTTTACCATTAGAGTAATTTAATGTCACCCTTTGGCGGAGCACAGAGACTTTCATAGGGCGACTGGCTCTTATAAAACTCAGAGACCCTACACATGTGGCTTGGATTACTTGAGGACAACAGTATGTTATTTTGCAGGTACATCTTAGTGTATACGTGCAAACACCTTTTTTGCTTTTGTTAACACCAAAAATGTGAGAGCTTATCTCGTTTTTGTTTGTGCAGCTACAAATGGTGTTAACAATAGTGCAGTCAGTGTGCGTACAGCCACACTGAGTAACTCCTGTATAAAAGCTTGTATTGGCTTTGCATTAAAGCCTGCTGAACCATTAAATGGCTTTCTGAGAGCTTTGTTTGAAATTCCATTGACTTCTCAACAGGGGGTGGATTTGAGTTTTTGGTAGTTTTTTTTTTTTTTTTAAATGGGACAAAACAAGCTAATGTAATTGGTGATCGGTGGAGCCCAGCAGTACCATGCATTGAATGTAATTGGATTCATGTTGATCTGCACTCAATTAGAACCAAATTACCAAACAATCGAACGCTCAGTGTAGAACAGAACTAAGTAGAGTAGGTCATTTTCATGAAAGACATTTTGACATGTCACAGTAGGACAAGCACAGGTCTAAATAATATTAACGATGTCAAAATTCCACTTAGCTGCTTAGGTGTCAGGGTCCTGGAACTGTGCGCGTTGGCTCACTGTCATGGGACACTTGAATAGAATTGAGTCATTAAAGTTATTAGTTTTCTTACTGTGACAAGTCAAAAGGTCTGCTGTGAGAAAGGCCAATTGAGTTAGGAGTAAAGTCAAATTCATATACTTGTCTCTGACAAGAACGTCAGGTATATAGTAATTGGGGATAAGTGCTGCAATAGTTAATGGTTTTGACTTGGTAAGTAGCATTCCTTCATCAGTGTTGAGCAGTAAAAATGTGGTTTTGTCTGAAATAATGGATGGGAGAAGGTCATATCATCTGGTAGGCTTAGTTAGATTTTTATTGTATGGAGTGTGTGTGAACTCATCTGTGTGTCCAAAAAGGGTGAAGTCCCTCAGTGAGGTGTGTGTATGCCAGCGGCAACTCCTTATCAGCGGCCAGCCTTGTGTGTGTGTGTGTGTGTGTGTGTGTGTGTGTGTGTGTGTGTGTGTGT
>CALSCE010010634.1:6060267-6075056 GCA_943593645.1 Bovichtus variegatus
CCGGACCCATTCCCAGGGCAGAAGGTGAGGGTCCCCACAGCCTGCTTAGTGTGTGTGTGTGTGTGTGTGTGTGTGTGTGTGTGTGTGTGTCCATCCATCGCGTCCTCAAGAGCTCAAGCCCCGGACAGACTGCCGTATCGTCCTTTCTGTCTGTCCTCGCTGTGGCGTGGGTGTGTGTGTGTGTCCCGACAGACTGCATCCCATGTGTGCTACAAGGACAGCAGCAGAGGACTGTGGGTCCTCCAAGCACAGGCCAGGGCTGCAGCCGCGTGCATACGTGTGAACCTCTGCACCCAGTTAACAGCGGACCATATTGAGCATGCTTTCTGCAGACTTGTGCGTGCGTGCGTGCGTGTGTGTGTGTGTGTGTGTATCTCTTGAGATCTGTCTCTACAAGAACAGAAAGTGGTCACCTGTGAGGATTTTCTGTGGAGCAGAGTATGAAAATGTGGCAGTATGGCTCTGTTTCCTCGGTTGCCATGCCAACTCGTATTGTAATCACAGAGCCAGGTAGGGAGGTTTCTTGCTATCCCATCCACAATGTAGAGTATTTTTGACAAACCTTCGGATGATTTTGGCACAGTTGTAAAGCCAATTAGTGGATCATTACGTGGATTATGGTTACTATTATTGTTTTGGCTACTTTACACCAAAATTAAGTAATAAGCAACATCCTCTCAGTTAATTGGACAGGATCCCACATCTAAACAAGAAAGAAAATGATAATAGAAATGTAACTTCAGATTTAGGCTGTTGCCCATCCAAACGGTTTTCAGCATGAATCCAAAAGCATGCAGCAGCTATTATTTGAACCAGCAGGATGTTTATTACAAAAATAAAGATGGGAGCTTGAGAAATAACAACAAATAAGTGTTTGGTTTGCCAGTTTTCCATCAAACTTAACTCAGTATTGAATAGTGAATTACACTGTAATTGTGTTTGTGTGTATGAGGGAGAAAAAATAAGAGTGAGTGTGTGCCTGGCTGCCCAGAGAGAGCCAAGGGTGGAAGTTGTTTTTCTGCCCCCTATGGTGAGTCTGGTGCTGTGTGCGTGTGTGCGTGTGTGCGTGTGTGCATGTGTGCGTGTGTGTGTGTGTCTGTGTGCACGCCTGGGGCAGCCTGGGGCCATCGGAGGGGGCCTGGGGAGCCGTGGAAGGAGGGATGAAGAGAGAGTGGGATGGAGGGATAGGAGGGTCAGCAGGGGTCTTGCTGGGAAAGGTGCAGGTCTGGGCCGATGGCCAAACAGAAAGGTGGAAAGGAGAGTTGGAGGGGGGGGGGGGGGGGGGAGGGAAGGGAGCAGGAAGGGGAGGCGCTGAGAGACAGACAGGCTGATAGGAGGATTAAAATCTGAGCAGGTCGACAGCTAAACCCATCTGAACACTTTTAATTTAACATGTCAGTAAGCAGGTTTCAAGCACAATTACGTAGTTTTACATTCAGATGTCGATATTTGGAGTAACAGCCCTGTTAGCGTTTTCTTTTTTTGTGTAGCCCTTAATGAGAACATTCCTTGCTTTTTCTGAATTAAATAAAATTTAGAATGAAAGTTATGGTAAAACCTTTGATACGAGAATATTTAAACATGCAGAGAAGTCTTTGTTGCGATTAGGCTACATATTCTTTTTCTTGGAATGTTTGTCGTCTTAACAAAATGCTTGCTTAACATATCAGATCACTTTGTGAGTTATTCATTTATAATGTTACTTCTGAATTTTCTGCATGTAAATGTAGGTAGTAGGCAGTTTTAGCACTTGTAGTAGCAGCACTGGGAGCAAAAACCTTTTTGCTGCTACCAGCTGAGCTCCTTTGATTCAAACATCAAAGCCTTAGAAAAGAGAGAAAGCGCGACATACATGGATTATATTTCCATTTCAGGCATTTAGCAGACGCTGTTATGCAGAGCGAACTAATTGAACTAATGTTCTTGAGTGCTGCTTCCATGTCAGCCCATCGAGTCCTTTACTTCCATCAGTGTGTCAGTTTCACAACGTCATGGTCGAAGCCAGCAGAAGTTTGGACACATGCGTTCATTTCAAATATGCCTACTAGTTTTTATCCTTACATTTTGGAATGGTTTGACAGAATAAATAATCATTACAGCTGAAGTTCACAATAATGTCTGAAGTTTCTAGTTCCATCTTATAAACTTTGCTTTGATGTTCTTCCCCTCTGTGTGACCGTCATGACAAAGCAACTGAGTTTAGATAGGGGGGGAAGTAGACGGGGGGGTTGGAGGGGGGGGGGGCAGAAACATGAAGAGAAAACTGATCAGCGTGTGTGTCTCTTCATTAGAGTGTTTCACCAAGGCTGTGTCCTCCACACGTTGCCACACTGTCTGGCCTATTAGAGAGACACGCTGTGTGTGTGTGTGTGTGTGTGTGTGTGTGTGTGTGTGTGTGTGTGTGTGTGTGTGTGTGTGTGTGTGTGTGTGTGTGTGTGTGTGTGTCCAGGTGGACTCAGGCGGTCCGTATAGTTCCTTTCTGGTCTTTTCCATTTCTTATTACAGACCCCTGGTTTCTCCTCTTCTCCCCTCTTCTTTCTTGTCTCCCCTTTCATACCGCCATCTCTTCCCTCTCCTCTGGAGTTCAGAGTCTGTCCATCTGGAATGTCCCGTCCCCCCGTCCCCCTCCCTCGGTCCCGTCCAGGCCGAGACACAGGGGTGAAGGCCAACACCAGTAGGGGAGAGACTGTCGGAGAGACGGAGGGAGAGATGTCAGCGTTATAATGAGTAACAACATGAAAGCTGACGGAGGGAGGGAGTGAGCGAGGGAGGGAGGGAGGGAGGGAGGGAGGTAGTGGAAGAGAGATGAAGAAAGAAGAGTAGAGGGACTGCTGGGGACAGAGGGAGGGATGAAGGATAGAGGGAATGGATGGGAAAGGAGAGGACTGCAGTGTGAGAGATAAAGCGGCAGCGGAGCGGTTGGGGCCCTGTGGTCCTCCACTCCGCTCCTCGTTCATTTTCATTCGCCAGAGAAGAACAGAAAGGAGGAGGAGGAGACGGGAGTAGGAACAGCGTGCGTCGGCGTCCGCCTGCTCCTGCCTGTTTCCCTTTTTTTTCCTAACCACTTTTTCCTCCCTCTTTTTTTCCTCCCCAATCCCCCTCCCTCCACCATCCATCCTCCTCATCTCCTCTCGAGGATTCTTCTCTAATTTAACTTTTCATTGAAATTTTCTCCGCTCCCCCCTCCACATCCTACAGTTTCTCCCAGTTTGCCATTCGGCCTTGTCTTGCCAGGTCCCCTCGCGGCCGACTGACAAAGGCGCCGTTAAAAAGCCGTGTGATCCTCCATTTTAGCGCCAGCCACGCTAGTCAGAGGATTAGGGCTCTTTAATGACGCTAATCTCTCCTCCCCTTCTTTCTCAACACCCCTCCACCCCCCCACAAGCTTCAAAAAGTGATTTCTCCCTCTTGCTCTGAATCTCTCTTGTTCAATCTCTTCCCCTTCACTCTGTCTCTCTTCCTCCCACTTTCCGAGCTCACAAAGTTTACCATCTAACGGAGTCGTACTGGTTTGCCTATAATGGTTCACATGTGTCTAGACCAGCACTGAAGAAACACTCTCACTGCTTTGTCAAGGGTTCATTTTTTTAATTAAATTTTTTTTCGATTCTTTTTGCCGAACCACAACTGACCATTTTGCGTTGAGTTTTTCTTTGTGTCTGTACACTACGTCTGGTTGTTGTTACGCAAATCCTCTCTGACACAGCCAAGAGAAAGAGAGGAAAAAGGTGAGAGTGTACAATATCTGACGGTTTCACCAATCTTTCTCAGGCTACAGTAAATGACTTGTACCCCGTAGAGTTGGCAGCGGGGGGTGTCTGGATTGGTGTTTTATAGACAAACTGTATTTTAACACCAGCCTTGCTCTATGTAGATGGTGCATTTATTTATTCTGTTGATGTCATCGACACAGAGGAAAAGAATGTTCTGCCTCGTATTCACCCATGGATTTGATATTATGTTTACTGTCACACTGTCATGACTTACTGGGACACTTGCATAGAACTAAGTCATCGTTCACGTTAGTGTTAAAGATACCCAATCGAAGTGAAACAAAAATAAAATCGGCAAAACCAGCTAACGGAACATGTTTGCTTTTGAATTAACGTCCCATATGATACTGACGAGTGACTTCCAAGCTTGCTTACTTGTTTCTGATTGGTCTAAAGAGGGACAGCCTCACTGCGGGGGCATTAAATGTTCAAATATTATTTCACTGAATGATTGAATGAATCTGAAATTATTGTCAGAGTTTTATTCGTGACAACAAATAATCAGCATTTTTTCCGAATGTCAAAATGTAGAAAAACGATACGACTTCTGTCTTCCTCTAAAGTCTACTCATCGTAGTGTCTCTCGATTGTCCGTCATTTTTCCTCATTTGTATTTCTCTGCACTCATTTTTAGTCACTGTATGCAGCGCTCTAGGATGACATGTTGTTTGTTTTTCTCCTTTCGCCCTCTTAATACTTCCTTGCGCTTCCTCATCCTCCTCAATCTTCCTCATCCTGCCCCATCTATCTCTCTCACTCACTCCCGTTCTCTGCCACCCCGCTCTCTCTCCCTACTGCCTTGCTGTTAGGCTTCATGTTGATATCTTTATTACTTATGCTTTCCTAAACCTTTTTTATTTTCCTCCTAGCTTCTAGTCAAATTTATAAGTCATGCTTTCACAATTTTTTTTTTTTTAGCCCCCCCTGCAGAGTTGTATTTGCTCATCGCAGTGCCTACATTTTCTCTGCGATCGATTCATCACAGGAATCCGTTTTCCACCCCCTCTCTGCAAGGCGTAATACACAGTAGACTAGACTCGCACACACGGGAGACACACACCATTTCTAAAATTATCAGCAGAAACTTCTCCTCTGCACATGTGTCTGTGCTCATGTGTTGGTTAGTTTGCCTTTGTAGAAATATTGGCCTTATGATGAATATTGGCACAAATCACGTCAGACTTTTTCCAGTCTCACTCTAGTTTTCTTATTTTCTGTCTTTGATTTGTTGCTGGCCTAGTTGATATAGCTATCAGATAAAAGCAAGGAAACCTCTCTCCCCCCCCCCCCCCCCTCATCTGCTCTCTTCTTTACATTTTTCAGGCAAATGCTAAATAGCCTTACTGTGCTGCTTCACAGAGCGCACAAAGAAGAACAGAACAATATCAAGCATTATTCAGCCCCCTCTTTTGTCGCCTCAAATCCATTCTGAAGTGTCTATTAAAGGAGTCGTGGCCTTTTTGTTGCCTCTGTGCCAGACTACACAGGAGGGGAAAAAAGAGTGAGAGAGGAAAAAAGGAAAAGAGCAATGCATAATCTCCTATGTATGACAGATAAAGGGAGAGAATATCGCCATCTTTCCGCTCTGCTCTCCACATCTCCTAATCGCTTTTCCGACGTTTCAATCTGCCAAGGCCCTAATGAAAATATGATGAGGCGGATCTATGGTCCTCGGGGACAGATGGAGGGAGGGGAGGTGAGGGGAGGGATGGAACGAGGGATGGCTGCAGAGGGAGGATGAAGGGAGAGAAAATACACTCTGTCCTTATTTCTGGGCTCCGTCGGGGATACATAGTTCTTGGAGCTTTCTATTTAGATGTTGCTGCTGCCGGAGTGTCTCTGTTTCATTCTCTCTCTTTATCTCTGCCATCCTCATTTTCCTTCTGTATATGTGTGTGTAACCAGGATAAATGTGTTTATTTTTTTGTTTATACCCTCTTTTTCTCATTTGAACTCCCACCGGCTTCCTCTACCGCCTTCTGCCTTCCAAGAAAGATGTAACTTCTTCTTAATCATTCTAATGCTCCCTGTTTTACCCCCACTTTTTTTTGTCTGTTTTTTTTGTCTGTGCTCGCCTGTCTCTTTTAAAAAAAAAAAAAATTTAAAATGTTTTTGTAAATCCTGCAGCTGTGTACAAAATTAGAGTATATGTGTGTTTGCTTGCTACAGATGAAATAAAGGCATTTAAATAGATGTTCCGTGTCTGTTTCCCTCTCTGTCAGATGGTGATGATGACCCAGCGGGACTGTCCTGGGTGCCTTCCTCGCCCTCCAGTAAGGACGTGGCATCGCCCTCACAGATGCCCGATGGCTGCTGCGACCTCGGCATGGCCACTGGCGGCGAGGAGGAAGGAGGTGCTGGTCTGCCGTACCCCTGCCAGTTCTGTGACAAGTCCTTCAGGTATCAAGCAAACACTTTTTGCTTCCCCGAGATGCTGCAGGTTCCACCTCTGTGCACATATGGTGCATTCTAGACAATAACACTAATGTCATATTTGGCTGTTCAGTTGCATCCTCATATCATGAATATCAATGTGTAGATGAATAAACAGTATTCTCAATATTACCATGGTAACATGGACCACTAAGACAAACGGTGAGAGGAATGAGGTGAATACATTTCTCACTAACCTCTCCAGGGACTGACTCAAGACCCACTTTAAGAACAGCTGTCACAGACACCATAAAGTCATCATAATCCTCCTCCTGTATTACTCTTGTACGTCGCCGTTCTCTCTATTCTTTCTTCTTCCTTTCTTATTGCAGCGATATTAGAAATAGTTTAAAGATATAATATATATATATATATATATACACGACTCGACCCATCAGAGAAACAAGCTTAGCAAACGTTAGCAGCGGCCGAAACAGCGTTGGAAGAAACACAGCTCTTTTAACGTGAAACTGCTTTATTTAGTGTTTTACCAGTTTCAATCACCTGGTCAGTTGGTTTTGGAGAGAAGACCTCAGCATAATTCGGCTCCAGGTTCAAACCTCCTGAGCTTCTGGATCTTAAGTTATCAGAGAAACGAGTTGAACAAATCTTAGCGGTCAGCTAGCAGCCCCTTCATTCTGTCGGCCGAACTGCGTCAGAGAAACAATGATTTCTCACGTGAAACTAATTTATTACTGGTTCAAATCACCTGGTCAGTTTGTTTTGACCTCATGACATACCCAAGCAGCAACAAACCAACAGTCACTGTAATCTTTTAGATACATTTTTGTTGTTGATTTTATTGGAAATGTATTTACTACGTAAATGATTGTGATAACGATGTTTAATTTTTACTATGAGAATTTTTGGATGACTTTTCATTGTCCGTCCGTTGATTCTCCTCAGCCGTCTGAGCTACCTAAAGCGCCATGAGCAGATCCACAGCGACAAGCTGCCTTTCAAGTGTACCTTCTGCAGCCGCCTGTTTAAACACAAGAGGAGCAGAGACCGCCACGTCAAACTCCACACAGGTAGATGATAAAACAAGTGGCAACACGTGTTCTAGCTGTCAATGCTTTGAGGTCTACAATATAATGTTTGCTTTTTCTTCTGAATAAATTATCTCTTGAAAATATGTTAATTGATACAGGAGATAAGAAGTATAGCTGCCAGGAGTGTGAAGCTGCGTTCTCCCGCTCTGATCACCTGAAGATCCATCTGAAGACGCACAGGTACCTGATCCTATATCATGAACTCTGTTCTTCATGTTGATTGAAATGTCATCTGACATTTATTATTTTTTTCCACTCTTGATTCCAGTGTTTTATTTGACTCGTCCAATTTAGATCTTGAGCATTGCTTGTGATTTATAATTGATTTTTCTGATTCATATTCTCACCTACAGCTCCAGCAAACCTTTTAAGTGCAGTGTGTGTAAGCGTGGCTTCTCCTCCACCTCATCACTGCAGAGCCACATGCAGGTAAACAGTTTTTACTTTAAATGTTACTGTTAAAAGGCCTTGATCTTACTGTTTAGCATTCACATTTGTGACACAGTTATTAACGTTGCATTTCTTTTAAACTAGTACATGAGTGGACCGTGGTAAAAGCAGGAGGTCCTATCTTATCGTCATCATATGAAAACCTTTTGACAGAATGTTTTACAACACACGGTTCTTTAAATCTCGACTACTTTCCGACTCCGGCAGGCTCACCGCAAGAACAGAGAGCACCTTGCACTGAGGAGTGAGAGGGATGGAGGGAAGAAGGGAGCAGGAGGAGATGGTGACCTGGAGCAGGACCTGTATATGTGCGATTACTGCGAGGAGACGTTCAGCCAGACGGACGAGCTAGAGAAACACGTCCTGACCAGACACCCCCAGCTGTCCGACCGAGCCGACTTGCAATGCATCCACTGTCCTGAGATCTTTCTCGACGAGGCTTCTCTCCTCACGCATATTGAAACACAGCATGCCAACCGCAAACACAAGTACTACAGAGTTTTGCTTTATGAAGTTTTCAACTCACAGATTTTCATTAATGTGGAGTGCTGAAATGTAACTCGCATTTTTCCGTACCTCCCAGATGTCCTGTCTGTTCGGAACAATTCCCATCCGTGGAGGACGTCTACTGCCACTTAGACAGCCATCGTCAGCCTGACTCCTCCATTCACAGCGCTGCCAGTCCTGACCCTGCGCTGGGCAGTGTGGCCTCAATGAGCTCGGCCACTCCAGACTCTAGTGCCAGCCTGGAGAGAGGCTCCACGCCGGACTCGACCCTTAAGCCCAGCCATGGCATTGAAAGAGGCCGCAGAAGAGCCACCGACACTGGGGAAGATATTGGGATTAGCCTGGGTCACCAAAGTGGAGGTATGGTTTCAGTTACATCTGTTGATTTGATAGCCAACATGTGTTTTAAAAGCTTAGACTACCTCTGTGTATTTCTAATGTAGCAGTTTATATGTCCATCTCTACAGGGGGAGGAGGGAACTGGGGTAAAGTGACGTACTCTTGCCCTTACTGCTCGAAGAGAGACTTCAACAGCCTGGCGGTGTTGGAGATCCATTTGAAGACCATCCATGCGGATAAGCCGCAGCAGAGCCATACATGTCATCTCTGCCTGGACACTCTGCCAACGCTCTACAACCTCAACGAACATGTGCGCAAAGCTCACCGCACCAGTGGGGGAACCATAGGCACAGCAGCAGCCTTTCCCCTGCTGCAGTTCACCAACGTCACAGCGTTCCACTGTAACTACTGCCCAGACATGTTTGGAGACATCAACTCTCTGCAAGAACACATCAGACAGTCACACTGCCTGCCTGGTGGGATTGTGGCAGGATCCACCACATTAGGTGTGTTGTTGAAGAAAGTCTTCCCCAACAATGGAAAGTTAAAGACTTAAATATGTTTTGAGTTTGGCTGTTTTTAAGAGTGCTTGTATTGTTTCCCGGACTGAGAAAGGCTTTTGTAATATATAGCATGGTTGTTCTGTGATCAGTATTTGGTTAAGTGGCTGTTTAGCATGAATTGTTGGAATATCCTAATATGTATTTACCCTACAGCAGAGGTGTCAAGTCACATGACTTGGACGAGTCCCAAATTTGATCAAAAACCACTCGACTCAGACTTTAACACTAATAACTCTTGAGTTAACTTGGACTTGAGCCTTTTGACTTGAAAATGATTGATACCTTCCCCCAAGCACAAAGATCAAAACTTGTGTCATTTAAAATGTGTGCCTCAAATCTTGTTTGCGTACAAATATATGTGTTGTTCAACAACAAAGAGTTGCAGTCAAAATTGGTGAAGAGTGCATTATGGCTTGTTTGGGACTTAGGACTTGGAACTTGTCAGTCTTCGCTTGGGACATGACTCGGGACTTGCCTGTCATGACTTGGTCCCACCTCTGCCCCACAGTATCATAATGTCATGTAAGGGAATCTAACAATGCAACTTAATTCTTTCATTGTAGAAGGGAACCATGCCTTCTTCTGCAACCAGTGCTCCATGGGATTTTTGACGGAGTCTTCGTTGACGGAACACATTCAGCAGACGCACTGCACCTCCATCGCAGGGGGGGGGCTTGGGTCTGGAGGAGTGGTGGCCAAACTGGAGTCTCCTGTACTACAGGCTGCGTCGCAGTCCTTCATGGAGGTGAGAATTAGTCTAGAATTACATTTAAAAAACAACCTTTTAATCAGAGTTGATAAGAATTGGAAGTAGCTTCTCTGTCCGCACATGTCGATGGTTGAGCTGGTTCCTATTTGATTGAGTGGTTTCCTGTAATGAGCCAAATGAAGCATATTGCTTATGTACATTCAGAGTAAAGATCCTTGATCATTTTTAAGGTATGAATTGTTTTCTGAGCTGAGTCTGCAGAAAAGGACAATTGTTCACCTGCTGCTTTCTTGTTCATGACTGACAAAATTTAAACCACAGAATCCACAATGTTTAACATTATACTAGGACTTTAGAAGACACTTGGCTTTCTAATGTTCCCAGTCTCCTAATAGTTGATGTTAAACAAAGTCCGTTATGTCTGAACTTACAAAGTCTAATAGTAAGTTATGACCTATGCTTGTCTCTGTCTCTCTCTGTCTTTCTCATCCTCTCTTTTACTCTGAAAGAACTAAATGACTGTGAGTTATTGTCCACTTACAGGTTTACTCCTGCCCTTACTGCACCAATTCTCCCATCTTCGGCTCACTCCTCAAGCTCACCAAGCACATAAAGGAGAACCACAAGAACATTCCGTTGGCTAACAACAAACGACAGGCTAAAGTTGCCGAGCTAAGCCCCGCCTCCTCTGACATAGAGATCTCCTCCCCAAAACGCCACAGACTGGGAGGGGACTCCACCCCCTCCATGGGGAGCAACGGGGACTACCCGTGCAACCAGTGTGACCTGCGATTCTCCAGCTTTGAGGGTTTCCAGGCCCACCTAAAGTCACACCTTGAGATGCTGCTGAGGCGCCAATCCTGCCCCCAGTGCAACAAGGAGGACTTTGAATCCCAAGAGGCGTTGCTCCAACACCTGACAGTGCACTACACCACCACGTCGACCCAGTATGTGTGCGAGAGCTGCGATAAGCAGTTCTCCTCAGTAGATGACCTGCAGAAACACCTGCTGGACATGCACACATTTGTCCTGTACCACTGCACTCTCTGCCAGGAGGTCTTTGACTCCAAGGTCTCCATACAGGTGAATGAAACAGCCTTACATATTTTCCTTTTTCTTCTTTTTTTTTTTTTACAAATAATATTCACATCAGCGCATGAACAAGAAAATGTGTGTGCTGTAGTGAAACAATCATAGAAACGGAACTAACCTGAGTTTTTCTTCTTTTTCCACCTTCTGCCATTCAGGTGCATTTGGCAGTGAAGCATAGCAATGAGAAGAAGCTGTTCCGCTGCACAGCCTGTGCCTGGGACTTCAGGAAGGAGTCCGATCTTCAGATCCATGTTAAGCATAACCACCTGGGCCAGAGGTCAGGCCTCCCAGGGGGGCTAGGAGCAGGTACTTTACATCTTTCCTGGTAGACAGGACTATCTGGAAATAAATGCATAATTATCATGGTGATGATGAAAAAATAGAATAAAATGTAATAAAGACGAGTAAAAGTCAAAATTTAACAAACAAAACAAAAAATTATAGAAAACGATGATCTTGGGTTGGTGCAGACAGCAGTGTTGTTGGGTAGATTGAGCTCGATTCTGCATATCTTAATCCAAATTCTGTCTCACAGGACTCAAACCCCGAAAGTGCATCTTCTGTGGAGAGACGTTTGGGACAGAGGTGGAGCTCCAATGCCACATCACCACACACAGCAAGAAGTTCACGTGTCGCTTCTGCGGCAAAGCTTTCCAAGCCATGTCACTGCTGGAGAGACACCTGAGGGAGAAGCACTGCATCTTCGATGGCGGCAACATCACTGGCAACGGAGGTGGCACAGGGAGTAGTGCGAATCAAAACGGGACGCCCAATGGGCTGGCGCAGTCCTCCAAGCGAGGAGGAGGAGGAAGCGGTGGCAACGGAGGCGTTGAAAGAGCAACAGTGGTGGCAGCTGAACAAGCCGACCTGCAGAACATGTTGCTGAAGAGCGCAGTTGTGGGAGGAGGAGCTGGCCAGGTAGGAGACACAGCCAACAGTCATGAAGCAAGCGGAGGTGAGGAGGAGCTGGACAATTCAGAGCCCATGTATGCGTGTGATATCTGCGGAGCGGCCTACACCATGGAGTCGCTTCTGCAGAACCACCGGCTGCGTGACCACAACATCCGACCGGGAGATGATGACGCTAGTAAGATTTGTTTTCAGTCATCAACTTCATATTTAGAAGGATTTTTTTTTTTTTAAATGACAATTTACAGTTTATTAAAGGATATAAATATATTTTTGTAATGATAAAAGTCATTTCATGTAACAGATTCTCGAAAGAAGAAGGCAGACTTCATCAAGGGGAACCACAAGTGCAATGTGTGCTCCAGAACATTCTTCTCTGAGAACGGGCTTCGTGAGCACGCTCAGACGCATCGCGGCCCCGCCAAACACTACATGTGTCCGATATGTGGCGAGCGTTTCCCCTCTCTGCTAACACTCACCGAACACAAGGTACTTTCATGTGTGCTGCTTTACGGCCTGCACGGCTATGTGCATTTCTTTTGAGGCATTTGCAGGGTTTAATTGTAGGCAACAAATAGTCAGTGGATACCCTCGCAGGTATAACAACACAGGTTGTTTTGCTTTTCTCTTGTGTTACTTTTTGTTGCTTATTGTCTGTGTATCTGTCTTTTGATCCTGAAACTACTTTGGCTGTTTTGAATTTAGAATGTTAAATTGTCCTAAGAGAGGCAATTTGTACTGCACCACACTACAGGAAAAACATTTTTTTTTTAAAGCATTCAGTTCATAACAACAGTGTCTTTTATATATTTCTCCATATTTCTATGCTTTGATCAAATGTATTATTACTCACTATTTTGTGTCTATTCCTTCTCTGCAGGTGACCCACAGTAAGAGCCTGGACACAGGTACCTGTCGAATCTGTAAGATGCCCCTACAGAGTGAGGAGGAGTTTATCGAGCATTGCCAGATGCACCCTGACCTCCGCAACTCCCTCACCGGCTTCCGCTGCGTCGTCTGCATGCAGACTGTCACCTCCACCCTGGAGCTGAAGATCCACGGCACTTTCCACATGCAGAAGCTCTCCACTGGTTCTGCACTTGGAGGAGCTGGAGGAGGAGGTGGGAACGGAGGAATAGGAGGAGGAAACTGTTCAGCCTCTTCCTCCCCTAACGGGCAGCTGCAGCTGCATAAGTTGTATAAATGCGCCTTCTGCCTCAAGGAGTTCAAGAACAAAGGGGAGCTGGTGAAGCTGGATGTCAACGGTCTGCCTTATGGCCTCTGTGCTGGCTGCATGAGCAGGTAGGTAGCCAATTTAAAAACCCTGTGGATGATGAGATGGAGATAACCTCGAGTTTTAGACAAAATCCCTCTCATACATGTAACATTCAATATGAGCAGTTTGAAAACTTTATAACTAGGTAGGTTACCTATGTGGGAAAAAACTGACTCTTCCTACTATAGACGTAGGTGAGGTATTTTGAAGCTTGGATTTGGGTGCATTGCTTTGTCAATATCTTTTCCAGTTCCTAGAACCTTTAAAGGGCAAGAAGCCTGGGTTGAGCTGAGATAGGACAAGCAAATGCCATTTAAGCTATGCTAGTTTTGATGACTAAAATCAGCTAAAACAAATCAAATGTTCAATCAAATCAGGGGCACGAATGGCCAGAGCCCCAGCCAGGGAGGAGCTGTCACGCCGGGAGACACGCAGGGAGAGAAGGCCATGTCCGGGCTGAGGTGTCCGGAGTGTGGGGTGAAGTTTGAAAGTGTGGAGGACTTGGAGAGTCACGTCCAGACAGATCACCCGGAGGTCAGCCCTGAAACCAGTGCAGCAGGAAAGAAGGCCGAGGCTTCACCTGCACCGAAGGTGAGATAAGATGGAGAGATAAATGCTTTTATGGAAATTGTTGGATGAAACTTTCTACTCAAAACCTCTCAAACCAAGTCTTTGGCATTGCCTTTCATTAAGGTGAGGAGGAAGTTTGGTAACGTAAATAGATGTATGTAAAAAAAAAAAAGCATCTACTCAAATACTGAGTATTTAATAAATACTACTCTCTTGTGCTTCCCAACATAAACAAACAGAACTGAGAGTGCAGTGAGGTAGATGAAACAACCAGTACTGTATTTGAAATTCATGTTAATAAGAAAAGCAGCATTTAACCGACGGAGACATTTTCAGGAGTGCAGGAGATTCAAAAAATCCTGCTGAACTGTATGTTTGCGTGAGGCGTGTGTGTGTGAAGTGTTGGTGCGTGCTGCTGCTTTTGTGTCTGTAGCTTGCATACGTGCGCTTGTGTGTATGTCGGTGTGTGTCAGCCGAGCCCCACTGGGTCCTGCTGCTGGGGCGTGCTGAGGCATTGTGGGAGCTGTTCGTTCTACTTGATATTGACAGTCAGGCTCCCCGGGACTAGCCGCGTGTCTATGTGTGCGAGAGTGTGTACTTGCAAGTGAGCATGTCTGTGCGTGTGTGTGTGTGTGTGTGTTAGAGGCAGTTCCCAGGGACCCTCTGTCTTACCTGCACCTTTGTTTCTGCTTAGTCTAACAGCACAAAGCAGACAAAGTCGGATTTCTCTCTCTCTCTCTCTCTCTCTCTCTCTCTCTCTCTCTCTGTGTGTGTGTGTGTGTGTGTGTGTGTGTGTGTGTGTGTGTGTGTGTCTAGCAGGCTGAAGCAGCAGAGAGATAGTGAAAGTGGGGCCTTTGTGTATTTTGTATGTGTTTGTGCATGAGTGATCGCTGTGTGCTATGAATGGATAAGCAGAGCCTCTGCTCCTCTCTCTCTTTGTTTCTGTGTCTCTCACCCTTGTTTCTCTGACTTTTTCTGTATCTTTCTTCCTCTCTTGTCCTCTCTTCTTCTTCTTCACTCGTTGCTTCGGTTTCTGTTTCATTGCTTCTTCCCTTAATCTTTTTCCTGTTCACTCCCTCCTTTATTAATTTCTGTCTCTCTCTATCATTCTCTGCA
>CALSCE010010634.1:6078398-6091013 GCA_943593645.1 Bovichtus variegatus
GTGTGTGTGTGTGTGTGTGTGTGTGTGTGTGTGTGTGTGTGTGCGCGCACATGCAGTTGTTACTATGAGACAAAGACGAACTCTGTCTATCCAGGTTTTTGTATCGTGTTTGTGTGTGGGTTGGGGGCATATCCCACGTGTGTGTGTGTGTGTGTGTGCGTGTGCGTGTAATCACAGATCTGTGTGTGTTCGGTTTTTCTAGCCCCACAACACTGGAGCAGGTGGGAGAGGAAGGGAGATGAGAAGAGAATGTAGAAAGTATTTATTTGTGTTTTTTGGCTGGGCACACTGGGGGGGGGGGGAGAGACTTCACGGGAGGAGAAGATGTGAGGGGGGTTAGCTGAGAGATGAGAGACGACAGAAAAAAGAGAAGGAGGCAGAGCCGAGGGTGGTGGAGGGCGGCACTGAAAAAGAGGGATGACAGTAAACTTCAGGGTTTTTATCTCTGCATGTAGAGTTGCCCAGTCAGATCAGCTAATTTTGGCAACAAAAAAAACAAAAAACAGCACCACAGTCATGTCTGTGTGTCTGCGGCCCAATTTATTCACCTGTACCATCCAAAATTATATCTTTTGCTTTTGGAATAACCCTATACTTTCATCATCACCAAGACTTGCCAAGATCATGAAGGGATGCAATAGTTTCTTATTTGGAATGTGTGGTTCAGTTGTTTAGCATGCCTGGATTTGAGTTTTTTCTTCACATCCATTCTGCCCCCTCCTCTCATTGTATGTACATGTGTATTTGTTTGTGTGTGCGTGTCTCCTTGGACCGCACCGCAGCGATTTTTGGCAGGCTTTATTGTTTTCTGCTGTGCAGCTGCACATCACGAAGAACTTCCCTCCCTGTGTGATAAAGTGAGGTGAAGGCAAAATACTGTGTGCGACTAAACGTGTGTGTGTGTGTGTGTGTGTGTGTGTGTGTGTGTGTGTGTGTGTGTACAATATGTTGTCCAGTTTAGCCTGTATGGAATCAAAAAGCAGCTTCCACCACAAATGTCCAAGCTTGTGATTTTAAAGCAAACCACCAATCTCAACAATAACCTGTTACACCTTTTAAAATACACAAATGAAGAGGATAAGGAAATCATGAGTGGGTACTACTTGATGTTCTGTACGTGTCCTATGACGCATGCGACTTTGAGGGGTGACGACTGATGAGAATGTTCTCACTTTGCAAAGGTATCATTCTTCTGAAAGTCTACAGCTCAAAATGGAGTCTTTGTGAGGACACACACACACACACACACACACACACACACACACACACACACACATCCCTAAATAAGGTCCTTGACAGCGTGTTCTGAGTGTTGCATGCAGCCACTAATGCTTTACTAATCACCTCAGTCTAGATTTCACAGCATGAGACCTCACTTCTCAAACACATGTAGGCGCACACACTCGCTCACCTTCTCTCTCCCTCTCTCTCTCTCTCTCTCACACACACACACACACGCACACACTTGAGATGTGTGTCTGCACTAAACGCGTGCTGTGTGTGGCTCACACACAGCACGCTATCTCCCCTTTCCATTGGTCCTAATCAGAGACCAATCTCCAATTAGACTGTAACCCTTACTTTGATCTGACACCATCCATCCTCTCTCTCTCTTTCTTTCTCTCTCTCTCTCCCTCTCTCTCAAAACTTAAGTACTTTCACTTCCCTCTTTCACCTACTCCCCTCCCTCATTTCCTTTCACTTGCTTCTTTCTGTCCATCACTGCCGCCTTAATAAATCAGCTTTAAGCCTTAATAATACATCCGTGTGAAGCTGTCACTGTAGTTATGCTGTAGCTGCTGAGCGTGTAGGAAGTAGTTTTTACATACTGTAGGCCATCCCACGAACACAAAAACAGTAGTGTTATGTCATTTGAGAAATTTACATTTACTTTGTGAGGTGGTAATAAAGGTTGCAATGACTTTGCAAGCTAAGTTCTAAGTTGTCCACAGTACAATTCAGGAGAAATGGCTAGTCTCCAAACCTGCTTCATGTTGTGTTCTCACTATCAGGGTATGAATCAACTTTTTGCCTCCCCCACACACACACACACACACACACACACACACACACGCACACACACAGACACACACGCCACGTTCACACTGCGTATTACTAACCCTGCCCATTCTCTCCTCCGCTCTCCCCCCACCTGCCTATTGGATGGCCCGTAGAAGAGCCCACCTGTCGGCCAGGTTTGTCCCCTTTCTGTCTCCTTAGCTCGCACTATGAGCAAGGCAGCATTGTGCTGTCTCACTGCCTGCCCATCAGCATTTCATTATCCTGCTTTTTTTATAGATTAGTATTAAGTTTGTATCAGCTTTGATTCTTTATTATTGAACTCAAGATATTGGCAAATCACATATTGTTAGCAACCATGTGCAAAAGCCACATTGCATGGTGTGGAGAAACTTGGAAGCAGCTTAACTCAGGCTAAATGTTGTTCACTATTTTCTCAGTAGCAGAAATCAATGTGCATATAAAAAAAAAAAAAAAAAAACAGTGTAAACTGTATTCAACTGTATCCCTCGGGGATGATTTTGAATTTGACACGTTTTAGCCGAATTTTTGCACAATTACCCCTCACCTCAACTCCTCATTCACCCCAATCCCTGCTGCTAGCTGCATGCTTCATTGTCCTTCCCACCTCATACACACCACACACACACATAAACACTTACACGTGCACACACAGATGCCTTGGGGGTATCGAGTGGCCACTCACCTGGATCTAAGTGCTCCCCGTGGAGTGTGGTGGCTAATGATGTGTCCTCAGCATGAGCTTTACTTACCTATTTACATCAATGCACTGTAATAGTGTTAGGTAGCCTTCCGTATTCACATCCTTCACAGATTTGATGATCAATAGTTCGGGGACTGTGTTCTTGTTGGCTCAATGGCGTCACTTTATTCTGAACATCCCTTTTCAAAAAGCTGGAACTGAACTCTGAATGAAGTCAGGTACTTTTCACTCGAATCACAGCCACTCTCACTCTTCAATTTCACCTTTTGCAGACCAAAAACTGTGTGGAGTAAAGCATAAAATAAACTCGGCTCACTTTAATTACCTTCCTTGAGGTTGCACTTATCTGCCAATTCAGAACAGTCACCCTGCATTCAGCCTGCCTATTAGCCTGCAGTCAAATCTGTGATTCGCTTGACTAGTAATGTCGGTGTGCTGTCTAAGCAGCCGCCCCAAGGGCCGGTGTGTGTCTGTGCACACATCTTTCTGTGATTCCTAGTGCCCCCCTTACCCTACTCCCTACTCTCTCTTTTTTACCCCCCTTTTTCCTTGTACGCGTACACACACGCTCACACACACGCTCACACACACACACGCACGCACTCACACACACACACACCTATCTGTATGTATGTGTATGTGGTAGTGAGCGGGCTCTGGTGCGGTTACTTTGTGTCACTGAAGACTTAATGAGGCGAATAAGAAGCTTTTAGAGTCAATGGAGGTGGTTAATCTGGTTGAGGGTTCACTCGTGTGTGTGTGTGTGTGTGTGTGTGTGTGTGTGTGTGTGTGTGTGTGTGTGTGTGTGTGTGTGTGTGTGTGTGTGTGTCCTTGCCACCGGCTAGCAACATTATTGTCCTCTTCTGCCCTGCTGCACCTGAACTAATAAGCTGCAGACAACCCTACCGTCTGTGTTGTTGGTGTGTGCCTGTGTCTCCACTAATGCTCTAGACTGAAGAAAATTGATGTCACAGCGCAGCATTTCACAAATAAGAGAGTGAACAGGAGAATTTCAATACTCCCCAGAACCGAAAGTATGTCGAAGTAAGTGGACAGCTTGTCAAACAGTCTGAAAAAACCCGCTATGAAGTACTGCCGGAACACTGCTAATCCTGTCCCAGGCACAAGTGCCCTTTCTGAGAGAGTTTTTAGCACCACAGGCGATGACATGTCTTCTCAGAGGTGTGTGCTTAACGCTCAACTGAAGACATGTGAAGACGTGTGTTGCCGAAGAAAATAATGGGCAAAAAAAAATAAAACAATGGTTATTTTTAATATAAGATAGTGCTGTAAGAAAATATTAACATTATTAAATGTATACATGGCCAACATGTTTATTTTAGAATAAATCATCCAGTTTGACCAGTTTTTGAGGGTTGAGGTTTTAGTCTTGGGTACACTATATTTACACATACAGTATATATATATATATATATATATATATTTTTTTTTTTAAGAATAGTACATAGAGTGATTTTGTTGTCTCACACTAACACTTAAAGTAGAAAAACAAAAATCTTTATTTGAATGGCAATGTGCTAAATCAAATTCAGTCGCTATGAAGCAATTATTTCTCACCTTTACATATTTTTTATATAGCAGATATTCTCAAAGTTACTATACCTGACCTTAATACTGTTACTTAATGGAAACGTTCAAATTGAATCTTCCATATTCTTCCCAATAGAGTGTTTCTTAGGCATTTCAACCCTCCCCTGTGTGACTTATTGGTTCATGTTATCCTCAGAAACCATCAGTTAGTTCAATGTAATGTTTAGATAATGGTAGAGAGGAAAAAAGATTAAAAAAAACCTCAGATTTGTGAACAGTTTGACTGTGCAGAGTACCGAGCAGGATGTTGGTCTGCACTGTGATGGTATGAACATAGGAACAGATGACAGCACATCCCCCTCCTGTCTTCCATCCCTCCCTCCATCCATCCTTCCCTACATCCCTTCCTCCCTCCCTCCCTCGCCACCTGGAGCCAGCGAGCCATGACACCAGAGGGAGGGAGGGAGTGATGATGAAGGGACAAGGGACTGGGGAGAGAAAGAGAAAGAAGACCACATAGGGCTAGATGAAGGAGAGAAGAAGGAAGGGAAGGATGGGAGGAGGAAAGATGAGATGGCGCATGTGTAGGCATCTGTACATAACAGAAGATACGGGAAAAAGTCCTTCATGAAGTTAAAGCTATTTTGATAATAGAATGGGAATTATACATTATATATATTTTTATAAAGAATAACGTAGTAAATCTAGAAAAAGGTGACTTTAAAATAGGGCGGGGTGATATGGAGAACATGAAATATCACAAGATTTTTTTCCAAATACCTCGATATCCATATCGCCACGATATTGTACCGTTGACTATTGGTGCTTTCACTAAAATATTTATACAATGAGATTTTTGTTAAAAACAAAAATCATCATTAATGTGGATATAATGTAGGTAAAGGTAAATGACAGAACAGCTAGAACTGTCTGGTAAATTCAGAAGATTACATCACTTTACTGTAATGCAGCCTTTCAAAGCAGGAAACAACAACTCTTATTCCATATTAAGATATCGAACATCTCAGACCATATCTAGTCTCATATCACCATATCAATTTACTGCCCAGCCCTACTATAGAATAGTGCTTTACGTTTGCGGCATGTCTCTTTGCCTTCACGATTTCCAAAAAAGTAAAAGGTTATTTTTCAGATTATTGTAATCATTTTCAAAAATCTAACCTTAAATCATCCAGGGAATTCAAATATATCCAACCTTGTTTTAGCCCCACTCTGCTTCGCATTTAGATATTTACATACAATCTGGAACTTCTCCAGTCTTCTGCATCTCCCTCCTTTTGGGCAACGAGCCTGATGTTCTGGTGGTGTGTTTTACTGACTACTGTTTTATTGCTAGCGTTATATGTCATCAAAAGTAAAATGTAAAGCAGATTTAAATCGGTATGGAAAGACTAGAGCATGCATTTCTGACCCCCAAGCGGGGAACAAAACATGCACTCACGCGCACACTGTGATGTTGCCGGTAATCCGCGTATAAAGTGGTTATGATTTATCAGTGTAACTTTGTCGTAAAACAGTAATTTATTAACAACCGAGTCCATTTACTCGCCCTGCATTGTTCATTCTTTAACATTTTCACTCCACTGTCATCCCGTTTCAACTAACCTCCTCTGTCACTGTTATAGGAAAGTGTTTGCCGTCTGTTAGTCCCCACAACATGCCATTGTCTGCTTTTATCGACTGTGCATGGATACACCGACAGAATTGTTAGTGTATCTCAGTCTGTGTGTGTTTGTGAAGGCTAGGAGCATGGTGGTCCCCTGGAGAGCTCATTTTGTCGTCTTCTCGCATGATTTACCCTCTTCTTCTTCTGCTGTTTATTACCAGTCATTACAAGCTGTTTGGAAGCCTAATAGGACACACTGACAAACAGACTGGGACAGACCCAACCAGGATAAGCATCGGGAACACAAAATGACTTTGTGTGTGTGTGTGTGTGTGTGTGTGTGTGTGTGTGTGTGTGTGTGTGTGTGTGTGTGTGTGTGTGTGTGTGTGTGTGTGTGTGTGTGTGTGTGTGTGTGTGTGTGTGTGTGTGTCATGTTTCATCTTTGCCTGTGAGAATATTTGTACATGCAACATCAGCTATCTTTACTCATGTATAGAAGTTGTCTGCTTTGTGTGACTGATGTCTTTATTAGCCCTCTCATTTGTGTGTGTGTGTGTGTGTGTTTGAGAGGATGGCCAAATATCGAGGGCTGTATACAATACTGTACTTGAAGCCCCCCTTTACTTTCCCCTCTCTCTCTCTCTCTCTGTCTCTCTCTCTCTCTCTCGCTCTCTCGCTCTCTCCCTCTCTCTCTCTCGCTCTCGCTCTCGCTTTCTCCATCTCAACCCGTCCAGGTGTGGCTGCACCAGCTGCTAAAGAGAACAGGACAATTACACACACACACACACACTAATATACACACAGGCTTCCTCGCTATCTCTGCTGGCTAATTGTCACAAGACAAACAAGGCGCTTTGCCTTTATGCGCTTCATAAACAGGGGCCAAGCAACAATTAACTCCCTGCTTAATTCACTAACTATTCTGAATTCATTTTCTCCTGTGACAGGCACATCTGTCACAGCTGGTAGTGAGTGAGAGTGTGTGTGTGAGTGTGGGAGACAGAGTTTTGGCCTGTGTCGTAATGCAGGCTGCGGCTTTAAACAGGATACGTCACCGCTGTATGAAGTGCCACAGGTGAATGCCTGGAGGTCGTATTTCTATGCGTGTGTAACAAAAAAAGACAATGTATAAGAGTGTGTGAACAAAGAATGTCGAGCTGATATGTTGTGTGTTTGTTTGATTTCTGTGCGTGTCTTTGGTTTCGTGTTGTGGTTATTGCAGTTGCGTCTGCGTTGGTGTGTATGCGTGTGGGAGGGGAGCAGCATACCTTTTCAAAGCTTCATGATGTTGCGCAGCAGTCACCTGCTTGGACATTAGGCCTGTACAATTATGGCCAAAAATGACAATCACGATTATTTTTGATCATTATTGAGATCAAGATTATTTAACTCGATTATATTTTTATTGCACTTTCACAAGTCTCATGCACTCTTTGCATATGATTTATTCTTGCTTAACATCACTTGCCCTAAATCGGGAACAGCTCTTCGCCTTCTGCTCCAGAGATTTGATTTCCGTTGTGCCCGTTGTACATTACTCTTCTACTCTCTGGACTGCAGCCGCAACATTCAGGAACGTTTTTTCACAGGCTGCCGCTCATGACAGCTCCCCAAAAGTGAAGCCAAAACATGTTGATCGCCCCCTGCGGCTGTTAGTTTAGGAATTCCTTGATTGGATATGCAGCAGAGTACGCATTTTAAACGTCAGTATCACAGTGGATCGTGTTCATTTAATTGTGGGAAGCCAAAATCGTGATAGAGATTAATTTTCGATTCGTTTTGCAGCCCTATTGGTCATTGTTCAGACAATTTTAATAAGTCGGACATACAAAATGTGAAAGACACTGCAGATTATCTCCAGAGCGACGCTGTAGTAAGTGATAAATGGAGACATTTGTCAACGAGATGTTGACAGAAATAGTGGCGATTACAGATCAATTGAGTAGATTCGTACTGATGGCAAACAGTAGGAGAGGAAACAGGCCGATGCAGAGAAATAATCTGCAGAGGACATGGAGGGAAGAGGCGAGGGAGAAAGAGACAACTGAATGCAGATCAATAGGATGGAATGAACAGAGAGTGTGGGTGTGGATGGGTGGATCAAGTTGAATAAAGCGAGAGACGGACGCAGAGTGTGTCTGAGGAGAGAGAGACGGAGAGGATGAGAGCAATTTCTGCCAGATTTTGGCTCACGGTCAGTCCTCTTGCTGAGCAGCTGGACTTCATTAGTGGCTGGTGTTAATTACTGGGACTGTACACACACGCATGCAGATAAGTGCGCGCACACACTAATAGATACACACACATATATACGCACGCACGCGCACACAGCCTGTGATTCAGGGTCACCTTGCTAGCCTTGTTTGAACCAGCAGAGAGAGGAGGAGATGGTGCCAGACAGACAGAAAAACAGAAATGGAGAGAGCTCACATGCAAGTGTCAGTCCACTGTGGGAGTTTTATATGTTATTAATGGTATTTTGAGCAGCTGCGCAGCGAGCAGCTGGTAGATGAACAGGTGATGATGTATTTCACGCCGTCAATGAACACAATAAGGTGTGTATCGGGGCTATAGAGTGCAATTGCAGATTAATAAAGAAAGTATAGCTACAGAAAGCAGGGGAGAGCCAGACATACGGAGATAAGCAAACTTTGATTATGAAGTTGGTTGCCCTTGGATTTCTCTTAAGCAGCAGCAAAAATGAGTTTCACAAGGTGGTACGTATTACCTTTTGGACTAATACCATGCTCAGGGTTTTCGCCAGAAAAGGTGTCACTGAAATGAGAATAGCTGGTCCACTTTAACGGACAGCCCACCTTAAGTGAGCCTGGGCCGCTAGCTTAGGGGCTAACCCCCTTCACTTTAATCAGCAGGTTGCAAGCTTGAGGAGGATCTTGAGGAGTTGTAGCATTTATTCACCGACAAATAGCCTAAACTCTACACATCGCTGCTACGTTCACAGCTATGACGTTACTGCCAACCTCATACTCGCACAGGCTGTCTCTCTCTCTCGACCGCACACTCGCTAGCATTATGCACACAACCTACACACGAGTTACTCCTTAAAGGAGTTTGCTGCTTTAGTTTTAAAAACATCTTAAAAATACATTAAAAAAAAAAAACCCTTGATGCTTAGACCCGGCGGGGAGTCAACTTAGGCCGGCAATACACTGGGAGAAACCCTAATATCTATTTTATTTTATTTTTTCAAAGAATGCACCGCTAGATGTATAGTGAGAACCTTGACTTTGTGGTGAACTGCTAGACTAACTCTTTCTCAGCTGCACTATTCATGATGCAGCTGTAAAGCTGAAGTGCAGTATGACTCACTGCTTCATTTATTCATGCTTTGAATTCTGGAGAAAATCTGAAAGCTAGTTTCATCTAAATGAATCTACACAGTGCTTTTCAAAACAAACAAACATGTCAAATGTTACAGAGTTAATGGCCCTTTTCATGACAGCTGATTCCCTGCTGTTCATGAGGACCGAAGGCGTTCCATCAAAGCTGAGCGTCCGAAACACAGCTGAGACGAGTGTAGTAGGTGACTCCGACAACGGACTCTGAAACCTTCACTCAGTAACTACCAAATCTGTATCAAACAGTGTTTGCTGTGTCTCAGAGAAATTCCTCTTTTAAATAATTCGATTGAACTAATTTTGCAGTGTAAAGTAGAGATGAACAGCGTAATGGTCTAAAGGAACCAAGATTGAGTCAGTGCAAATGTACAGCCCATGTTGATGTGATTACCATTTTCTGGATTCTTGCTTCACTGTAATCCGTCTGTGAATACGCACATCGAGTGCTTGGCACACATTTGGGCCTGTTGCCAGTGGTCGTTCATCACTGATCAAGTGATTTTTGTAAGACAAGGTTTTACTAGCTGCTGTGGTGAGAGAGTTTGAGAAAGCAAGACTTAGAATTTAAGCCACAACAAAACATTGGCTAAAAAACAAACAAGCCAAAAAAAGCAAAAAAAAAAAAAAAAAAAGCCCTTGTCTAACAAGTCATGATTCATCACGTTGAGGAGCAGTAAGCTCCACCACTAGCTGTTGGTTCAGCAGTGCCCGAAGATCATGTTTCAGTCAGACCTTAGAATGCGGCACCCAGGGAGAAAGGGAAGACGGTGGAAAGACGAGGAACGGCACAGCATGAGGTGGGACGCAGAGTCACGCTGGGAGAGGTTGAAGGGTTTTCTTTGGCTCTTAATTACACGACAGAAGACAGGAGAAGGCAGGAGTGAGAGCGAATAAGAGAGAAAGGTTGAAACAACGGTACACACTGTCGCTCTTATCTTTCGTCTCTAAACAGATGTCGACCAGGCTGTTCTCTTTATTGCGGTACAAAAGGCCTTCTGACAAAAACACACACACAGGCATTCACAGGCATTCACACACATCATCCTGGACAAATCAATGCATTCTGGTTTCAGTAATTTCCCAAGGTGCTTTGCTCTGCCCCCCCTTGGGTGAGTAAGGTGACAAAGCCAGCCACGGAAGAGAGAATCTCTTACTTTCTGCCCTCCTTTTCTTTTAATCTCTTCTCCCTTGTTTGTTCTTTCTTTCCTTTATTGCTTTCAGCTTACTTGCTTCTCTATGCATGTACATTTACACAGCATGTAAGGTTGTGCCATACTGATGGATTCTGTGAGATATTTGCTTTTATCTTTTTAAGTGCACGCGTGATCCATCAGTTATTCTTTTAATCAACGTTGTAACAATGGGTGTCACGGTTTTTATTCGAAAATCGAGCGAACGAGCTTTCAATTTCGATCTTTGAAATGAAAAGCAGGATCGGCGATTTTCATAGTATTTTTTTTTCATCTCCACCCCCGCTCTACCTGCGCGCATCCGCAGAAAAAAGCAGCAACAAGGCTTCAAAGACGACACAGTGTAGCACAATCGTGACATCCCTAGTTATTTCTGTAGATGTCTGTTACACTGTTTGGTAATAGATCGATACCCCCCCCAAACATAGTTAATCCATGTTAGTGTGTGCTTTAAAACAGAGTTTATACATTTAGCTGTATCTAATGGGGCTGAATAAAATGACAAATCCGTTGGCTCTCAGGTAGAACTTATGGCAGATATTCTTTTCTCTTTATTTTGCGTAGCAAATCAGTAGCAAAATATTAATTCACCCCCATCCCCCCCAAGTTGCGGTCGCAGTTGCTTGGAACAGCTGAATTAATGCTTTTAGTATCTGATCGAAGAAATGTACCGATTTAAGAGTTGTCATTTCTGAAAGTCGACTTAACAATAACAATAACCTGCAGAGCTGCATTGAGCTCACGCTTTTCAGCTTTTTTGTTGCAATATTTCGGCTGACAATTTCTAGTTATTGTATCATTTCTGGCTCTTGCACAAGAAGGCCATTTTCCCATTCTTAATCCTGCATATAAAGCTCCGATTGATTTGGTTGGTTGTTTAACCCCGTAAACAATCGTCAATGATCACAACACCAGAAAAAACATCAGAGCTGTGGGCAGCAGAGGTATCTGGAACCCGGATCTTTTTTTGGACCTATTTGTATCACCAAAATAAGTGATTTCTTTCCCCCCTAAATAGCATCCAAGGCATTGGACAAGATGCAATAATTAACCTTCAAAAGAACATATTTTGAAAAGCAGTAGTCGTTGCAATAGAACCAGAAATATGGGCTTCATTCCCTAACAGCCTGCGCCCGCACAATGGCCTACACAGCATAAAACAACTCACCTGCAGCGCTCCATCATGTTGGGATATGCTCTGTTTCAAGGCTTTGTAATTTGGTGGTAGACTGCAGGTTTGTAGATTGGACACAGAGTGAGGCCGCGAACACCACGTGAGCCCCCCACCGCCCACAACATAATGATAATTACAATCATTATGCTAATATTGTATCGTCATGTAATGCGTTTCAGGTGGAATAAGTAGTAAGTCAATTTCCGAAACGTGTCCACCTTTTTCCCCTCGTAGTTACTTTATTTCTTACTCTTTCTGTGAGCCTTCACCCTCTCCTCCTCCTCTACCTGCTCTGTCCTTCCCCACCAACCCACTTCCACCTCCTCATCTCATCGTCTCTGTCCCTCTTCATCCTCTCCTGGATGAGAGACACTCATTTGTGACAGAGCCAACCTGCTAATGGTGGATGGCAAGAAACAAAACTGGCCATGCCAAATATACACACACGCACACACGCACAGTATTTGTACGTACTGACATGGACATCCGTCTGGAAATACTCGTACTGAGACATCCTGTTCAGCCACGTACACACACACAGCAAACATTCCCAGGTACAAGCACACACACGGACACACATCAGTGCATAGATACACAACACACACTAATGTATTCACATAACACTCTGCATGCTCCCCGCTGCATTGCTCCTGGTGCTGGGCTCCCTCTCTGCTCTGTGCCGCGCCTCCTCTCCGTCCTCCTCCTCCCCCACCACCTCCTTCTCCTTCTCCCAGTACATCTGGCACGCTCAGCTGCCGAGGAGCGCCATAATTATCCCGCCGGAGACGCACACCCTCGCACACGCATACACACACTCTGCGACGAAAGCTCACACACACTTGTCTTCGGCGATCCGCGCCGCTCCCTGCTGCTCTTCGTCACTACCGGGGCTTCATTAGAGTGTGTGAGTGTGTGAGTGTGTGAGTGTGTGTGTGTGTGTGTGTGTGTGTGTGTGTGTGTGTGTGTGTGTG
>CALSCE010010634.1:6124954-6141812 GCA_943593645.1 Bovichtus variegatus
CCCCCCCCCCCCCCCCCAAGCTTCTTCCTCCTCCCCTTCTCTTTTCCTCTCCCCCCAACCATCACTCCCCAGGTCAGGCATTTTATTTTTTTTAACAAATAGAAAAGGAAAAAAAGCAATGCTTTGTTTTGGGATTTTTTTTTTAAATAGATTATAGGAAAAAGCTTCACTTTCTCCTCCCCTCAGTTGCTTATTGTATTTAACTTCATAGGTGCCAATTTCTTTGATTTCTTTCTGCCATATGCGCTTATTTTCTTTGTTTTCATTTTTGTACCTTTCATTTCTCGCCGTAAGTAGGTACTTGTGCTGTGTTGTGATTGTTTGTTTGCCAGTCGTAATATTCCTGACTTTTTTCCCCCCAACTCTCCTTTTTATGATTATTGTTATATATTTTTTTTCCTTTTTGTAATTACTATCAAAAAAAGACATCAAACTAAATAAAGTGCAGAAAACCATACAGATGTTTCTTTTTTGGATTGGGTTTTCCAGTCTTTATGGGGCCTATAATGGTTATTGTAAAAAAATGAATATCATCGATTTCAGTGCGTCTGGTCAATGACTGATTTTTAAATGTGAATTAACCAGATTGCAATAATCTAGTACAGACAAAAAAAGATAAAACAAATAAATAAATGACAAATAAAGAATTTCTGTGTGATGTGCATTTATTCAAAAGAACTAAATCTGTGATCTTGCATGTATACCCGCTGACGTGTCATCAATCACTAATATTCAACTGCAATACTCTCCAAGTCAGATGGAAGTACTGATGATGAGGGCGATGCAGAGCTACACGTAATGGTGACATAATGTTTATGAAAAACAAATGTTCTAGCTATGTGGTCCCCAACATGGTTGTTAAGACCCTTCTATGGTGTCACAATAGGATTAATGGGTTAGGGGGAAAAAGAAAAAATAATCTTTTTTTTTTTTTTTTTTTTCAAAACTTCTGCTTATTATCTTGTAAAATATGTCTTGTCTTCGGGGGAAAAAAATTCCAATGAAACAATCTGCAAAGAAAAAAATCCTTCCATAAATGACTTCATGGTGAACACTTCCTATCTCCAAAGTGGGCACAGTTTAATGTATTTATATTTTATTTAGCTAAAATTAGATATTTACACAACTAAGAAGCATATTTAGCATTACAAAAAAAATAATTAGCCTGGCTGTTCGCACACATTAGTTGACATTAGCTTAAACATTTTACACAGTTTGACTAACGTTAATGCTTGTGAGAGTGTGTTGCTGAGACAGACAAATCATACAAAATGGTCTCGAACAAAGTTAGTTTTCTTCTGATGCGTCTTTCTGAAAAATGCCATTTCAGTGTCAGAATGTTCGGAAGATGTGTAGCTTGGGAAAAATGGGTCCAAGATTTACTTTGGTGACCGTGGGGCAAAAGAATATGTTATAATCTGTGCTTGGAGTAAATAGACTCGGGGCCTGCCACTAGTCTCCTAAAGGTGCGTGGCAGTAACAAAAACCATGTGACACAGATACAGTACAGTGACTCTGCGCCGTCTCCTTTCTAAACCTTGAAGCCTGATAAAATGGATTTCCATGTCATGTGGTCTGCGTGGTCTCTCAGCTGCCGTGCAAGGTAACAATCACTGTAGAGGTAACGGAAAATGAAACACACCAAGGGATTTAGCAAAAGGGACAAAGTTAATTTTGACCGACTGATATCATTACACAGTACTGATTATAGCAGGTGTTGGCAAACTTCTTCCATCTCCAATTGCCAAAAAAAAAAAAGTATACACTGCGTCATTATACCGAGGGACATCATTTACAAGAATAACTGTGGGGTTGATCACACTTTGACGCAATCATCTCATAATGTATTTACTGATGAAAAAAAAAAGAAAGACACATGCTGCTTTGTGATTTTTAGGAGAGTGTGCGTCTTCAATCTTACTTCTCTCAGTGAGAAGTCACGTGTAATGTCCCTAAAGCCGACAATCAATGCTGCAAAAATACATTTTAAATGGAAATAATATTTTAAATGTTAACACATTTATATAATATATACCAATAAAAACAGTTAAGCAAGTGCCCTGCTTTGATTCAAAATAACTTTAAGTGTAAACAGTACAGTACCTGAATTATTTTTGGGTCATTTGTATAAATATGGAGGTAAGATTTCCATAATTCTCCAGAACACAGAATTAACCGTATCATTAGCTTAGCCAACGTCATACACATCCCAACAATGAGGTCCACCGAAACAAATATATATAGATGCTAAAAACTGCAGAGCTGCAAAACTGAGGGCTACTTCTCAGTGGGATCGGCAGTACTAACAACCTTTTCATTTATACTGTCTACAGTAAGTGTACACAGCCATGCTAGCTCCTCTGTGAAGCCGTATTTTGGCACAGTGGTGCTTTTAGCTGCATGCTAACTTCAGTATGCCAACATAATCACAATGGCAATGCTAACATGTTGATGTTTAATAGGTCAAATGTTGACCATTATGCTAACGTTTGCTAATTAGCACTACACACAAAGTAGAGGCGGTGTAAATTTCCTTATTTAGTCTTAAACCAAAGTATTTAGTCAGAAACCCAAGGATTGGACACATTGAAATTTTGATCTGTTAGTGGTGGTAAATAAAATGCAACGGGTTCGCCAAAGTGATTACAAATCATCCCGACGGGGACATGAATGTCCGTAACAATTTTTATGGTAATCCATCCAATAGTTGATGAGATATTTCACTCAAAACCACAAAGGTCGTCGTCATGGTGTTGTGGATTGTGAGATCAATCACAGGATAAGTGAAAACTCTGAGCGGCTGTTGGTGCTCGAGGAGAAGTCAGGGGATCACTGAAGTCATTAGGATGTCGTCTGCGTGACTAAAAATACCAAAGGGGGCTTATATAAAAAAAAACTGAGTTCCACGTTGGTATTTTGCGTTATTCCAAGCATGTTACAGTGGACTCTATGACACCAGCCCACTGTCCCACAACATTAGGATGGGATCTGGTAATGGCCAGGTTGAGCAAAATGAGTAAAAAGAGCAAGCAAAACTTCCTTCAATGTTCCTATTGAAAGCATCTTTTGCTTTAAAACACACTTGACATATTGTGAGCATATCCTTTGAGTTGATTTTTCCGACAGTATCCCAAGTTTTGCAGCTGCAAATGGCAACAATAAGACAGTGAAAGATTGTCTCAATGGGAATTGCTAACAAAACTATACGTCACGGTGAGTCCTGCAACACCACAAATACAATGTTGAAGGTGTATACTCAAAACAAACATCTACAACCAAAATGTCCTCGCCAGCCCTTGACTGACAATTCATTATGCACAATGAAAGTTTGCAACAGACTTGTTTGGATGCAGGGATTAAAGCATTAAAGCAATTTTGACAGATTTTTTTTTTTTTCATATTCGCCATCTACAATTTGTATTTGTAAAAACCAATTAGGGCGTGAACACACTGACTTTGAAACATAAGATGTGTTTTACTCCTGAGTTAGAGTCTAAAATGGTAAATGGACTGCTGATATAGTGCTTTTCCAATCTCTGTGATCACTTTACAACACATCAGCATTCACCCATTCACACAGAGTCAGAGGTGCCACACACACTCACACACAAATTGGGAGCTAATTGGGGTTCAGTATCTCTCCCAAGGACACTTCAGCATGTCTGCAGAGAGCGGGGATTGAACCATTGACTGGTGGACGAGCACTCCACCTCCTGAGCCACAGCCGCCCAACTTATATATTGCATTGTTTACCTCTAATTACAAGTCCACCCACTATGGCTCAGGTTCGGTATCTCATTCTACAAACATTTCTCAGCTCTATACTCAATGTTTTCTATTGTGAACGCATTGCACATATACATTTGTATTATCCTCCGCCAGCGTGAGACACTGGAAGACATGAGCAGATGAGTCCATGTTCTAAACAAAATGAACAGTATGGAAACGCAACGTCAAGCAAACACAACACGCTTGTACACTGACAGTTTGGCTCAATGTAATATAAATAAAACACTTCAACTGACCCAATTAGCCCTAACCAAAGCACTTTAAAATGTTCCCCCCGAGTGTCTGAGGTCAACCAACCATAGTCTCACAAACACCTGTAGAAAACACTGGCAAGAATTCAGTTCACTAAAGCACTGGAGTCCCTTTACGCCCTGTAGAAAAAGTGTGTGTTACTTTATACCATAAAGCACCTACACACACACACGCACACTTAATTTTAGGTACCACCATATATAATAGATATAGGTTTCTTAGCCCAGGAGACAAATAGAGAGTTTCTAAGCGCCTCCCCCGGCTGATTTCGACAGAGAAATTAATAAATTCTAAATATATTGGCGCCCTGACAGTGCTACTTCTTACCTGACTGCTCTGATTAATAACGTCCTACTTGAGTTTGAAACAGTAGCCTTATGTTGCTGTGTGTGTGTGTTATTCAGCCCTTCTGACACTATTGGTTCATCAAATAACTTGATTTTGTTGCCCCCCTCATACAACCTGGTGCCTGGCCTGGGTGTCAGACTAAACAAGTGTTTTATAACTACTCAATACTCATAAATCAGTAATATGGGCCTATGTCTGTTTCAATGCATATGCCCCCCCACGTGCCTTGAAATGATGCCCCATGTCCAGAGGGTCCATGGGTACCACTTCCACTTTTTATCAGAACTGTAAAATGCCGACGGTCCCTGCGCCTGCCTGCGGCCAACGTGACAGTTTAAAGTTAGTTGAACTCATTCCGTGCGACAGAGAAGCTTCGGGGTTTGTTTTCTTGAACCCACAAACAAGGAGTCTCTCTCCGGGTGCATGACGGAGGCTACAGCGGTGAAATAGGTCTGTGTGTCAGCGCAGCTCCGTCCGTGTATTTCCGGGTGGCGCGAGGCTGCTCCGGTACATCCCAGCTAGCATCAGTCGGTGCAGCCTCCCTCCTCCACCCACAACAACAGCTACCGGGGGCCGCGACACAAACAAAACCAAACAGTAACTGACCGAGACAGACCTATAATTGATGTCTTATAGCTGAAAGCCAACGCGGGGGGAGGGAGGGGGCAGCGCACAGCAGTTATGGCGGCGTCGCTTCTCTCCGAGACCGACATCAGGCACCGGTCCATGGCGGAGGAGGATCCGAACGGGAATGAGCACGGGGCGGCTGCACGCAGCGCGGCGCCTCGCTGGGGACCGCAGCACGCTGGTGCCCGACAGCTAGCAAGGCTCTACTCTCCCGGTGAGGACGTGTTTATTGTCGTTTGTGTAGTTGTTGTTGTTGTTGTTGTCACTTGCGTTGTCGGTAACGGGGCCAAGAATGACACATGGTAACGTGAGAGGCCTAAAGCCACCGTGCGACATGATGATAACGAGGGTGATGGAGACGATGTAGAAACTGTGGCTATGGGCTTACTATGTATGACTAATTACTACAACCTTATTATGTCTGTCATGTACCTGCTCTAAAGTATTGCATTACACAGTGAAGGCCTACTGTCTAAAGATGAATGAGATGTTCAGCTTACTGAAAAAGCACGTGTCCCTAATAAGTGTTGGTTATCAATATTTTCTAGACTATGTCCACTCTCTATAATAACACTAAGCAAAACATACATTTTAAACACCCATATCAACTCAGTTAGTATCATTTTTTTTTTCTCACGACTTTCATCCCCAGAGGGAGTTGTATCCAAGGCCAAGTACTGAAGTGAAGTCTGTCCTGAGGTCTACATACATTACAGGTGATTTATCAGACGCTCTTATCCAGAGCGACTTACAGTGACTAACTACAGGGACAGTTAACTACAGGTCCCCTGGAGCAACTCAGGGTTAAGTGCCTTGCTCAGAGGTCAATGGTGGCAGACCTGGTATTGAACTCACAACCTTCCAGTGATCTATTTGAAAGCCTGACTACTAGACCACCACCACCCATACATACATGCCTAGAAACACTAGGCCGACTGTAAATTAGTAAACTACAACTCAAAGTTCAGCATCGGTCTCTCACTTTAGACCCGCTCAGTCCAGGGGTGTGTTAGTATCCATACTTAATAGTAATGGCGTAGACCATGAGCCGCAACTTTTGTGTGCCGGCCGGTGACATTTGTTTCATGTCATTCCCCTTCTCTCTCACCTTATTTCAGTCATCCTCGTACTGTCTGCTGATGTATAATAAAGGCGTAACATGCCCCAAAAACATCAATTACAAGACTCTTTGTTTATGTAATTGAACAGTTTTACTTAACAAGTATTTCTTTAATGTTTGTCTATTGTCCACATCTGTAGAGATTTGCTCAGTAGTAATGTATGTTGTATGTAAATGCTCTTTTGATCATGTCTCTCTCGAGTCCCCAGACTTGATGGAATCGCAATTCTGCACATACCTTTTTGACATTTGGAAAACAGACTGAGTCTTAAAGGCCAACCCCAGTCAAGTGCACATATGTTGAAAATGCCCCGAGCACTTGCAGTCAAACACCTCCGGTAAAGGCGTTTAGTCCTGGGACAAAATCAGTGTCTGTGACAGCAATAATCCTCAAATCCACGTTCTTGGGGTCTGGAGTGTTGCTGGTTTTCTTTTTTTCTCTCTGCTAGTTTAAATGTCCCAGTCCCAGCCCGAATAAGTTTCTGATTAGGCGTCTGGAATGAAAACTGCCTGGCAGAATAAAAAACTACGCCGCAGTCCGGACCCTGGAGACCACATTTCAGGACAGAGGTTGTTATTGTTGGCAAAATTGCCTCCATCACAACAAAGTGTTGCCTCTGTGTCATGACCCTGAGGCCTCATGTAGTAGTCTGCATTGTGCTCTTGTTAAATAAATGTTGCTTCCAGAGTAAATTTCCCTATGAGCTACACCACTCCCTGCTCTCCTTTTTGTGTTTGTTTCAATTATTCTCTTTTCTCTCTTTTTTTAAACATTCATATTAGCGATGAAGCCAATGAAGCTCCTTCACCTTCTCGATACGCAAAAGAGTAAAAAAAAGTCTCATATTCTTAACAATTCCTTACTACATAAACCTGATCAGCGTTTTCAGGATTTTAAACTTCATGATCCGTACTTGTATTCCTACCAAGGCATCACAACTCTGGCATGTATTGGCTGTCACTGTGTTTCAGTCCAATGTGGGCTCAGAGTAATGAAAGGGAAAGCAGAATTTAACCAACGAGCTAAATTGAGCCGTTTTATCACCGTGGAGCCACTGATTTTATCGTGGTGATGGAAGGCCCAGTGTGCCTCAGACCTTAGCAAATAAAACCTTCCTTACCAGTTGTGCATCAAGCTGGACTGGGCCAAATCTTGCCCGACCATCTGCCCCGCTTCTCACTTCACTGAGCATTTTAATTGCCTCTAGTCGGACCATGTTGGCCACTTGTTAACATATCCTAAAATAGGAAGGATGATAAAAAAAAAAAAAAGGAAAAGTTTGCACTGCTAGAATATGAGGGCACATGTCACTGGGTTGGCACTTAAATCCAAAAGCCCTTAAAGCACTTTGAGTGTGTTGACGTTCACACACCACTAACCCTGGCAGAGCCTCCCTCGAGCTGAAAAGGATCTTCTGACCTGACTGGTGACTTTAAAAAGAAAAAAAACAAAAACTTTATCTTCATTTAACATCCGTCTGCGCACAGACCGCAGAGCAAACCCTCCACTTCAGTGGAAGCTGGTGAGACACGTAGTCCCATTTTTAGACACTGTGAATAAAGGAGTCACCTTCGCCTTTAAATGGAATTGGACCTACTTTGTTATTCAGTTGCATTACATTAGAGAGATAACCATCTCCGCTCTGCCAGTTGGTCTCTTCTACTGCCAGGCAACGCAAACATTACACATTCACGTCAACGGACAAGCTCGTATACGCGCAGGCACACACAGGGTTGATTATTACCTTAATTTAAAGTTGGATATGAGCTGCTGACAGGGAGCGAGAGAGATGTTGGACCAGGACCAACAGGTTTGTGTGTGTTTTCATTTATTCATAGATCACTGCAGCATCTAATGAGCATTTGTAATAGCCGTGTCCAGAGGTGTGAACATTTAAAACTACTGGCAGTTTAAGCGCTGCCTCGTGGATTTGGCAACAATTTACAATCAATCCAAGTTAAAGGTGAAATATGTGACTTTATTGGCGTTGTCAAAGCCTTCCGACGAGCCACTGCAAAATTAGGAAAATATGTCAGCTTTGGAAGTGTGGTAGTGCTAAGCTGACGCTTGACTTTGATCCTGATCTTGGAGGCTGAGTGACCTGCTCCTATTCAACTCTTATTGGTAGGGATGGATTTAAACTGCTGTAGAATTTAGTTCGAAAAAACAACTTCACAATAGAAACATGTAGCAGCGGATTGATGGTTAAGAGGATCACATGCAACACTTTATCCCCCCCTCACTTACTGGCCACGGAGCTTAGTTAGCAGACTGACTCGGGGTAAAAATAGTATGAAAAGTGTTCTGACACAACACAACAAATGTGTTACACTTAATACTCAACAGTGACGTTTATACTCGGCCATTGAAGCTGAAGTCTTGGGAAAGCTTTGAGATTGTTTTTGTAAAGATGCTCTCGCACTTTCAGAAAGACCAGAAGTACACTTTTATTTCTGCGGATGTTTCAATCCACACCATCCTGTTTTGTTACACTCTTGAGTCTGTGCACTTAACAAATCATAGTCCATGTAATCACATATTCCAGTCACACATATCTCTTGTTTTATGTATGCTTTAAACGTCTGAACAGTTTATATATCGGCTGATATCCTTTTTTTTTTTTTTTTTTTTTAAATGACCTTAAACATATCTTTGACATTTCTGTACGGCAGTTTCTCTTCACTTATTGGCCAACATATCTTTGATAAACTGAAAATGAAATGCTAATAACAGCCATGCATATGTATCAGTCGGGTTTATTGTCTACTCTAAATGACTGCAATTTTGAAAACTTCCAAATTCTCTTTTTTTTTTTGGAATAATACAAAAATATTAGATTTATATATTTTTCATGTGTCATTTATGTTTTTTATTTTTTTTATTATTATTTTTGAAACATCATTATGATTGAATGATTCTGAGTTAACTGAAGTCATGCAGTAAGGTTTTACAACTCACTCTGTCCTGCACAAGAACTTTCACTGTCACGTTGATAGAAATATTATGAAGAAAATGTTGCTCAGGAATCATTCGTGGGCTTCAGTGATGGATAGATGTTTCTTAGATGGGGATTAACGTCAGGGACAAAAATAGAGTTTTTGAAGCATGGCACATTTTTTTTGTCCAAAAGTAATTCTAGCTTTTATTTTATAGCGGATAAAAAAAGAAATCTACATTTTGAATAATACTGTAAAAAAATAATTCTAATAACTATATTTGATCAGTTTTCCAAACATTGCAAATGGTGGTGGTGGTAATGTACCAGTGAATCGTAAATAACAGTTTATTGTTAGTGTTTTTTGTCCAAGTGTCACAAAACAACAGGTTCCGTTAATGAAGGACGATGTCCACTGTCAAACACAATACAGTCACATTTCATCAGTGATTTTCCAGCTGTAATCATAAAGAAGTATATGGTTGTGTGTGCACGTTTGTGCTTTCACCAGGTCTTCAAATGACTTATAAGCTTTCCCTCATTTCAGCCAAAGGGCACAGCGGGCTGCAAGTGGAAGATGTGCTCAGCGACGCTAACAATGCTGCCGAGCCATTTTATGAAAACTTAAAAGCAGAAATGTTTCCCACATGCTGACAAGTGTCTGTTAAAGAAAAATAAACAGCTAAAATTCAAAATGTCAAAGTGTCCATTTAAGGGAGCACCACGCTGTTATGTGCTTAGTTGTTTGGGTCCGGTTCAACACTGGTAGGAGGTAAATCTAAATAGCAGTTTGGCTTGTTAGAGTTTGGAGAAGTTAGATGAGGCGTTGGCGATGCTCCATAGAGCCAAACATGTGCTCATTACAGCAAAGCTAGGATGGACAAACAGCTGGATACATCTCCCTCTCCCTCTGTTTCTGTGTCTCCATTTCTCTCACCAACTCTCTATTTATCCCCTCGTCTCTCTTCGGTCCTCCCATATGTCTGAAGTGTCACGGTCCACAGACTGCCTCTCCTCCGCTCTTTCTGCGCTCCTCTCTTCCTCTCATCTTCTCCTTTCTTCCTCTCTTCTCCCCTCCTCCCCGCTCCTCTCCTCCCCGCTCCTCTCCTCCTCCTCCTCCTCCTCTCTCCTCCTCCTCTCCTCAAATGCCATCTCACACTCTCATTCTCTTCTGCTTTCTGTATGTTGCGGGACATCTGGTATGATATGAGCATCATGCATGTTCTGTCTGTCTGTGCATCTGTCTCTTGACTGTGTGTGTGTGTGTTTGTGTGTGTGTGTGTGTGTGTGTGTGTGTGTGTGTGTGTGTAGGTGTTACCCTGGAGGGTCTTGTTGTCAGTGCCTGTAGGCGATCTAAAGAGCGATACTGATCTTGAACCTCGTTCAGCTCATCTCACTCTGACTGCTCATATGTCAACGTGCTCCCATTAAACACACATGAAAACTTTCTGCAGCACAGGAGCTTTTCTGAGAGCAGCCTTTTAAGTATAAATATCCACCAGTAGGCTTTATAGTACAGTAATATCAAGTACGGCTTTAAGTGCAGACCTCTTTCGGTGGAGAGCAATTCAGCTAGTTTCCAGCAGTGAAGAAATAAAGAGCATACTTGTTTTGCAGAAATTTGCAGAATTTGCTCCGACCGATCGGCCACCAATCGTTATCGGCCGATATTTGTTCTAAATAGCAGGACACACGGACACACACACACGATCATGATCGGCCCCAGAATGATCAAATCACCCTCAGTCTCAACCCAGATATTAGACTGAACCGAATTTGTCTGTTGAAGACGTGCTGGTGGGATAACATTCACTTCTCACATGTGACAGTTAACACACACACACACACACACGACCACTCCTTGAACTGCTGACCCTGGGGTCATGAAGGGCAGAGGTCAGAAACCATTCGAGCATGTGTGTCACATGTGCTGCACTTGGCTTTGACCTCTGTGTGTGTGTTCTTGTGACCTCAGTGTGTGTGCGTCCAGAGTGTACTTTAGCAGAGTCAGCAGAATCAGTAGATTAGACTGCTCCGCTGGGGTAGCGTACAGCAGCAGTAGTAGCGTGTGCCTCTAATTTTATTTTACTGACCTGCTTTGTCTGTTATTGAGGACTACAGTGAGAAGAATGATTACTTTATCTCACACTCACACAAATAATTTTTCCAGTTCCCTACACATTTTGTTACTTACCTATCGCATTAACGTTTCTGGGGGCTTGACTTATTGTCAGTTTGTGTTGCTGCTGTGGAACATTGGAGAACCCAGAAGATTGATTCAGTTTTTATGCCACATTCCTCAAGGTATTATGTTTTTAGTCATGGATAGCGATTTGTGTTATTTCAAAGAAAAAAAGAGATGCACTGTTTTTTTGTTTTTTTTTTAATATTAAAGTTCTAATAAGTTCTCTGATGTGGTCCATCCCTGGGGTCCATTATCCTCCCTTGAAGTTAGGGCTGATGCTGTTTCTGTAGTTTTCCTGTTTTATTTGTGCTCAACCAATGCTACTGCTGCTTTTACCAGTTCTAGTTTTTTTCCTGTTTAATACCAACTGATGTTGCTGCTGCAGGATATGTAAAATGCAAAACGTCCTAATCCAAAGGGTATGTAAGAGAAATAACCTCCAGGTTGTACTTTGCATTGTGTTAATAGATGACAGCAGATGCTGTATGCAAGTAAGATATTAGTTCATCTACTTATATATCTAACTTTGACCCTGAGCATTAGAACTTCTGCCGGTTGCGTTGCGAAACTATGAGTTTTAAAATTGGGAGAGAAATGGAGATGTTAAAGATTGCTCTCATATCTTGAACATCCTCAGTTTGAAAGAAAACAGAATAATAATTATTAAATCTGACTTACCTGTGCTAGAGCGAGAGTGCTATGTAACCTAACGTTACATAGCACTCTCGCTCTCTCTCTCTCTCTCACACACACTCACACACACACACGCGTTAGCTCTCTATCACTGTCTTTCCCTCACGCTCTCTAACCTGCACTTGTCCACGTCTCTTCATTCTCTGTGCGGTTTTGTTCACGTTCTCTTCTCCCCCTGCAGCTGTCCCTCAGACCCCGCAGGCTACAGCTTCACTGCAGCTAGTTGCCTCACTAGTCCTCTCTTTCCTCCTTCTGTGGTCAGCCGATTTAGACTTCTTCTTCTTGCAAATATTGAACATTTTGGAAATCGCTAGCTCCGCGATCTTTAGCTGAGCCTCACAGTTTAATACTCACACATGCATGTTGAACTGCATTTAAACACCCGTGTCATATGTGTCCTGTTCTACTGTCCGGTTACTGTAAGTTAATCCACACCTTCCAGCCAATCAGTATCCAGAATGTTCAGTGACCAGAGGTCATTATAACCTGGTTCTGAAGTGAGTCACTTTTATTGTCCCAGTCGTGGATATCAAACATTTATTGAAATTAAAATGTTATAGATAGGCTTGTGCTGATTGGCGATCGGATGATCGACGATAGTTTTTTCCTTTGCCGATATTTAAGCGATTTTAACTTACTTATTATCAGAACTAAGACGTCATAAAAATTATCTCTACAATCATTTATATATGTTTCTGTTGAAGCAGCATGTCCGCCTGCTGAGTCCCGTTAATCCACACGAGTGACGCGTGATATTTAAATCCTTATTGCAAACCAGTTTGCCGCCTTTTTTCCGTGGATCCATCACCCCCAATCTCCGTCTTCCGTATGCCTGCTCACTAAAACTTTCCTCTGCGCTCCTTAAGAGTAGAAGTTTATTTCATATTAAAGATAATATGATAATGTTAAACAGAACATGATTCTGTGGTATGTAGTCGCACAGGCTCAAAGACTTTTAAAAGGGAGGTGTTGTTTGAGTAGAGGAGACACTGATAAAAATAGTCTTTTAATGTTTAAATACTGTATTGTTTGCAGACCTCTTAAAGGTTTGATTATTTCAAATCCGTCGGACTCTGAGCCAAATCCAAATTAGATTCTAACGTCAATAAGAATTTAATAAAACAATAAAAGAAAATGCTAAACATAAAAAAAAAAAATTAAAATATATATATATATATATATATATATATATATATTTTTTTTTTTTTTTCTATACTACTACAAATACAACTACTATACTACTACTAATACTACTAAGAATGTTATTATTACGGTTGCCCAATTGCGATATGATTGGATGATATGAAAATAGAAATGATCACCCAACAGATTATTACTTTGAATTCACTGTTTAAAAAAAAAATTTAAATATGAGAATTCAACCTAATTTCCACAGTAGTTACTAACTAGTCAGGATTTACTGACAACGTGTAATTTTAGAAGCTTGGTTAAATGAACTGCGCGGCAGTATTTGGTTGGAAAGAGTCGGAAGGCACAGGTTGGTAATGCACACGGCACACATACACATGAGTGATGTGCGCACATATTCAGGCACACGTGCACTGTACACACAGTTTACACATACACACTGCATTTATGGCTTTAGGCGAGCCTTCTAGGCAAAATTCTGCTGTTGACCTTGACCAACGTAGGAAAGGAGCTGGGAATGCTGTGCATTTTCATCAGAGATGAGCTGTGTGTGTGTGTGTGTATGTGTGTGTGTGTGTGTGTGATTATCCTTATGAGGGCCGCAGATGAATATGTTGGTAGCAGAAAGCCCAGGAGATGAGGTGATGGCATACAGCACACACACATTCGCACACAAAGGAACACACACATGATGGGATCTGTCCATCCTTTTTTTTTTTTTTGTCTCCACAGGGGAGGGAGGCTGGAGCAGGGCCTACTTACACTGGCTCTCGTGTGGGTTAAAATGTGCGCGCGCCTGTTATTGTGTCTAGATGTATGCATCTGTTTGTCTTCATATGTGTGTGTGTGTGTGTGTGTGTGTGTGTGTGTGTGTGTGTGTGTGTGCGTGCGTGCCATTGTGTCGGTATGCCGTTATTGAATCTCATTTGTCACATTCCTCTCTTTGTTGCTGTTGAATCTACAGGGTAATGGATTTATTAAGTTTGTCTGGCAGGGTTGTGTGCGCGCACATGCGTATAAAGACATACATACTGTGTTTGTGCGTGTGTGTGTGTGTGTGTCGTCTCTTCATCTGTGGTATGTGTACTTTGCGTTGATGTTGGTTTTGTGTGTGCCAATGAGTGTGTCCCTGCGTGCTATTATTGTGTGTGTGTGTGTATGTGTCCCAGGTTCTGTGGTCCGCTGAGATCAGATGAAAGGAAAGAGGCCTGTGACTGATCCACTCCCTCTGAACAAGGGAATTCGACCTCCCCTCTCCCCCCCCCTTCCTCACCCTCTTTGTGTCTCTCTACCTCTCTCCCTCACCCCATCCTCCCCTGTTACTGTCATGCTCTCTCAGTGTCTCTCTCTCCCTCATCGCTCTGTCTCCCCCTCTTTCATTCTCTTTCTCTCTGAGCATGTGACCCACTTTTCCCACCCACATCTCTCTCTCTCTCTCTCTCTCTCTCTCTCTCTCTCTCTCTCTCCCTTTCTCCCCCTCTCCCTCTCACTCTCCTGAGTCCCATCTGAAGACAGCCTACTGAGAGCAAACCAGGGGACACAGAAAGAGAGAGACGGAGAATAAAAAGAGTAGAAGAGCTGTCTGTATTCTGTTCATACATACAGCATCGCCCTCTGCGATTAATGTGCCTAATGTGTTAGCAGTCTATACACGAGTATGAATAAGTGTTCGTAAACACAGTTTATCTCAGAGGCAGACTGTAGGTGATGGGAAGAAGAAAAAGCACAAAAGGCGTGGCCGTGGCGTGTGACTCGCTCTTTGAGTCGCTGTCAGGCTGGCTGTTCAGAGTACGACTTTCTTTTTGTCAGAAGCTCCGTAGGTGTTTTTTTTTTCAGCGTGCGAGCGTGTCTGGCTCACTTGTTGTTTGCTGTTTTTTGTGTTCGTCCCTTGCTGTGTGAATGTGATCACTTGATTGGTCGTAACGGAATCGGGGGGAACAAAAAAAAAGGGAATTTTTTTCTCCACTTTAACGTGGGAATATGTCCTTGGTGGTGGAGACATATTGACAGCTTATAGTTTATCATTCATTCAGTCCTCAACATCATCAGTCATTATACGTGTCGTCACAATACCAACATTTTGACTTCCATACAAATACCAAGTTTAGTATCACAATACTCGATACTAAAACGATACTGATTCCATACTTTGATGTTTAATAAACCATGAGACCCGCAGAGAGTGTAAAATACATTTACAATAAAATCTTAACTATTTCGTATTTGTACATATCAGGGCAAATTGCTTATCTATGAATAGTTCCAAAACAATAAAACCATGGTTCCACTTTCCACTTTACTCCAGCAACACAATCCCGTGCATTATATTCTCCACCTTGAAAGAGGAGAATGTCTTTTTTACTGGCCGTTCTGTATGAAATCTTAGAGCCACCGTGGCTCAGAAGTGACCTGTAGCCAGTAGCTCTTTGTGATTTAGGTATTCGACCCCAGACGAATACATTTCATCCTCTCTTACACCGGAGACACATTTGACCTACAACAAGTACCGTAACGTTGGGAAAAACCTAATACAGAACTGCTTTTAACCAAAAAATATTGGAAAAGTTCCTACATTTCATGTCATTAATTATCAAAACATCTGTATAAAAAGTTTGAAATGCGAGCGTTGGTTCAGTACAAACAAGAAAACTGGTATTGATCAGCACACGCACGACCTCCCACACCTGTTCTACAACCACCTGCTCCTGCACCTACAGACTCATTTAAGTACAGAAACTTACCCAGAATGCCAAAAATGTTCAACCACATCGCGTTAAAAGTCCAAGTAGCCCTAATGTTGCGTTGTGGACAAAAACTATCAAAACAATAAAACTAAAGATAGAAAACATCACAGATAAAACGGCGATCTCATCGTACGAATCTTCTCACTTATTCTAGCACTGCAGGTTTTGTTCACATATTCTGTCATGCGGGAGCAGCAAAGGCTGTTAATAAGTGGCTCGCAGAGGTTGGGGTTGTATTTTGTGTCGTATAAACACAGTGCCAAAGTGGCTTTGAATTGATTCAGGCTAATTTGACCGCAGTGCTGATATGTGGTAAACGTGCGACTCACAGTTTGGCCCCATGACGTTCTTGCTCAGTTTGTGTATTTGCTTACATTCCGTCACATCGATCTGGATTTTAATCTTTTGTTTACATGTTAGTGTACGTCAAAATTGCTCTTACTCTATATATTTGAACTCTCTTCAGTCCCTCAATCTAATTTCCTGTTACTTGACAAACAGCCGGGAGAAGTAAAGGGGTCTACTTTCTGTCTCCCCTCTCCATTAGTCTATTAGTATTCAGGAAGTGTTGCTTGCTTGCCTGCTGCCCGCCACTCATTCCCCAGACAGCGAATCAGCCGGCGTTGATTAATTTCAGCCTATTAGCACCCCTCGTTCCCCTCCCCCGGCTCCGCCCAGGTTAAATCCCAGTGCACACCCGCATGCGCGCTCGCAGGCGGGGGGGTGCTGCTGGGTGAGCGATGGCAGAGAGGTTGCCAGGGAGCCAGTTGTTGTCAGAACGATATTAATGAGTGCGCTGCTCTGGCCCTAAGAGTGTGTGTAGATGTGTGTGTGTGCCAGTGTGTTTGTGTTTACGTGTGTCTATTTGTACGTCTTTAATTTCGGTGTTTGTGTGCCAAGTGAAGGCAAGTGTGTGTGTGTGAGTGTGTGAGTGAGTGAGTGTGTGAGTGTGTGAGTGTGTGAGTGTGTGAGTGTGTGAGTGTGTGAGTGAGTGTGTGAGTGAGTGTGTGTGTGT
>CALSCE010010634.1:6147779-6162779 GCA_943593645.1 Bovichtus variegatus
ATATATACAGTATGTGTTAATAGTGTTTTATTTTTATGTGCATATTGTCATTATTATAACGTAACAGTATTATAATTAAACACACATGTAATGTTATAGTCAAACTCACAATATATATAGTGTATAGTCTTATTTGGAGAATCCAATTTATAAATGTTATCTGAGCTCAGAAATCTGCACACAACAGATCTTCAATTAAATTTTACGAAAGTAACACAAAAAATCTCAAATTATAAAACGTTACCAAACTGCAGTTTTGGAGGGTATTTAACAGTTTGTGATGCTAAACTCCTCCGAGAACCATCACCTTACCGTGGTGGAGGGGTTTGGGTGCTCCTATGAACCTGAGGGCTGTGTTGTCGGGAGCCTAGTGCTCCTGGTAGGGTTTCCCATGGCAAATTGGTCTCAGGCGAGGGGCCAGACAAAGAATGGTTCAAACACCCTAATGCAACATCAAAAAAGAGGAGGTGTGACCCTGCCCGGAGGAAGCCCGGGGCCCCCGTCTGGAGCCAGGCCTGGAAGGGGGGCCCATCAACGAGCGCCTGGTGGCCGGGTTTGCCACGGAGCCCGGCCGGGCATAGCCCGAAGAAGCAACGTGGCACCCCCCCCCTCTCCATCATGTGGGCCTACCACCCGCAGGAAGAAACGTTGGGGTCGGGTACATTGCCAGACGGGTGGCAGTGAAGGTCGGGGACCTCGACGGACCAGACCTGGGCAGCAAAGGCTGGCTCTGGGGACGTGGAACGTCACCTCTCTGTGGGGGAAAGAGCCGGAGCTTGTGCGGGAGGCGGAGCGCTACCAGTTAGATCTGGTTGGGCTCTCCTCTACGCACAGTCTCGGTTCTGGAACCGTACTCCTGGATAGGGGTTGGACCTTATTCTTCTCTGGAGTTGCTCAGGGTGTGAGGCGCCGGGCGGGTGTGGGGATACTCACAAATCCCCGGCTGAGTGCCGTTACGTTGGAGTTCACCCCGGTAGACGAGAGGGTCGCCTCCCTACGCCTACGGGTTATGGGGGGGAAAACTCTGACTGTTGTCTGTGCATATGCACCGAACAGCAGTTCAGAGTATTCGGCCTTCTTGGAGACCCTGAATGGAGTCCTGTTGGGGGCTCCAGTAGGGGACTCCATAGTTCTACTGGGAGACTTCAACGCGCACGTGGGCAGCGATGGAGACACCTGGAGAGGCGTGATTGGGAGGAACGGCCTCCCTGATCTCAACCCGAGTGGTTGTTTGTTATTGGACTTCTGTGCTAGACATGGGCTGTCCATAACAAACACCATGTTCGAACATAAGGATGCTCATAAGTGTACATGGTACCAGAGCACCTTAGGCCGAAGATCGATGATCGATTTTGTAATCGTATCATCTGATCTGAGGCCGCATGTTTTGGACACTCGGGTAAAGAGAGGGGCGGAGCTGTCAACTGATCACCATCTGGTGGTGAGTTGGGTCAGGGGGTGGGGGAAGAGTCTGGACAGACCTGGTAAGCCCAAACGGGTAGTGCGGGTGAACTGGGAACGTCTGGAGGAGGCCCATACCCAAGAGACCTTTAACTCACACCTCCGGCGGAGTTTCTCTGGCATCCCTGTGGAGGTTGGGGGCATTGAGCCTGAGTGGTCAATGTTCAAAGTTTCCATTGCTGAAGCTGCAGCGGGAGCCTGCGGCCTCAAGGTCTTAGGTGCCTCAAGGGGCGGTAACCCTCGAACACCGTGGTGGACCGCGGTGGTCAGGGAAGCCGTCCGACTGAAGAAGGAGTCCTTCCGAGATATGTTATCACGGGGGACTCCAGAGGCGGTTGCAAGGTACCGACAGGCCCGAAGGGCAGCAGCCTCGGCCGTGACAGAGGCAAAGCAGCGGGTGTGGGAGGAGTTCGGAGAAGCCATGGAGAAGGACTTTCGGTCGGCACCAAAGTGCTTCTGGCGTACTGTCCGGCACCTCAGGAGGGGGAAGCGGGGAACCATCCAAGCTGTTTACAGCAGGGATGGAACACTGTTGACCTCAACTGAGGAGGTACTCGGGCGGTGGAAGGAGCATTTTGAGGAACTCCTCAATCCGACTAATACGCCCTCTTTGATAGAGGCAGGGCTGGAAGATTATGGGGGATCATCAGCAATTTCCCTGGTGGAAGTCACTGAGGTAGTCAAACAACTCCACAGTGGCAAGGCCCCGGGGATTGATGAGATCCGTCCAGAAATGTTGAAGGCTTTGGGTGTGGAGGGGCTGTCGTGGCTGACACGTCTCTTCAACATTGCGTGGAAGTCGGGAACAGTGCCTAAGGAGTGGCAGACCGGGGTGGTGGTTCCCCTGTTTAAAAAGGGGGACCAGAGAGTGTGTGCCAATTACAGGGGTATCACACTGCTCAGCCTCCCGGGTAAAGTCTACTCCAAGGTGCTGGAAAGGAGGGTTCGGCCGATAGTCGAACTTCAGATTGAAGAGGAACAATGCGGATTCCGTTCTGGCCGTGGAACAACGGACCAGCTCTTCACTCTCACAAGGATCCTGGAGGGGGCCTGGGAGTATGCCCATCCGGTTTACATGTGTTTTGTGGACCTGGAGAAGGCGTATGACCGGGTCCCCCGGGAGATACTGTGGGAGGTGCTGCGGGAGTATGGGGTGAGGGGGGCGCTTTTGAGGGCCATCCAATCCCTGTACGCCCAAAGCAAGAGTTGTGTCCGGGTTCTCGGCAGTAAGTCGGACTCGTTCCCAGTGGGTGTTGGCCTCCGCCAGGGCTGCGCTTTGTCACCAATCCTGTTTGTGGTATTCATGGACAGGATATCGAGGCGTAGTCGGGGGGAGGAGGGGTTGCAGTTTGGTGGGCTTGGGATCTCATCGCTGCTCTTTGCAGACGATGTGGTCCTGTTGGCATCATCAGCCTGTGACCTTCAGCACTCACTGGATCGGTTCGCAGCCGAGTGTGAAGCGGTTGGAATGAGGATCAGCACCTCAAAATCTGAGGCCATGGTTCTCAGCAGGAAACCGGTGGATTGTCTACTCCGGGTAGGGAATGAGTCCTTACCCCAAGTGAAGGAGTTCAAGTACCTCGGGGTCTTGTTCACGAGTGAGGGGAAAATGGAGCGGGAGATGGGCCGGAGAATCGGAGCAGCGGGCGCGGTATTGCACTCGCTTTACCGCACCGTTGTGACGAAAAGAGAGCTGAGCCAGAAGGCAAAGCTCTCGATCTACCGGTCTATCTTCGTTCCTACTCTGACCTATGGTCATGAAGGTTGGGTCATGACCGAAAGGACGAGATCGCGGGTACAAGCGGCCGAAATGGGTTTTCTCAGAAGGGTGGCTGGCTTCTCCCTTAGAGATAGGGTGAGGAGTTCAGTCATCCGAGAGAAGCTCGGAGTAGAACCGCTGCTCCTTTGCGTAGAAAGGAGCCAGTTGAGGTGGTTCGGGCATCTGGTAAGGATGCCCCCTGGGCGCCTCCCTAGGGAGGTGTTCCAGGCACAGCCAGCTGGGAGGAGACCACGGGGAAGACCCAGGACGAGGTGGAGAGATTATATCTCCACACTGGCCTGGGAACGCCTCGGGGTCCCCCAGTCAGAGTTGGCCAATGTGGCCCGGGAAAGGGAAGTTTGGGGCCCCCTGCTGGAGCTGTTGCCCCCGCGACCCGACCCCGGATAAGCGGTTGAAAATGGATGGATGGATGGATGGATGGATGATGCTAAAGTGACTTCCTGTTTAAGTTAATTGCTATTGATTGTTTACTACTCATTACTAATATTTAAAGCACTAGTGTGCGGGATTTAGGGGGATTTATTGGCAGAAATGGAATAAAATATTCATAATTATGTTTTCATAAGGGTACAATCACCTGAAACTCAGAATCGTTGTGTTTTCGTTAGTTAAGAATGAGCTCTTCATATTTACATAGGCCGCGGGTCCTCTTCCACGCCATGTCCGCCATGTTTGCACTGCCATATTTCATAGCCCAGAACGGACCAACCAAACATTCTCTGGAGGGGCCTTTCACGTTTTACGTTACCTTAAAGGCCACCGTAGTTCTCCAACACATAAATCCTACCTACTGCTCCTTTAAGTCTTTATTGGCCAAGACGTTTATTAAATTTCAATGGTGCAACCCACTTCAATAAAAACAAGTTGTTTCTAAGAAGGTAGGAAGGACAATTAAACGTAATAACGGATTTATGAGAAGCTTGAGAAGTGCTGGCTGTAATTTGACACGGTTTGGATTTCTTTCTCTTTCACTGGACATGTGACCCTTTTAATGCCCAACAATTACGAGGCACAAACTTAAGGAGTAGAACATTTCAGTAGGCATCAACAAAATAGCATTGACTGACTCAAATTAAAAGCAGTTTGTAAACCATTTGCAAATTACAAAACACAACCACTATTAACGGCTTAAAAAACAGTTGCCTCTAAAATGTTAATATCCCATTTAATAAACCATTATGAGTTAATATTGTTGTTGAGGCTTTGTCCATCCGCAAGTCCCACTAAGTGGCTCTAGACATTATTGATAGCCTGTTTAGTCTGAATAATTCTAGAGTTTAATGTCATTCTTTTTGATTTGGTGTTAATGTTAATGTATAATCTTCTGACAGCCTATGGTCCTATCATTGTGTCAAATCACTGCGCGTGTAGCGCTGAACATAATGCATTTAATTCTGTTTTTGCCACATTTTTGTTATCCAGATAACAAACTAATATGTGTACATGCATTGTACCCACAGTAGACTCTAAACTATGTTTTCTCAATCCCTGTGTTACTGTTTGTATATGCCAAAGTTACTATTTGGTTTGATGTTTATTTATGGTCTGGCATTTATTGGGGTTTGGGGTAGTTACTGGGACCAAAGGCACGGCGGCAGCCACAGATTTGCATGGTGTGTCGGACACTGTAGGGGACTTCTAATAAAGACTTTAACTGGAAGAGAAGAATGGACCTTTCCGGAGAACAGAGGGATATACTGGAAAGTGGTGTGTGTGTGTGTGTGTGTGAGTGTGAGAGGGAAGGTGTGTGTTTTTGTGCCTGTGTGTTGTTTAGAGACTGAGAATAAAGCAGGCCTGTTCTCCCAGTTAAGGTTAGTTTGAATATCAAAGAAGAGCACGATGGAGAACACCTGAGGCTAATAGTGGTTGCAGTTATAAATGTAGACAATACATTAGAAGCCAGTGTCGCTCTTTGTTACTTGTTTGTTCTGCCATTTCTTTGTTTTTTTCCCCTGTTTGTTTGTGTATGTATGTATGTATGTACTGTGCGTGTGTATATGTGTATGTTCTTACTTTGATCCCTGTTTTTATTTGTTAAGACCTCTTCAAAGACATTGCTCAGATTGAGCTATAGACACCATGTAGAACCATTAATGCCAGCACAACACACGTTGTCTGAACACGTGGACACCTGCCCTCCATGACTTCACCATAAGGGGATACCTAACAGTCATAAGAGTCAGCTGTTATGGTATCATAAATAATATTGTCCAGCAGGGAAGGCCACGGAGCAGTAACAGCTGCCACTGGAGACCGTCATTTTCGATCCGTCAAAGTCATTTGCCCAGTATGGCCAGTATGGTCAACAGAATCTGAGAGAAATGTTTTGCCGCCAAGGTCACACAAGAGACATTTGGTATGCATCATTTCTACGAGCTTTGTTTTGTTTTTCACATGCGGGGGAAAAAAAAAAAAAAAAATGTCTAGATGGAAACAGGATGAACAAACAAGCCAACATATTGCAAAGAAAAGTACCCAAACAAAACAAGAAATGTTGCTGTAACAAACAAAGTGTTCAAATACACCTTGATGTTATGTTGCTTCTTTGGCCACATTCATGTCATGCTGCTACTCACCATTACTTCACCAGAAAGCCCAAAAGATAAACAACAAAATGTGCGACAGTTAGAGGTTTAATCCCAGACAGATGACACCCCACGCTCCATCCCCGTAGCTTCTGACAAAAAAAACTAAAAAAATAAATATATATATATATATATATATATATATAATCTGGAATCAGCAAGGGCGTGCTGGGATGTATCAGAGCTCCTGGTGCTACATGAATCTTGAAATCGTTCATGTAATCTCTTGAATATACAGTATATTCACCACTGTAGTTAATGGAAACATGCCCTGATTCTCCTTTTATTTTTGACAAACTTTCAGAAATTTGCTTAAAACTTGAATAGCAATCAAAGGAAACAAAACCATCCGCCTGTCCATTCTGACAATTGCACCATATTGACATTAGCGACGCGACTAATGATTGGTTTCATCACTGATTAATGTGCTTAGAATTTGTTCATTTAATCGTTGAAACATCAACAAAAAAAAAGGGAAAAAATAGCCCATCTCAATTTCCCAGAGGATTCCTGGACATATGGCAAAAGAAAAGCAGCAAACTCTCTCATGTGAGAAGATTGTTTGGCATTTTTCTTTAATCTTTTTTTCTGATGATCGACTGAGCTTTGATGACATCGTTCCTCTAAAATTACAGGATTAATGGATTCATTACTTTGTACACTGTACTCTGGTGGGTAAAATCTCTAGGCTAAATGACAATCCAGTTCTCATTATTATTATTATTGTTATTGTTATTATTAGTGAGCACGTTGTAAAAAAAGCACATTCACAATATTCACAAAATACCTTCTTTGTCACCAACATCCGTTAATAGCAAGGTGATGTTGCTCTACCTCAAAGTTCTACTTTACGTGAAATCCTCCCATACTGCAGACTGCTAATGCTCTTCATTAGGAATTGTATAACAATGATTTGCTTTGATTTGAATCCATAAAAGCCTTTTTCACTCCCCAGTGCTAGAACTGCAACACTATCTTGAAAAGTGCACTACATTCTCCCAGTGGTGTTTAGAAACTATTCCATAGCGAAGCTTTGGGCCGTGCTGTTTTTTTGTTGTCTTCGTCATGTCGTTGAGCTTTAATTGACTCAACAAGGATTTAGCAGTCCTCTAATGACACCACTTTGAGGACAAAGTCACGCTCATTAGTTCCCAATGATGCTCGATTCACATTGAAATTTGCCAGATGTGCTTGCAGTTTAGGGATATATGTTTGAAGATCCTTCCTCTCTAACTGTTTCTCTTTTAAAAGCATCAATACTTTTCTCCTTATGTCAATTTCCCTGCCTTTTTTTGTTACATCCCAAACAAACATGTCTCCTTTAAGGCTGCTCTCTAATGACGCTGATTAGAGTATTGGAGTTGAGCTAATTGAATGACTTTAGTCAGTTCCTTCTAAAAGGCCAGAAGGAAACACGGGTGACAGTAAGAAGAAAGCATAGATGGAAATATGTGTGGCCAAAAAGAGAAAGCAGAAAAAGTGAGATGAAAATGCAGTATAAAGGTCGGAAGGACAAAAAAAGAAGGGGGTGGAAGGGCGTGTCTGTCCGAGCAGTGGGACAGCGCTGGTTGCTGGGGCGATGGGCGATGTGAGCTGGTGATTAACGGACGTCGTGCAAGGCGGGCCGTTAAACGGTGTGGGATTAGAGGACACGCAGCGACCGGTGGCCCGCCGTTAACTGGGAGCGCTGATGCCGCCCCGCTCTGCACGACCTCTGTGGCTTAGCCGGGCTTTCATCTGGCTGAGGGCTGTGGCGAGGGGGGGCGGGGGGGGGGGGGGGGGATATGGGAGAGGAAAGGTGGGGGAGAGGCAGACGAGAATGGAGATGGGTACATAATTGTGAAGATATCAACTGATAGTTTCTGTGTTGTTCTGTGCAGTGGCACCTACCAACGATTTTTGTGGTGATTGGTTTCGAACAGCTAACACGACAATAATGAGTTTTCACGCTGATGCTTCCACGGCCACACACACACACACACACACACACACACACAGGCGCACGGATGCACACTGTAGAAGTACAGATGCAAACCTACCTTTTTTGCTTTTTCCACAGAGGGAAATAAATTACCTTTATCCTGTGTGTGCGTGTGTGTGCGTGTGTGTGTGTCTCTTTGTGTCCTCTTTTGTGCTTCTGAGATTCAGATTCAGTCTTTCATTTGAGCCCCCCATGCTCTCACAGACAGGTGTCTGCCTCTGCGCAGTGCAGGTGGGGTTTGCGAGCGTGTGTGTGTATGTGTGTGTTGGTGTGTGTTTGAAGCTCAAATTTTTGAGTTTGTGTGTGGTGTCCATGGGTCATTTATGTGTATGAGTGTTTTGGCGCGGGCCGACTGCTGTTCTGTGGTTTATTAGGATGCTGGATATGAGCTTTGGGGTTGTGCAGGCTGCTGGGCACCGCTGAGCCGTGGTGTGTGTGTTTGTCTGTGTATGTGTGTGTGTGTGTGCGTGCATTTGATCTGCATTTGCGTAAAGACTGTAAACAATGCTTCCCAGTGCCTGTCTTGTGTTCCGATTTAAAGTGAATGTAAATGAAGTCGACAAATCTACCACAGTTTTGTGCCTATTGTTGTTTATCACATCAATTCCATTTAGAGAAAAGTGAGTGTGTGTGTGTGTGTGTGTGTGTGTGTGTGTGTGTGTGTGTAACTGAGAGAACAGGAAGCCAGAAGCCAGAGAATTTTCTGTTTGCTTTTTTTTTTTTTTTTAAATGACTGCAATTGGACTTGTAGTTTAAATTCTGTTTCTTTTGCAATGTTGATTTTCAATTGAATTTCTCATTTCAACCGAATAAACCCCATATATAGGGTAAATAATGCAGATTTTTCTGATGTACAATGATTTCAAAATAAAACTCAAAAATCATTACTGCTGTAGAATTTATTCGATTTTCACTTGTGCCTCGTTTCCACTGCATGCTTCGACTTGACTTCTGGCACCTGGGCCTTTTCTGTATTTGGTTTTGCCACTTGAAACCGCTGTGATCATGTTGAACTATTTCATCGACAAGCAAACGCAGTAACGTCTGCACTTCGTGAATTGTACGGCATAGTTTTGCAGGTTGCCATTTAAAAAAATCTGGGCCGAGTGAATTAGAAGATTTTGGTCGCTGTTGACGGTACCTTGGCTATTTAAAAATGCCATGTTTGTGCGGGATGTCCCGTGATGCTTCTCTCTGACCAATCGGTGGTCTGCAGTGTTTTGATTCTGCGTTTATGTATCAGCACAGCTCACTTGAAACCTCGACCGAGGTGGTACTAAAAAAAAGTAGCAGGTGCCAGGTACTATCCACAGCTACTCAAGGGAAACCAAAAATAGAGCGAGTCCAGTGGAGTAGATGTACCATGCAGTGGAAATGTGGCATTAGAAACATTTTCAATGTCGATCACTGAGACTTTGAATGCTGGACTAACATTTCAGTGCTGTCTATATCAAAAAGTACGAAATGCCAGTCAAACTGCTGTGGCTGAAAAATTTACTTTTGAATTGGTGAATTTCAATCTATCACATAAGGCTTTAGTGGGTGGACGGAATTACAGAAAATATTATTTTGTTGATTTTACAGCAATAATTTCTCTCTCGCTCTCTCATTGTCTTTCTCTCGCTCTCTCTTTCTCTCTCTCTCTCTCTCGCTCTCTCTTTCTCTCTCTCTCTCTCTCTCTCTCCCGCTCTCTCTTTCTCTCTCTCTTTCTCTCGCTCTCTCTCTCTCTCTCTCTCTCTCTCTCTTTCTCTCTGCAGGCATTTATTCGTCCATTCAGGGAGCACCACATTGATCCAACCGCCATCACTCGCCACGACTTCATTGAAACCAACGGCGACAACTGTATGATCCCCATCCTACCACTGGCTCACATGGCCTACAAGTTCCTCACATACACACCAGGTAGAATAAACACAGGTACACTATAACACACACACCCACACACACTTATAGAACATTAATTCCTCCACTGGCTATGAAGCACAGAACCAGTTAAGCACATGCATGTACTTCTTTGTATCCTGTGTGAAGGTTTTTTTCTCATTCACATTATTATCACCTATGAGTGAGAACCTCGGGGCGTAACAGTTGCAGGGGTTCGAGCAACCCCCCGCCCAAGATCTCGCCGTTTTTGCAACAAAGCAGTTGTAATCGCAAGTGTTCCATTCACGCTGTACTGTGGACGTAAGGACTTTAGAAGGTCAGCTTTACAGGGTCTGACAAAGTGTAGCAGTGACTTAGTTTTGCAGGAGACTCTGGCTGAAGTGTGTCCACTGGGCGTGGGAAAGCATGGGGCGCTTTTGCAGGTAATCATGTGCACTGACCTTACGAGTGCAGGGCAGGATGGGAGTTACCGGAGGAGGAGGATCAGCAGGAGAAACAGAGCAACCTGTTATTGAGGAGGGGACATCTCCACCTGTCATGTCTGCTTGTCAACTTGAGCTGAAAGGTCACTGATGGGCAGACAGGAGGGGAGTGGACATCAGTTTGCTTCTTTATGGGGTTGAGCTGCTCACACGTGTCTTTGATATGATTTGTCCGCTGTCATGAATAAACTAGGCGGCCACCATCTTAACTCTCGAACCAAGTGATAACATGTTACAGTGGAAATGTTTACATTTCAATACTTACTGAAACAAGATAGGTATTCTTCTGTTTTTTTATCATTTAAAGGAAAATTCTGCATCTTTTATGTGGCGGTTCAATCAGTGTTGATGATAAATGTAGTTCATTGAAGCAATAAATTCCTAAATGCAGAAACATAGTGAAGTCGAGCTGCAGGTAACTGAGGCTCCATAGTTCGAACCGAATACCAAAGTATTTTTGTTCCTTGTTGTGTACAGCAGTGCATTACAGCTTCACTCTTTCCATTTTTACCGTTCACAATAAAAGCCCCATTTCAATTCACTCCATAAAAGGCAACTCAACAAAACAGCTTACAATAGCGTTAAGTAGCAAAACAACTCAATGAATGGTCATCTGCCCTCGCGGCCCTGCTGGTCTTGGTAGTTTTTTCCAGTTTATCTTCGAGATCCTGAAGAAAGTCTCCAGCACATGCATAAAGGCTCTCAGTCGGCAATGCCATCCAACAAAAACTGCCCACGCTGACATTCATTGCAGCAGAATAACATTCTCTGCACTCATATTTTGCCATGCCACTTTTAGCGGTTTGAAACGTAACTAGTGTGCAATACGGAAGGGAAATTCTGTTTTTGTTTGTTTCTTTTTTTTTTTACTTCATTGACAAAATGGAACTTACAGCAGGTTTGGGGAGTTCTGTTTTTGAGAGGCATCTATAGCACGGCCCCTGAATGTATGGGCTACCCAGAGAAATATAATCTGAAGTAGATTGTAGTTCTTCCATGCCTCCAACTACGTCACTTTCACGTCAGATGACGGCAATAGAAGCAGTGCACTGAGGAATTTGTTGCTCCAATCGATTACATTCACCATCAGCACTGATTGGACAAGCACATTTCTCTTTGAACATGTTTTGTGTCACATCAGTTTAGCTCACCGGAAGAAGCTGGATGTTCCGTCAAATGAATTATTTTATAGACATTTGGTTAGCAGTGATGCCTTCCAACAATAATGTTGTGCTGCACTGGGGTAGCATCCTATAGAGAAGTCTATATATAATGGCAAAGGGTATAATATAAGTAGAGCTGTATTGTTAAGTTCTTTTTTTTTATTTAAATGATGTATCAAAATTCTCCACACAGACACATTCAATGAAATGACGATGAAAGAGAATACAGACTGAGAATTCTGATAGAAATGGAAAAAAATGTGAGGATTTTTTATACATCAAGAAGGAAAGAGGAGCAAAGGGGAAACTTGCAAAGGTCAGCTGCTTGTCCGCAGCAGGGACCGGCGAATGTGGGGGTGAGGGAGAGAAGATTAGATGGGAGAGAGAGCAGTAGTGAGGTTCACTTGTAGGTGACATCCACACCTGTCATGTCACACACCCCAGGGAGTCAAGAGGTCACGAGACAGACACAGGGAGAGACGCGGTGACATCTACACCTGTCATGTCTGCACCTTAAGAGGTCACCGCTAAGAGTTCGAGACAGAGGGTGAGAGTGCATGGAGAAGAGAGGGGAGCGAGAGAGTGCGGGGGGTGGGGGTGGCGGAGGGTCATGTAGCGGCAAGATGACATCTAAACCTGTCATGTCAAGCTCCTCACAGTGTCAAGCGGTCACCAGACAAAGACAAAGACAGAGGTAGAAGGGAAAAGCGGAAAGCCGCGAGGTGACATCTCCAGCTGTCATGTCTGCACATGAACCGGGGTCAAGAGATCGCTGTTTTAACCAAAGAGAGGGAGCGAGGGATGGAGGCAGACAGAGAGAGGACAGCTGTAAGTCATAGCGACAGAAAGACTCAAGCGAATAACAAGAGTTAGCCGTGTGACAGACAGGCTGTAGACTTCTGTTTATTTTGAGGCAGAAGACAGACGCAAACCCTTTTACTGTGCGTCCATTTCAGTGAGCACGTGTTGGTGCTCAGTTACATCAAGTGACAACAACCGTAGACGCGTTTGAGACTAATTATGTTGCAAACACAAACAAATAAATATCGTATTGGTGGATTTCTACTCTAAACGCCCTCATTCATTTTTAGCAATCAAAGACATTTTTCTTCAGCAGAAACACAAGTTTATTAATTTTGATGAATGGTTAACTTGTATCAATGAATAAAGAAATGGATAGCTGCACATTGCATTTATATTTTGTATTATTTTAACAAATAAAAAGATGAAATTATCTCCATAAAACAATATGTTCAAAGTCTCCTGAGTTGTATATTCTGTATACATACTATAAACTGATTGTGTCATTAGAAAATCAAATCAGAGCAGTCCAAACTATATTTCCCTATTTCCCCCATTCAGATCCTGGACTTCTTTGATCCTGAATAAAAGCAAAAACAAATCTTTTAATATGATGTTTGTACAAGTAATATAACATCTCATGTTTACTTTAAGTACAGTTTGAACACAAACTATGAACAGTATGAATAATTGATTCAATCAAATAAGTGTGTGCGTTTGGGTGGAATCAGAGTAATCATAGATCTAGACCTCCTAGAAAAGTTATGTCCATTGGAATGGAGGCAGGATCTGAAGGTGTTAGAGCTCAGCTGCTCCTCTGTACATGTCCTGACATGTTTGTCACCTGTCAGCTCACATCACCACTGACTCTATGATCAGTAACCACTTCCCTGAGTCTCTTCTTCAGTCTCTTTCTGTATTCAAGCCTAATTCTGCTTTTAGGAAACATAATGAAATACTCGTGCCAAGCTGAGAAAGATTTAAAAAAAAATTTTGTTCACATTTTTGCAATGTTTGAAAAGAAAGAAAAAGACTATTTGATTGACGGATATTTTTCTTCTACCTTTCATGCAGCTGGTTTATCACTTTGAATGGTAAATGTACTTCAAGTCTTCCGACCACTCATTCATGCACTGATGGCAGAGCTGCCATACGAGGTGATAGCACTGTGCTACCTGACAGTTACTGCTCACTGTCTTACATTTCAGACTATTTTACCCTCTCTCCCCACTCTCCTCTGCCACTCTTCCCCATCTCCCTCCGTCTCCTCTTCATCCTCCCCCTCGGTCTCTTCATCTCTCCGAGGCTCCTGCCAGCATCCTCTCTGTGGGAGTACTACACCTTCGTGCTGGCCCTCTTCATTACACTAAACAGTTTGATCAATTATTCTATTAACTTAGATCTTTTTTTCTTTCTTTCTTTCTTTCTTTCTTTCTTTCTTTCTTTCTCTCTTTCTCTCTTTCTCCCTGCATAAATGTCGGTCTGTCATCTTCTAGAAGCCTTAGCGGCGTACTATCCCTGGGACTGCTACGTGTTCGCCCTGGCGGTTTTCGTGACGCTGACCAATCAGATTCATAAGTGGAGCCACTCCTACTTCGGCCTCCCACGCTGGGTCACGCTGCTCCAGGACTGGCATCTGGTGTTGCCACGGAAACATCACCGCATCCACCATGTCTCGCCGCACGAGACATACTACTGCATTACGACAGGTAAGAACTGGTGTTATCATGACTAGTGCCACTTCTAACGGAGAGATATTGTATTACATACTATTATCAAACTACATTACACAAACAATAGTCTGAGATGGACTCGCACCAGATATTTACACTGACTTTACTCACATTACATAGTCCACCTCTAGGCCGCCAGAATGCTTATTAACAATAAACACAATGCAAAAGTCGAGAGACATGAAATAAAATAGCAAAATATTTACAATAGAAAATGTGAAAAAATATAAGAAATACATTTTAAAAAGTTTGGTGGCGTACACAGGACATTTTAATTGGAATTCATCAGTTAAACAATAACATGTATACAATTTGGCACCCTAAGTTTAAATTGTTTAGCTACATTTGAATTTAAGTTGTATCAATTAGAAGTGAATTATATAGTTATGGCTAATTATTGAAATCACTCAGCCATTCTTAAGTGTTGGCTTCAACTCTATAGTAAGTGGCAACTTCCGGATCTGATCTAATATCCAGCAGTGGACAACTCCACTGGTTGCAAATATAAAGGCCAATTGTATAGAAGTCTATAAGAAAAGGACCCTACTTCTCACTTTATTACCTCAGTAAACATTTTCCTATTGCGTTTATGGTCTTAATCGTTAGTTTCAAGTCTTCTTCAGTACAGCATGATGTGCATTCTGTAAATTATGGTCCCATTTATAGTCAAATAGATGATAAAGCAGCGTATCCGTATACTTTAGGGCGGGATATCTTGTGATTGACAGGTCGCTACCACAGTGTTGTCCAGTGCTCTCACTGTTTTTGTCTTACAACTTTAACTCTGTTGGTGTGTTTACACTCCATCAAAATAATTTGTAACATTTTGGTCTCCTAGAAATGTGTTGTCCAGCATCCAGTTGTACTTCGCTCCACCCTCTCGTCCTCTTGTTGTCATTTCTGGTTCCAAATAACAAGGACGAAAAAAAAACCAGAAGGTGACGGCCAAAACGGCAAACTCGAGGCTTCAAAACCGTAGTATCGTGACGTCACGTTGACTATGATCACTTCTTGTCGCCTTTATTTCAAAATAAGAGCACATTGTTATAAACGATAATGTCTTCAAAGATTACCTAATCAAACCAGGGCTTTAAAAGAACCATACTGGCTGGACCGTGATACAATGTTAG
>CALSCE010010634.1:6194298-6217696 GCA_943593645.1 Bovichtus variegatus
AGACTGGGCGTAAGACTGGACGTAAGACTGGGCGTAAGACTGGACGTGAGACTGGACTATACTAAACATGAACCTGACTAACACACTAAATCTGACAAGAAAATAAAATACAATAACTTCATCATGAAAACTTTAACAAACTCGACGAGACATGACACTATATCCTATTAAAGTGAATATATTTTGGTTATGAACTGACAAAACAAGACATTTAACGACAACACCCTGGACTTTAAAATCTGCAATGAATATTTTTCACTATTTTCTGACATTTTATAAACCAAAACGATTAATCCATTAATCTCAAAAAATAACCTGCAGATGAATCGATAATGAAATGAATCGTTATTGCAGCCCTAATGCATTATCCATTATGCTGTGACCAAATGTTATTAGTAGGGCCAAGGCACATTCACAATAACTCAATAACTAACTTTTATTTCATTCATTTGATTTTACTTTTGCGTGTGTGCCACAAAACGGAGATGCCATCCACTTTCAAAGGAGAACTTCTTGCTGAGAGATTCATGAATACCTCACGTTCTGTTGAAGGAAGGTAGTTAGTTTAACTTTAAATACACTCCCTAAGATAACACAGGCCCTGATTTAATCTAAGAGTCATCCTTGTAACAGTTGTAAAAGTGTGCCAGTGGGAGTTAAGCTGCGTGGATAAAAGAATAAACTACAAGAAAAAGTTGCTTTTAATGTTAACATGATAAAATCTCACTAAAAATCAAAAAGAATATCTGTATACAAGTGGTAAGTGGTCTTCCCAATCTTATCTGTGGACTTCAGAATGGTTTTACTATATGCCATGTTATCAGTTATCAATTCTATGTTGCGTTAATTCTTCTCTGCTGCCATGGGACCTGCAGCAGAGATAAAGCGACGCTGTAAAGTGTTGTGATCCTGCGGTTTTACCTGTGTTTGGCTTCCTGCAGGACTTTGTTTGTCTTGACTACCACAGGAAATGCATTTTCTTTGACGATTCTGAGAGAAGATGCTAATAAAGTTGGGAAGTGTGTGTTTCAATGCATTGCTCCATCCATCTCGGCTTCTACTCACTGTGCACACCTTTTACTCAAAACCGGTCCTTGAACTGCCCAAGACAGCTGACTGAAAACCCCTCCTATAGCGGCAAAGCTGAATGAATTTCCCCCTTAGAAACAGAAGCAGGGTTTGACGCGGTGGAGCTGGGTGTCTCAGCCTGATGATGTTTGTGTCACTTGTTTCTGTCTTCATTAATCCCCGTGGACTGACACATTGCTCCCCCTGTTCTGTCCTTTGTCACGTCTTTCCTTTTGCTTTCTCATTCTCTTTCTACACTTGGTTTGTAGCTAATGTGTGTGTGTGAGGTGCCTCCTGAGTCTTACGGATGATGAGAGGAGTGATGCAGTGTCTCTTCAGTCAGTGCCTCTCATCCGTCTCCCCCCTCCCCCCCCCCCTCGCAAGTGTATTCATCCTTAACACACAGACACACATGCGAAGACACAGAGACACACACCTGAGCAAGCAAGACCTCTGAGATCTTTTTAAAAAAAAATTTTTATGTTGTAATCTTTACTCTTTTTTTCCCTCTCTTTCTGTCTTTCTCTTTCCTTGTCTCCCGTTTGTTCTCTCTTTCTCATGGCCTCCATATACAACATTTTCTTACCTTTCTTTCTTCCCCCCCGCGCACACACACACACACACACACACACACACACACACACACACACACACCCTCCTCTCTGTTCATACATCCTGATTAAGCCTGTATTGTCCATATTTCCTGGTTTCAGACATGTCACCTTGTTCTCTGCTCTGCTCTCCTGCTCCTGCGTTTCCCCGGGGAACCATTTGTGGGATGCGGCTCGCCTGTGTCCCTGCTACAACATCCCTGATAGCAACACAAATGAACTTAAATGGAAGCAGGGAGAGGAGGGGAGGGGGTCTGTGTGGGGCAGGCTGCAAACCTGCAGTCCTTGTCAGGGAGTAGTACTCAATTACACTGATTGTTACATGCCATTTATTTAATGCGGGGAACAGCAACACTGTTTAATTACACTAGATCAATTGAGAAATAGACACAGTGTCAGAGAAGTTTGTTTTAACGTGTAACATTCCTATACAGAATTCAACTTTCAGATAGTCCCCTATAGATTTAGACAACTCACTGGTTGTATTATTGGATTATACTTATTGTGTACATCACTTTAATGTTGCAGCTGGTCAGGGTACACTGATTGGCAGCTTGTGGATTTCCTCTCAGGGATAAATAAAGTTTGATGTTGACCGTATACATCATCAGTTCATTTGTTGACTACATTTTGCATTATTAATCTGAACAGGCAAAGTAACGAGTAACAGAAATCATCAATTGTAACTGTAGTGGAGTAAAAAGTACTATGTTTCCTACTGAATTGTAGTGGAGTAGAAGTTGCATTAACACGGAAATACTAATTACTCTAAGTACCTCAAAGTGTTTGAGTTAATCTGTTGCTTTCCAGCGCTGAGTCCTAGTCCTAAACTGAGCAACAATTAGTTTAGTAAATTTGTAGAAATTATGAATGCTTTTTAAAAAATGTGTGTTCCTCTGTTAACAGTTTCCAGATGTCTCCGTGAGACTAACCTGGATAGATATAGATTAAAATGTCTGTCCATTCATCCATCTATCCATCCCTTTGCCTGTCTGCTCTTTATTCTCATTTTCCATCCATTCATCATTCATCTGGCCATCTATTTAGCTACCCCCCCCTCCCTCCCTCCGCCCATCAGTCATCCATCTCCCTCATTCTTTATGTCTGTTTCTGCACACATTCCCCCCTCCATCCGCCTGTCTGTCTATGTGTTTTCTTCTGTGCGCTGTTGGCAGCATTGCTAAAAGGCTGTCAGCTTTGACCTTTACCTACAGTCCCATCCCCCCCAAAACCTTTCCACACACACACACACACACACACACAGTCTGGAGAAAGAGATGGTCTCCCCTCCTGACTGTATACAGTGAAGTACAAAACAGCTAACAAAGAAGAAGGGAAAGAGCTCATCAGGAAAAAACTTTGAGAAATGGAGAGAATGAAGGCAACAGAAGAGCGGAAAGTGTGTAGAGAGACATGCAAAAAAAAAATCAGAGCACACAAAAAGAAAACTGGGAGGATACAAGTGGTGGGTTGAACGAGGCAGAAAACAGGCATTGATTTTTGTCTGCTTAAGACACCAATTCATAACCTTTTGAGGTATTATTAGATGGAAATTTAGTTTGAAAAGCTGAACAGCTGCAATTCAGACTTTCACCATAACTGAAACAATTCATTTTAGAATGATTAATAACCATATGTCAATATGGTTCCATTGTTCCCAGAGTCCTATTAGTATAGCCAGGTGCTTTCCAAGTATTGGCCTATACTCTGTGTTACAGTTTGTTAAAAATAGACAGGTGTGACAAGAGAGTGAAAAATAGAAATGCATTCAGGGGACGTCTATGGCTGTATTACAAACGCAGTGTGGATGCAGAGTGTCTGACTTTTACAGTGAACACTGCTGTTGATTTCCTGGGAATAATCTGACTGGTAATGTGGTTGGACGGGTGTAAGTGTGTGCTGCTTTACACAGCTGTCAGCCTTCCCGCCGCATCACGTTGGTGATTTTTCAAAGGGAAGAGAGAAAGGAGGCTGTGACCGGGACGCTGCAGTGACTCACGCTGCTAATGGACTGCCTCTCAAAATGTTTTGGCCGAACACTAATGGCAATCCAGCTGCAACATTTTGATTAAATCTTGTGACATCAGTGCGTGTCTCTCTTTTTCTACTAATTGGATGTTATTGGTGTGTAAGGGAAAGCTGCAGCAGAGAAAATAACTTTATTTTTCTCCTATATCAACATCTTTTATTAGCGCTTTGTGTATTCAAACCCATTTCCAGATTCAAATGTTGAGTTGTCCAACATAAAAATGGTTATGTTAGCTAGATCCTGTTAGGCTATGAATCAGCATACACACACTAAAAAAAAAAAAAAAAAAAGTATAACATGTCATTTCAACATTCTACAGTCTGTTCTTTCTGTACACTGGACCGTTGCTCAGGACGTTTTGATGGTAGTATCACGCTCTGGCCAAAGACCATCAGACATCAAACACCATGGAATATTTTTTAAATATTCCTATTTAAATATGTGGAGAGCAGGACACATTGGATTCATGATGGCTGAACTGTCCCCAGTAGAGACAAGAAAAACCAGAAAAAGAACAAGAAAACAGCACAGAAAAAGGGAGGTTAAATGACGCATAGATCCGGATGACGGAATTGAATGGAAGAATTGAAGAAGACAGACATGAAGTAACGCTATTTCTACTGAATGCAGCTAGGTAGCAACTAGCTAATTATGTTGGAAGATTATGTCATCATTCTAAATCTGGCTGACAAAGCTTTGTCAGTTGTTTATCCAACTGGCAGAAACCACCATCAGTGGGTACAACACCGTATGAATTGCTGAACAAATCTGAGACATGGGCCACAATTTGTGACAAGGTTTTTCTAGTCATTTGGTTGTTTTGCCTGGCTCCCTGTCCCTGTCTACAGCCCTTGCTCACTTCCCCCAGACCATGTACCTTCCATTAGATGCCCTCAGACTTTCTTGCCAGTTCGGCTCACCTTACATCCCCTCCCACCTAAACACCTGTTCCTACCTACCTCATCGGCCCTGTAGTTTATAACTGTCCAGTTTCCAAACACTGCTTGCCATTTTGTTAGTTTCTTTGTTGTTTTCTTACCATGGCTGCCAAGCTTTCTGTTACTGTCACAGTCCTGTTCCTTTAAGAACTAGCCACGCCCCCACTACAACTCACCACACCTCAACTAAACGACAAACAATTAGACTCTAGCTAGTATTTAAGCCTCCTCCTGACTAGACTACTTGGCCAGATTGTACTTTGTGTCATGCAAGTCTCTCCAGCGTTTCTTCCTGCACAGATCTCCCGGGACCGACTCTGCCTGTCCCAGACCTGCCTGCTTTACCTGTTTCCTGATCTCGCCTGCCTCGGACCTGTCCGCCTTGCCTGTTTCCTGACCCTCTGCCCGGCCTCGACTACCCTCCTGCTTTCTCCCAGTTGGTTGGTCTCCGTGATTATTATCATCCCTCCGTGGACCTGTGGAATCAGCCGTAACCTGCTCTGGGCTGATAATAAATGTTGTTCCCTACTATCCTGGATATCTTGTGTGCTGCATTTGAGTCCTGCATCAATCCGTGACAGTTATCCTAATCCTAACTTTAACCTGCACCTCTATCTGCCTGACCTTCTGCCTGATTCACGGACTTGTGGTTCTCTGCCTAACCCCATTTGGGTTTGTTTGCCTGTCTCTCGGTTTCGGCCCTTGTCTGATCAAGATTCCATGAGCTCTTGTACCCCTTTTATTTGATTAATAAAGCCACTGGGTCTTATTTATAACCGTTGAGTACTCACAGAACGGGGACTGAAAGAGGCGTAGGCTACGCCACTTCCATCTATAAAAACTAATTTCAAACCCAAGTTAATTTTGTCCAAGTCAAGTCCACGACCAAGTCCAGTTGAGTCCGAGTCAAGAGCATGTCCAAAGGCAGTCCAGACCAAGTCAAGACAGAGTCTACAGCAAATTGAATCCTGTTCAAGGCCATAATAGGCGATAGTGTCTATCCAATGCTAATCCTCTGCTCTCCTGCGTACACAGCTTGGATAACAGCTCATTTTGGTTAATGCAGGTAAAATAGTAGATACCATACGAAAGTATGAATAGCAAATGTAGCAAAGTTAGATTACTGGCCCATAATACTTACTCATTTGCGTTAAGCGTCACATCAAAGACCAACATGGCTTCCAAGACCTAAAAACAATTGGACTCCAGTACTACAGCCCTGCGCACCTGTACGGAAACTTTGACCCATGCGTACGCACATTTTTGGAAACTTGGTGAATTAAAGCCAGATTGTGAGAGGAATCATTATACTTATAATGATGTCTCTAACACACTTAATTTCGCTTGATATCACACGTTACTTATAGATCCACTTCATCATTCACATTCAAACCTGCAGTATTATTTATTACTATGCATCAAAACTAATCCATAAGCACATTTTGTAAAATCACATTCCCCAATCCTCAGAAATGAGACCCCTGAACTGTTTCAGTCGACATAGTATTGCATTGGGGTCCTATTCCTGTGACCCTGCTTTCTCCAGCCGTGACACAATTCAGAGAAGTAGCAGTTAAAACTCGTAAATGGTTTGCTTGACAAAAAGCTGTTTGTTTCCCTTTTTACATCAGTATATCAGTTTATTTTTCATATCAGGAGTTATTACCCCTTTGATCCTTTTAACATTCCCATACCTGACCCGTTTACTTCTATGCCAGTAATTTCCTGCGTCTCCCAGAACAAGGTTAAACAAACAACACAAAGTGGCTGTGAACTTGTTTCATTCAGCCATGTGTTGCTTGTAGGTGGAGAGAGAGCCGTAAAAAGTGACTTATGACTGCAATCCACTCTGTTCGGCAGAGGAACATACGTGTCCGCCTTTTCTACGATAGATTTTTTCCTGCGTGACTGTTGAACTTTATGGTTCAACATGGTCAGTCTACAAAGAAGCCCTTTAATTAAATACTATTTTAGCTTTGCTGAGAACATGTATATTAAATCATGGCATCGAAACCGAAAATGCTCCCAGAGGAAGTGCATCACAAATAGTTGAGGTTTATGTGATGCTCTTTTCTGCAAAAAAAAAAAAACGATCACGTGAGAATAACACAAAATTGTGTTGAGTACACTTAAAACACATTTCACTAACGGTGTCGGTCTGTCAGACAAACTGAGCGTTTTTCAGTCCACGAGGTTGCATCTTATTTTCTCTGCTCCCGGACAGTCATGGTCTTAGGGGTCTCTGTAGAAAGCGACATGTTTGGATCACAACACTGTTAAAACGAGACACACCGGAAATAAAGAATCACTGCACTTGCACTGCATTTAAATCAAACGTGGTTACGGCTGTGATGACCTGTCCTTTTACTGTGTCTACGTGCTCAGAACACAATTGGATTCATGTGAAGAGTGGAGAGTCATTAAGGTAATAGTGCATTTAAGGTGTTTACATGGTTCATATTAACCCAGTTTCCCAAATTACCGGAGTTTACTATTTGGACTGATACAGTGTTACAGCCCACACTATTAGAAAATGCAGAGACTTCTTTGGTGTTTTTTTTTTTTTTCTCAAATGCAATTTACTTGATGCATTAGAGCTGTGTAAAAAAACAAAAAACAAACTATCACTAGCATGTCATTCTTTTTTGTCAAAATGACAGAAACAGACAGCATCCAGACTTTTCTGTGATGTTTGCCAGCTCGATGACGAGCAACCCAACTCGGTTAAAGGGACACTCCAGCAAATTAGAGTTGCATAAAGGTGGAGTGATAATGGTCAGCTATTCATCTTGTGAAGAACACGAACGTCTGTACCAAATGGAACGCCGATCTAATCAATAGTTGGTGAGACATTTAACTCCAAAACCATAAACGTCAACCTCGTGGTGGCGCTAGAGAAAAATGCAGGGTTTCATCAAAGTCAGGAGGATTCATCGTCTGTAAACCATGACTGTTTGTACAAATCCACAAAATATGTGACACAGGTGAACACTTTGACCTGCTTGAGGTGCTTGACTTTAGAAAGCTTCCCCAGAGCCAGAAATTACCCAACTGTTCCACAGGCTGAGAAATATTTCCTTTGACCAGTAAACTGATTTTTTTGTATAAAAATTGGTGGGAGCGCCCCTACAATCGTGCGATGATTACTCCGAGTATGACCATAATATGAGTAAGATAACTCTGTTTCAGAGATTATTCAACATTGTCATGCCATAATTGATTTATTTCTCCAATTTCAGATAGAATCACATTATTAGAGCGTGTGTAAATGCTCCGTCTGCCACCAACCTGATATTTCCTTCTTTTTAACCAGCTGTTTTTTTTTGGGAGCCATCTCTACCTTCTCTCGACCTCTGACCCATTTCCTCCTCCACTCACAATCTCTCCTTCCCTCTATCCATCACTCCATCTTTTCCATTAACAGCATGTGACCTGAAGGTAAGTGCTAGTAGAATTGGTCCTCACTTCACTGTGTTTTAAATAGCTCTGCTTTTCACTGGCCTCTGTCTTCTTCTGGGCTCTTAACCCCCCCCCCCCCCCCCCGCTCCACCCATTCCCCATTCTCCATCCCTGCTCCTCCCATCTCTCCCTTCAGTATTTGTCACAGTGGCTTAGTGGTTACTACTGGTGGTTCTGATTTTATCTTCAGCCTTAGGTCTGTGTGTTTTTTTTTTGCTCGTCTTCAGTGTGTTTGTGTGAGCTCACTTCCAGATTTTACAGACATATGAGTGAGTTGGACTGGAACCACTAAAATGCCTGCAGATGCCAATGTGTTTGTCTGGGTTTATTGTGTGTTATCACTGTGATGGCTGAGTAACCTGTCTGGCCCATCACTCTGCTTTCCACCCACTTTATACTGGGATAGATCCAGCCTCCATACAACCCTGAAAAACCCCCACAGTTAGTCTTTCTCTCTCTGTCTCTGTGTTCCATTTTTAGGTGCTTACTTACTTCTTCTTGTCAGCGGTGGAGGAGGATATTACCTGCAAGGAAAAATAACAACCCAAAAAAGTGGCTTCCATTCCTTGCACTTGCCTCATTGCTATTGGATTCTTGTAATGCCACATATAGTAACAATGGTGTTTTACATATAAGCTGCACCACTGATTTGTGAATTACACACATCGATCTAAAGCAGTGGTTCCCTGTTTGGGAACTTGTCAAACACAGTTGTAACTAATTACATCACTGATTGCTGCATTCGATTAATTGCTGGAACTGAGCCATCGGTAATGTTATCAACATGACGCACAGACTGCGCCCTGAGCTATTCCTTCAAGCAGCTACGCTACTCTTATAACATATGCATCAAACTGTGTTGGACATTTAAACCATCCCCTTTGTGGGCCGAGAACGACTTTTTAACCTTCACGTTACCAACTTTGTGTATACTTATTTTAAGTCGCCTTACCAACTGGTGCTAAACATGTACCACAGCCAATCAGGATAATTTCCCTTTCACCAATAGCTCTAAAATAAATCGTTTGGATATTAAGGATGGAAAAATATCGAAGGATGCAGTGTTACAATCAATGCAACAGGGCCTGCGAGTTTGAATGCTATGCTATCAGCAATGTGATGTGTTGATGCCAGTTATGTCATGTGGCTTTACCTTTGCATCTACCTCTTCACCCTTCTTTCTCTCCTTCTCCAAACTTCCTCCCACATCCCACCTGCCCCACCCCCCCCCCCCCCCCCCCCCCCGCACTGCTTACCCCACCCCTCTCCCTCAACTTCCATCTCTCCCTTAATATGCGGATGAAGTGAATGGACCAGTCAGGCTCTCCTCTCTGCATATATTTAATTTAATTGGGGGCATGAGAAGCAAACTCAAGTTTTCATCTTCACAATCTAATCAGGTGCATTTAACACACTAACAGACTGAAATACAGACAGACAGACACACACACACACACACACACAAGCTGGGAGTGTTAATTAGTCTGCTGAGCCACTCTGTGCACTGCTTTCCCCTTCTAGGTAAAGGTAGCTACTGTGGAAGAGTTTAAGATGGAATATCTCTTTACTTAATTTATGGGTGTAGACTGTTTGAAAATGTTTTCACCCTCAGCAATGTCCTTATCGAGTGGGCAAACTTGCTTTAATACCAAAGAAAGTTTCTCTTTTTCCCATCATCACCTCTATATATGAATTTTTTGCTTGGGAATATAACATTTTGGAATAAGTTTTCTGTTATATTGGTTTAAATGTAATTACCATGTAACTCCACCAGTTTTGTTAGGCTTTTTTGGTTTAATTTCAGCTGCAGGATTTGGGTTAACAAAGCTTTTCGGGGACCGATCACAAAAATAAAAATAAATAAATAAATAAAATAACGAACAAAACTTTTCTCCTGAGACTTTTTCAGTTTTTCAGTTTTAATACGCATCGGCTCTGAAATGGTTACCACTACTTCGGGATGTAGCCACAGTGTTGGACTCACCTTCAAACTCACTCAGGTACTGTGTGAAGTTTTGTCTTTGCTTCAATCAGTACAAATGGTGACTGACCGTAGCTGTGTGTTCTAATAAAACGGTATATTCTGAAGTTGGAGGGTTCGGTGTCAAAGTATTTTGGATTCAAACCCAATGCTATGGGGAACCTGATAAAACTAATAAGTCAATCTGTGAACTTTTGGTATGAAGCTGTGCAGAGGACGGAGCGTTCGCAGCTGACGGTGCGCACTGTCGCCAGGTCGAAAACTGAGGTCCCACAGTGGAATCTCGACCAGCCGGCCACGTCGAGATCAAACCAACGTTAAAGATCAAAGTCAGCGCTCTAAACGTCATTGACAAATGTCTTATCTTGAAAATGTGCGGAGTAATCTGTAACACTGGTGTTGTCATGAGTTCATTAAATGGTGGAAAATAAACAATTCACTGCTAGACTACTTGTTAATGTTAAACCTCCTACAACACACTTTTTTGGACACTTGGGTCACCAGCAACAAGCTGTAAACACAACACTGACACATTTTCCACTGTTAAGTCCACCATCTCTCTCTGTCTCTAGTGCTTCACTATGTTCGCCAGCCACTTGCTAACTTCTATCTGTCAGCCCTTTGGTGTCAGGTAGTAGCATGGTGGGTTTTTACAGCGTGTTCACTGTAACAGAAGTGGCCGAACGTGACGCTAGGAGAGTGGTGAGAGTGAACCAAAACAGTAAAGTTGAGTTTGGTGATAATTCTCCTCGATTGATTCCCGTCTCTTGAAGGGAACCATATTTCTCAGTGAATGTGCTCTGATGTTGCCATGACTGTGTGAGAGTGGGTGGAGGAGAGCAGCAGCACGTTCAGTTGACCGTCAGCAGACAGGAACGTAAATGAGTGGAGAATGTGCGTACGTAGCGACTAAGGGCACTTTCATTCGAATGCTAATACTGGTAGTTACTAAGGAAACCCAAAAAACTCACAAGTTCAACATCTTAAGAGGTGTCGTCCCAGTATATACTGTTGTAAGGTGAGGTGCAGGGTAGCGAGACCAAACGTGACAAAAAGGAAACATTACGCTGGCAGAGAGGTTCACTTGAAAAATATGGAGTTTTATTTTTCAGTCTTTCAAAAAAAAAAAATCAATAAATAACATGAATCCAAGAAACCAAATGTCTTCTCCAAACAGTACTGGTGCTGCTGTTTCCAACCAGACAGAGGGGAAAAAATAACAACCCCCTTCACCTCCAGTCACTTATAGAGCCATAGAGCCCGCCTTCTCAGTTCAAACTGGCCAATCAGGTCGGCACTCTAGAATGGAGAGTTTACAAGGTTCAACAAAAATACATCGTTTTACTCATCTCAATTATAACAACAAGGCCTCAGTTCATCTTTAACATGTCAACTTAAATACTGTACCTTCAAAACAACAAATTATTAGTACGTCACTCAGTATTTTACTTTAATTAGCTGCCAATACCTCACCCATCATTTCACCAATCACCTCAGAGAGCCCGCCTCCTCACACGCCACCCATAAGGACGGCAGCTGAGGCGCTTCCTCTGTGAGCTCCGGCACAAGATGGCTTCTACAAAGGACTCAAACTCAGGTTATGGCTTTCATGACAACTTGTCTGTTTAATATGAGTTTAAAAAATAAACGTGTTCCCGATGCAACAAATGATACCTTGCCTTTCTTAATGGACATTAGAAATGTGAATGAAATAAAGACATGAAAAGTGATCTTTCTTAACAAAAGGCTAAGCAAGTTGTTAGTGAGGGAGTTGGTGCTTCATCACATATACCACGACAACGTAACACTGGAACTTCCCGGCACCATACCACACAAAGTAAACATATCTTCGTCCGGCCAAATGCAATGCTCTTGGAAAGCTACAGTCGTCAGGAGATTTTTATTTATTTTTTCTTCATCACTGCTGCATACTGTATTGCTGATTGTCTTGACTTTCTTATTTCAGATGCCTCTCTACATAATGTGTTGAGTGAAATGTGTAATCCCTGGGTCCATAAAATCTGTTGAACAGACATGAATAATTTAATAATACATTTCCAACCGTATCACTGAGAAAGAAATCCTCCACACCTTTGCCTTAATTTGCTTTTTGGAATGTGATTTTGTGTTTTTTTTTTTGTTGTCCTTCACAGTTGCATAATATAGCAGGGGCACACTGGGTGAAAAACAAAACTTAATATTAATACCTATGTCTTGTAGGTGTAGACTATATTTTATATTACTTCTTTTTCTTAAACACACACACACACACACACACACACACACGCGCACACAGGCACACACTCACAAGCGTAGTGTGTCACTGTTATTACAGTAGAAGATTGGCCTTTTCTTCTTCCTGAGAGATCAACCATCGATCTGCAGAGTCAACACAACACCTCACGCCTCTCTGATATTTGCACACAGCTTCAAACAAACATTAAAACAGGCACACACATGTAATCAAAAAGATGAAAATAAGAAACCCCACCACCATCCTCCACACACACACACACACACACGCATAGAAATGACACTGTGACCTGACAAGATTTTCATCTATATAAACAGAGATGCAAAATAGTCTTGTGTCCTACTCACTTTGTTAGAATTGAAGACATCCCTTGCTGTCTTCGGGGCAGATTCTCACTCATTTAAGAAAAATGAGCATCCACTACTTGTTGGCCACGGCAACATGTTTTTTTCTTCTAGGTGTGCTGCATACCAAATGTTCTCCAACATGTCTGGCTTCCTCTGCTGAACACAACAGTGTTTTCACTGACGGCCCACGTTGCACCTCCCATTCAAATCTATTTGAGTCGCTCTTCTCAGCAGCTTATGGCAAACGAGTTGTGTCTATTTTTGCTGTAGCCGTTTGCTCGGTGCCTGCCCACTTAACACGTCTTTCTAGGACTTGTAGAAAATTCACTTTGTGTACAAAGCTGTCCGAACGAGCGAACAAGAGCTTTTTCTGGCTACAAATGACCGAATCGTATGAGGGTTAAGCTGAGGTTTTGGAGCTCTCCTCGACTGCCTGAGCCGTGTGTTCATTCACTGGACAGTCAATCAATCAGCTGATCAATCCATGAGTCAAAGGGTCTTTGTGTCACATTCATTTTACCCATTTCATATGCAGCTGGATACCCTTCACATACACATTGGCTTTCTTTTCCCATTTGGACTCAGAAAACAATTCCTCCAGCATGATCGTTCTTTATCAAAGCTGCACCTGCCTTACAGCTATATATATCTTGGTGTTTCTCACCTCTCACACATTTTTTCTTTTAATTTACCACCCTCGCTCCCGCTCTCACACTCGTCTCGCAAGTTCCATCTTTCCAATGCCTTCCAACTGTCATGCTAACAGACGCACGGTCTTCTACGCTTTAACCCTCTCACCTTTAATCATCATCCTTCATCCTTTGTGTGACGGCGTCCTTTTCTTATACACATGCACAGATTTGCTACACACTCCGTTCTCTAAAAACGGGCTTTGACGAGTGTGAAATAAAGTGAGAGAGAATAAATTCAAGTGGGAGGAAAACAGATTCAGGTCGAGAGCAAAAGAAAGGACTATCTCAGGAAGTTCATTAAAAAATAAAAGAGAGCTTTCCCAAACTAAATTCAAATTAAATCATCTCAAACCACTTGACACACAGTACGTCTGGAGTTCTGTGGCCCTGGGGCCGGTGCCTGCTTTGCCCAGTTGTTAATAAAAACATTATATTTCTTTTTTAAAGTGTAGTGGGGACATAAAGGGTGGTATATCATTACTTGTTTAAAGGTCAGTTTTGTCATTTGCTCAAATCCCTATCTTTATATCCACCTGACTAACACTTTTATGACTGTGGTGTGAAGTGTGGCAGACAGGCAACTTGATCTTGGGAGACGATGGTTCGCATATCGTTTCCAAATGACAGACAAAAAAAAAGAAAATAAGTCTTTTAGATCCCAATCATTTGCCAACCAAACCAGATTTCAGTCTAAATCACAAATCTGTCAACGCGCCTACACAAATCTCAACACGGTCACATGGTTACAGCTTAGAATTTGATTTCTGTTCTCTTCTTAGTTTTGCAATTAATAAGCCCCAATATACATGAGAGCAGAGCACTATGCAACGCGCAATGACGGTAACATTAGCGAGTGAAAACAAGCGAGAAAAGCTTTGGGCCAGTGAGTTTGAGATGTGAGAATAAAAGCGAGAGAGAGAATGCTACAAATGTGAGAGCGAGGACAGCTAGGAAGGATGCCCGGGGACGAGCGGGAGAGAGAGAGAGAGAGAAAGAAAGGGAGAGAAGTGATGACAGGTTATTTTTCACCTTTCCTCTCCTGACGGCTGATGTTATTTCCCATTCTCCTCGGACACACAGCAGATCCAATCTAAGGCTTCTCTGGACGGCCCTTCTGAAGCCCCATAACCAAATGAAAACCTTTATTACATACACCTTACACAGACCACACACACGCACACACAAAGGAAAACATAAATCTCACACAAAACGTATACCCTGCCTACACTCAAAATTCAACAAATATCACAGTCATACTGTTACATGCACATATATCCCGCAGGCTGGTCTTACACACTCTTCATAGTTTTACCTTCGGAAAGCAATGCACTGTATTTCGTGTACATCCCACAAAATAAATAGATAAGTTATTTTACCCCAAACTTTGACTTATTCTTCACATAACTTCACCACTTTCGTAGTTATTTTAACCCAAAGCGCAATCTTTTCCTAAACGCGACCAAGTTGTTTCCCATGAAGACGGAAGTTTATTTTGAAAAGACTTTATGCACGTAACGAGCGTAAATGAACACGTGTTGCTGGCCATTCCTTGGAGAGCGCACGAAAATCGAAAATTATCTATTGCACAAACCGTTGAATGAGGATAAGTTATACCCCAAATTTGGGTGTAACAAGATATACTTTACACATAATTGCAATATACAAAATGATAAGACTTATAGACTGGGGCTGCAGAAGTCATAGTTTGGATGTACAGTATACGCTTGCATGCATGCTCCTATTTTTCAGTTGCACATCATTTGTGTGGGTGGCATGCTCAATGCACCCTGCCTGAATGGGTGTTTATGTTCCTGTGCGTGTGTGTGGGTGTGCGTGTGTGTGTGTGTGTGTGTGTGTGTGTGTGTGTGTGTTTTAATGGTAAAGGCCATGGGGACCATATAAGGTGAAGGTTTCATTTTTTGGCTGTTAGTTTACAGAGGTTTATTGTTGTTCACAAGGCTGAGTGTGTACACAGGAGGCTTATACAGTAGATGCACACAAACACACACACATACACACACGCATGCGAGCACAACACTGGAGAGCCATATGCGTCAGGCCATAAAAATAAAAAGCTCCACTAAGGTCTCTACTGTGAGTACTGGTAAATTATTATTCTGCCTCATCCTACCTCCCTCCCCACTCGTTTTAGTATTCATTTTCTTCTTCGTCCTCCCCTCTATAACCTCCCGCACATCTCATGTACGTATGAGCTCCAGACCGAGGTAACACTGCATGTATTGTAATTAGAAAGATATACAGACTTTTGAGAGGGATTCACACAACGTAAGAGAGGTATAAAGAGATTGAGATTTTGTCAAATTAAGACAGTGTGAGCAAGATTTAGAGCATAAAAGGGCTCGTCGTAAAGAAAGACGGGCATAAAGACAGAAACGGAGCAACTCGAAGAGGCTCAAAGAGAAAGATACTGTGAAAAAGATAAAGACATAGAGAAAGAGGTGATGACAGCTAATTAGATAGGTGTGCGAGACAAAAGTCAAGGTGAGCGTTTCTCTTAATACGCCACTACTACTATCAGGTTACTTCAGTCTATTAATGTGAGACACAGAGGGGGCGAATTGTGGGAAATTTAGTTTTTGTATGCGCTGGGGATCTGAGTGTGAATGAGAGAAAAAGGGAAAGGTCAAAATCAGACTCCCTCCTCACACTTGAAATCAGGTCCACTGATCTCATTGCTGTCTCTAATGTGTTACTTATCCCTCCACATAATTTGCACATATGCAACAATGAATAATAAAAAGATACCATTTCAATTGTAAACAGCATTAAATCATTGAATCATCAAATACAACTATCAGCAAGGCAGTCTGCCGTCCTGGCAATGCCAAACGGCTCCTCATACTCCGAATGGCTCTGTGAAGGACAGACCAAAGAGCATGAGTTGTACGAGAGATTGCAAACCTTGAAAACTTTGGTAAAGATAGCTTTTGGTGTATTATGGAAAATAAAACCATCCATGCTCACCCACCCATTTCGAATGTAATCATCTCATTAAATAGCCATTATCGGTTGTTTTCGCTGCCACTTTAAAGCTTTAGAAAGGGCAAACTGCACAAACCAGTAGGCGAGAAGGTGCATATCCAAAGTAATGACAGGGTTGCTGTTTCCTTAGGTTTCACTTTCAGTTAAGCTAGGTTCAGGCGGCAATACTCAGTGGTTAGGTTTAGGAAAAAGATCATGGTTTGGGTTAGGTTTAAATTAGGGGTTAGGGTTAAATTACTTATGTTATATATGTAGACTTTTGGTTTCACACGGGACACAAGCTCCTGAGTGAAAGTCCAGAGTTTGAGCGGACTTTATCGCTCTTTATGCTACGTCATCGGACTTCATCCTTTGCTCCCGTCATATTTACTACGGCTGCTAGAGGTCACCGCAACCATGTGAATTGATGCTGAGGACGTTCTGAACCTACTTGTGGGTGTAGCATGCTCCTTCTAACCCATATCTCGGAAGACCAGAAGATTCATGAACACATCGATGAGGAAAAACATAGTCACGTGAGGGCAGAAGCCCTTAATGTGCTTGAGCTCATCTTCATTTTGGGAGTTGAGGAAAGTCTATTATCAAGAAAGACTAGAAGATTCTTGAAGATGTTGACAAGGACATCTTCTAGTGTATAATGGAGGAGGAGTACATATGTGCTCACTTGAAGCAGGAAGCCCATTAAGTGGCGGACAAGTTGGACAGTCACTATACGTGTATATCCAAGACTAACCGGAATCACTGGGGATTTTTATATTTAATCAGACACATGACTTGTTGTCAAGTTGTCAACTGTATAACTGCTTTAGTGCATTGCAAGGTAAAACTGTTTGTATGGAGAAATTGACACATTTGCCTTGAATCACTAATGTGCAGGTAAAAAAAGAGGAAAGAAATGAGACTAATCTAGAAAGATTATCAAAAAATATATGTAGGGTAGGACATTAGGAAGAGTATCAGATCGTGTTTTGCCCTCAACTATTTTATCAATTTGTTTCCCATAAATCAAATTTTCTTGGGCTCAACCTCAGAGTCAGTTAGTAGGTTAATTGGTCCTTAGGTTCTTTTTCAACTAAAGGCGGGCTCACACCTGAAGGTCCAGTTCCCGAATCGATCCGATTCGAGGATGATACATTGTTTACATTTTCCAACTGGTCCGTTTTGTGTTAACAAAGGCAAAACTCAAACTATCCATAAGTTGTAAACAAAAGTCATGTGGTAGAAATGTAGTTTTGTTATTGGTCATAGAGTTGGCTCCTCGCAGCAGGTCATATGCTTTCCTACTCTGTCACATAGAGAGTGTTGGATGAAGCAAAGTTCTTCAATTTTATTAATTTAGCAGCTTGCCAGTTAGTTAGCTATCTTGCTAATTCCACAGTGCTTTAATGCTACACTGGTTACAGAAAATGAGCCGAACAGCTAGCTGGTGGCCAGCGGGGTCTAAACAATGGTCCTTCCCCTCAATCCCTGCAACTAGGAAAAACTACCGATTGCTGTCGTACCGGCAAACTAGTCTCCTCGCGACGGACAGTAAAGTTTAGGGACTGCGGATTGCGCTAGCTAGCTACTTATCGTCACATTTGTGACGATAAGTCTGATAAACAGTAAATTCATCAACTTCAGTGGTAGCATACACGCAAATAGGCTATTAGTTCACCATACACCAAAACAGGTAAAATAAAATGTTTTTTACCTTATGAAATGAAATGGTATGCTTCCTGTGAATGGTTTGAATTGTGGTCAAACCAGAAATTAACCACTCCAGAGTTCACTCAAAGCGATCCGAGACCACCCCTTCGAGACGGACCAGAGAGTTGTTTGATCCGCACCAGAGTTCGAGTGAGGCGTTCATGTGGGGGGAAAATCTCTGAAACTGGGCCGGATCTCCTCAGGATCTTCGCCACAATTTAACAATACTTGTGTAATGCTTTTTTAAAAATAGTCAAAAGAGTTCCAATAGAACAGAGTTTACTGGAGAGTTAACACAATACAACAACACGAGGCTGTCCATAGAGAGACTGACTTTTACGATGCTCAAACTTCTTCCTTTATACATTTTCTTTATCTTTTGTTACGCCTTTTTGTGTGGGACAGTGTCAGACCCTCCCACTGACCTTGACTTTTTCTCTTACTGCTTTCTTCTGGACACCATTAATGAACTTTTCTGCCAGTGCTCCCCCAATCTTCCCCTGCCTGGCAAACAACTGTGTCTTATCATGAACCAGTAGCTTCTTTTTCCACTTCACTGACTCTTTATCTAATGGTGTCTATGTAGCAGTTGTCTTCTGATTGCTGACTTTACTTCTCATGACCTTTTCTTCTAGCTTTTACACCATTGTCTTTTTATGTCTGTCGTAAAGGTGAAAAACTTTAATGATCATCAGCTCATAAACACAGCATGTCCGTTTTCCCATACATTGTTTTAGGCAGTTACTCATTATGTTTAACAATCGTTAACAAAGAATGCAGAAAATAAACCACATTCCCACCAACCTAAACAAACCGCACCTAGGGGGTAAACGCTCCAACAATCGGTTCAACCGGACTAAACAAGGTTGGATTTAATGACATTTCATTAGTTTATTTGAAGGTGTTTTTTATGCAGAATAAGCTATTACTCATGATTATTTTTTTAATGAAATGCATCTCAGTGAATAATTTGTGTAAGAAACGAAAAATAAAAACAGTATTTTTTCAGTAGAATGGACTGAGGTTGTTGAGATGTATCCAATGGCTCCCACACTTCCAAATCAAAGTCAAAAATATGTTTCTATTATCAGATTTTCCATCAAATCAGACTTTCTAAACATAGAGAGAAAGCATATGCACTCAAGGCAAAGTTTCAGATATTAAGTATGCCTGCTCTGAGTGGTTGTACTTTGTCGTTGATAGTAGATGGGTATCATGTAATATTGATGGCAGATTTCCCAGGGACTTTGTTGCTTGTTCCTGCTGAGTGCTCTTCCCATGGTGAAAAGGAGCACAGCTACAGCATAACAAATAAAAAAACCTAAAAGAAATATATATATCTAACATCATACATTAACTGAGCCCTGTATGACCGAAAGGACGATTGCAAGAAGAAACCACTGACCCACTATGTTCTGTATTATGAATTTAAAGCATACAAAATACTGCTGCTTTGCCGTGTCAAAGGATTTCCTACCTATTGAATTCAGTGGCTACTATAATTGCTCTCTAAGAAATAAAATCATAAAACTTGATCCTTTGAATTATAGCTTCCATCTTGTGCCTTTGTAGCATTTTGGAGCTGTGCATGTGTTTATTAATACTGACTGTGACATTTAATATGAAATAGGGAGCACTATGATATTCAAGTAGTGCCCCTTTATGTGTATATGATCTGATCAATGGCATGACATTGAGCTGCAGACGGATGCTTACAAAAATGTGAAAATTCTACATTTACTATACTGTGTACATGCATTTGATGTGACAACATAAAAACTCAAAATAACCCACTGTATACAAAAGAGTTTCAGCCTAAAAGGCTCAGCTTTTGTCTCCCTTAAACCTGCATTAACAGATGTTTTGGCCACCTGGGGGTAGCAGAAACAATATGTAAACACACATCACTGACATATTATCACCTTTTAAGTTGATATGACAATGTTGTTTGTTGCCCTGCTCGAGGTATTTTCAGTGATGTTATGTGTTCCGAGATATTTTCAAGATAATCACACGCAATATTATCATTACCAACAGAGCAGAAAGGTAGAAAAATAAAAAGTTGTAATTAAACCTGTAAACGTCCATTTGTCTAGTCATCTTGTCTGGCTTCATATCCCTTCCAGCTGTCATACAAGCCAACGCTCAACACTTGCAGGAAATACTTCTAATTTGAAAATATCCCTAGGAACTTGGTAACAAAAGTACACAACTGTTTCATGTTTTTCTGTTGGTCCAATGGTCCTGGAAATTATTCAGCACATAGAGGACTATTTTATATAGGACGTGACAACCTTGCAGTGCAGTCGACTGTCAACAAAATGTAATCAGGTTTAGAAAATGAGATTATGGGCTGCACTTTACATATCTGATTAGATTATTTCTACTGAAGTGCTGGATGCGGTGACAGCCGATAATTCACTTAATGGCAGCCCCACTTCAAAAATATGCCTATAAATACAGCCTATAGAGCGTATGTTAATTAATCTATGCCAGAACAACCATTATTAAATAAGCTATTACGTTTGTACCAGCCTGCTGCATCAGAACATCACAATGCTGATACATCAATAAAAGCAGGACACAATAATGATACTGCACAGTGTTTTGCAGAGAGGTCAGCACCAGGTGTGAAACACAGCATGAGTGGCCTCACATCTGGACTAAATTAGAATTAGATGAATACATTGAGAGTTGCAGTTTGTATTTTATGGTCAGATAGACTGGAATGTATCTTTGTACAGTCTCTGAAGAGCTTCTTATACCTACCCACATTTGTTTTATGTTATACTACTTTATACTTCAACTCCACAGAAATTCTGAAGGAAATATTGCACTTTTCAAGTACTTTAAGGAAGATTAAGGTTGTACACACAAAACCTCAGTTTATTAAATATGCAATACAATACAGTATAAAAAGTAGTTAAAATGTGCTCCACCTACAACAGTAAAAAAATGCTTATAAACATTAATGCATTTGTATTAATAATCCAATAATATACTGCAATATACACAGTGTTAGTTACACTCAGAGGGGCAATTTCTCTCCAGTACTTTATACTTTACTTTATCTGTATTTGTAAATACAGCTTGATGTAATATAGTCGTCGTTCAACATACTGTATGTTCTCCTGTAACCACAGAACCGCGACGGCTGTGGTTTTGTTTTAATTTGTGTCTTTTCATCTCTTCCATTTGATAGTGATCCTTGAATATGTTGACAAGGTAGATTCAGGTTAACTGTGCATGTACCTGGAAATAAACTGATGCACAAATGAAAAACAGATCGAAAAAAAGATGTAACATTCACACAAAAATCCTACTCATAAGGAATTTTAACACATGCTAAACTTAAAACACACGATGAACGGATGAAGCAACAGGTCGCCTTGACAAAAATGTATTATGACAAAGAGATAACTGTATAAAAACATGCTATAGCTGGCAAACCGAAACTTAACTAACACACAGCCTCCGTCAGCAGATGGAATTTACACATTTTCTTTGATTCTGAGCACACAAAGACGTCCATGTGATACAGCCAAAAGCTCCAGAACAAGCAAGTATATGGACCTTGAGTTGAGATTGTCTTGAAAACTGCTGTTCCCTATGTCAATAATGGTGTGTTACACTCAACTTTTGAGTCATGTGACGACCCCTCTACTTGGTGGCTTTGCTGTTGCTTTGTGTTTTCTCTCTCCAGGGCTGCACACCTGATTGGAAAGTAGAGGCATGGGACACACCTGGGCCCAGCGTGCCCCATGAACAAAAGCCCCTGCAGCAGCGCTCCTCTCGCCCCATACCTAAAGCTAGGGTGGGTAATGTATTTTACAAACTTTTTTTGTTCAATTTGTTGAAATACTCTTTACATCACAACATGAATCAATAGGTCAAATGCTTTGACAGAACAATATGTCTTGTGTGGCTGTTGCAGGACTCTAATAAGGCTGAATGAAATGATTGGACGGCCGACCTGCCTCCTGTCTACCCGCACTCTGCATGTTCACTCATTGTGCGTCACAGAGTGTTCCACAAGCTACTAGCTTGACTGCTGTGAGTACTAAAAACAGCCATGTTTTGTTGTTTACGTTCATAATGATAAGTCTAGGCGAGTGGCTTTGGAGGGACGGGCTGTCAGTGTTGCTAACTTGGTGACTTTCTCACTGGATTTAGCGACGTTTTGACCTGGCTTTGGAAATGAGCTGGCAACATTGGGCTGGGTTTTTTGGTTGGATAATTGTAAAAATCTAGTTTACTCTTGCTTGCTTCTCCAATTTGACCTACGCAAGCTTTAAGTATATCTTTAAGTATTTTTGTCCAGTCTAAGAGCCGTACTGTGACAAATTGGGGGTCGTTCAATTCTTCTTCTCTTTTGGCCTTTGTAGGGTTCACTTGGTGTAGCGCATTTTCCCACATTTTTCTTAGTTGGTAGGGTATGAATGAAATGTGTAGGCGTGACCTCTGTAGGCAGAGTTTGTAATTTGTGAATGAAGTGTGCAGTCCGTTCATCTATGGAAGAAAAGACCTCGAGGTGCTCAGGATCGTTGAAACATTCATTTATAATCTGCTCAACATGATCGTCGAAAGTCGAGATTACATCAAAGTTGTGAACTCACAAGGTCCAAAATGACCTTGCACAAATGAATATTTCATAAATACTTAGATATTTTTCATCTGTGCGCTGTTCAGGGCTTCACTCAGCTATAGACTTTGCAGACTGACATGCGTGTTCTCTGCCTGGCTTGATCCAGATAGAAGTTAAGCTTACCTGAGTTCAAGGCATGAATAAACCAGCTGCCTCTGGCTCCATTAATGATTGAATGATTTAAGAATGAAACATTTGTGATTTTGCCCTTGCTGCCTCACACAACTATCTCAGCCTTGACTAGGCAGTGCACACTGAGATTTAGAGAGAGTCCGGTGCATGTAAACGGGAGATCGGGCATCGTCTTGTGGTATAATTGGGTCCAGACACCCTTTTGCCGACTGCTCCCATGTCTGCTCAGTCAATGGCTTCTAAAAAAGCTTGCTGTGTAAAGTCCCCATGGCTCACTGCATCCCCTGCCTCTTTGCTTTTCTCTTTCTGTTCAGTCACCCCCATTTCTCAGAGATGTATGACATGTACCAGCAAGCGGAAAGCAGCGATCAAGCTCCCCAATGAATCACAAAGAGGGCAGACAGAAAGCAGAGGGCATTAGCTTTTTTCCTCCTGCTCCATCTCTTTTAGACAGTGGGGGGAAATGTACTGTACCTTAGGCAATGGTATGATGCAATGAGAATGCATGCTCACATGAACCCACCTATACACACACACACACACACACACA
>CALSCE010010634.1:6248865-6268865 GCA_943593645.1 Bovichtus variegatus
TCTCTCTCTCTCTCTCTGTCTCTCTGTCTCTCTCTCTCTCTGTCTCGCTCTCTCTCTGTCTCTCTCTCTTTCTCTCTCTGTCTCTCTCTCTTTCTCTCTCTCTCTCTCTGTCTCTCTCTCTCTTTCTCTCTCTGTCTCTCTCTCTCTGTGTCTCTCTCTCTCTCTGTCTCTCTGTCTCTCTCTCGCTCTATATCTTTTTGTGTTGCTGTGTCTCTCTGATCGTTCCTGATGATGAGAAGTTGTAGACCGTAAATATGGAGCTACAGCCAGCAGCCAGTCAGTGAATGTTTATTTAATCCCCCCCCCGTTTCTAGTCTTTATGCTAAGCTAACAGGCTGCAGGCTGTAGTCTTATGTTTACTCGACACACACAAGAGTGGTATTAATCTCATTTAAATTTCGGTAAAAAAGCGAATAAGTGTGTTTCCTTAAATCACAAGTGTTAACAAAAAAAACAATGTCACTTTTCTGGTAAGGAAACTCTCGGACATACAATATTTGTTTGTGACATTTTTTCTAGATAAATGACTTAAGTGATGATCAAATTATTGACAGATTTGATGTTGATATACTTATTTACTGATTAAGTAACTGTTTCAACTATAAGGGGATAATAATACTCAAAAATAAAATTGGAAGACACTTTTGTGAAACTCAATTGTCTGTTTCCAAGACAACTGAAGTTTAGTCAATATATGAATCCACTGGCTAATGCTGATTTGTGACGTAGTAAAGTGACACACACTGAATTGATCAGAAGTACTCAGAGAGTGAGCTCTGACATCTAATAAATTAGCATATACACATAATCCATCCAAAACATTTACATCAGTTACATCAATTAACTGAACAATATTGTTCCATGAGTATTTACCCACTCTGGACTAAACAAAGATTTCTATATTAGAACTTCCTTGTTAATAATGTTTGTCCACTTTGTGAAGCTACTTTCATTGATAATTGATTGTCAAGTACATTTGGTTACTCACATGTGGTGATTGTAATGCCGTTCATTGTGGGCCTGTTTACGTCACTAAAGACCTTCACAAACCGAGGGTGTGAAGAATAAACAACATGGAAATGCGAAACACTCGCCTGCGAATATTATATGTCTAGGGCTTTTATTGTCAAAGGTAAGAAGGGAAAGAGTGGATCTGGTATGCGCTGCCTTTGTCAAGGTTGAAAGGAGTAATAAAGTTTGCCGTCTTGGTCCGAACTACGGAGCGTCCATGTTGTTGTTTTATAATCTTCATAAATATAGGCCTATCTCGACCCATTCCACACAACGTGATTGGTTGATGCCTTTATTTGTGGTGCGATAGCTCGTAATGAAAATGATTCCGATTATTTTTGCTTGCGGTGTGAAAGGGTGCATGACAAAACAACAGTTTGAAAAATCTATTTTCATGCACAAATTAATCGCACGAAGAAAAAAAAAAACCGCACCCGCTGTGTAAAGGCCTTTAAATAGTGATCAGACTGCACAGTATCAGGACAATCATGGCCAAACAGATGAGGGTTGGGAGCCGAAACTGGGTTCCGAATTAGAACCAAAATGCCAAGAACCACGTAAACAAAAAAAAAGAAAATAGAATTTCGGTTTCTAAACGAGGACATGGCGTTCTCTCTGGACTGGATGGCTGCGCAAAGCGATACATCTTATTTTTGTTTTGTCTTGGCACTATGTGAAGATTAATAAGAGTTGCGAGCACACAAGTCTGGGTAAAGCTGTGCACCATTTTTCTCTCTCTCTCTCTCTGTCTCTCTCTCTCTCTCTCTCTCTCTCTCTCTCTCTCTCTCTCTCTCTGTCTCTCTCTCTCTCTCTCTCTCTCTCTATCTGTCTCTCTCTCTCTCTCTCTCTCTCTCTCACCACACACACTACAGCGGCTCGGTCCTCTACCCTGAACAGTCACCATTTTCAACCCAGTCGTATGTTTTTCTTTAACACGCAATGAATGTTCTGTTGCGTTTCAACCTGTATGGTTTTTATATTTCATCTAAGAAGTAAACACGCCTGCTTGTCTGTCTTTGAGCAGTGCGCTGTACTCACATCCCCGGGACTGTGAGACAGACACGGGCAGAGCAGAGCGAAGTCAGTACCGCTGCTCATAAAGCAAGGTCTGAAAAACTATTTGAATTAAATGTTTTTGTTTTGATTGTATTTACTGGCTGACTGTATGTTGGACCCTGTCTGCGTCATTTCGGCAGGTTTCAGTGTTACAGTTACAGAAGGGGAGACCGGGGACAATTGTAACATCTCAAATCGCACCATTCAGGACTAACTTGAGAATGAAAAAAAGAATGAACAGATTACTATTGAATCTGAACTATTGATTGAAACTGCATGAAATAAATGTTCAGGTCCCAGCCTCACAATGTCCCTACAATAACACGGACATGAAAACCTCTTTGTCTTCTCTTGACTAGGCTGTTCCGTGACATCGGCCCGCAGGAGCACAGAACTCTTCGCTGGGCACAAATATGTGAAGGAAGATAGCAATTGTGTTTTATTTTATTTCAGTGAACAACTTGAGGGTAACCCACGCGTCAGAACCATTATACCAAATGAAGCAATTATGTGCACATTGTACCTCCTTTCTACTGACAGGGAAGGAAAATAGACCACCTTCACCGCCAAATGAGGATTAATAGTTCAATTCATAAAAACATGATTACATGCGCAAATATTCTTTGTTGGTGCTGTCGGATGGAGTGTAGTCTGCCAGGTGTCTCAGCCAAGTCATAGTTAAAACGTATGACTATATACGATCCCCGCATTTGACACGGTGAGCGTTTCAAAACACACAAATGTCATGCAGTCTTGTTCTGACATTGTGCTAGTGAATTACCTACACTTTTATTGACGTCAATAGTTTCAAAGGTGCTAAATACAGCATATCTATCTTCTTTTATTTTAATGTGTTTACATGCATAACATGTTCTGTGCACTTATTCCGAAAAGGACAACATTGATTTCTGACTAAGCTAATTGGCTCACACAGCTAATGAAAATGAATAGTTATATTATATATTATAATAGTTATTTTACTCTTAACAAACATTGACATGATCATTAATCATTTTTACTAATTATTAGCAATGCTATAATTTGATGTTACAGTTTATTATTGCAATATGTGTTTAGGATCATCGAATAATTTGTAAACCTTTGAAAAAATAGTTTGTAAACCATCTTTAAACATTACGTAGATGGATGGAGCAGATATTTGTAACACTGTTAATGGTTAATAATTGATTTGTAAACAGTCTATAAACATTATTTGGAGGCTATCATACATTTTCAATTGATTATTATAATACCATTTTAAATGGTTAATAAATCATAAAGCATCTGTAAACATTATTTAGAGAGTTAATACTTTGGTTAATAATTGGTTTCAGGTCCGTCCATCTATGTAGTTTATAGATTTCTTAAGAGTTTACAAATAATTTGGTAATCACAAACAAATACTTAATATAGTTCATAAAATGGTGTGCAACAATAAACTGTTAATATATAGTTTACCTATGTTATCAGAATGCAATTGTCATCGTCTTTTATCAGCTATGATTCAACATATAATTTATAAACAGATTAATTTATATTACACAAACTTATGAAACAATAACACATTATAGCATTACTAATAATCAGTAAACATCATTAATAGTCATGTCATTGTTTGTTAACAGTAAAATAACTATTAACTAAAGTTTAATTAAGTAATAATTTACCATTTATTAATCATGGTTGTTATAATTTTACTAAATGTCCCTTATTTACCTGTTAATATCCAAGTCTTTCATAATGTTTCAATGTAGGTGTGTTTCTCCTTCCAACCAGAAATGTGGGCTTTTCTTTTGGGCATGCATCTTTGTTGTGTGGCTGGCCATAAAAAGGCAAGACGCTGTGTGACGCAAATTGCGGTAAGAACGCCAGTTGAGACGCATATGTGCTGTACACGTCCAAAGAATGCTCCTGAAACCTGAACAATATCAGCATATCCCACATGTCTTAATCCCAAAATTCTACATTGAGAAATTAGAAATCTGTTCACTCATTCGCAGCATTACCTGCTAAGAATTTATGACAGTGTGGGTGTATGGAATATGTGCGTGTGTGTGTGTCTGTGTGTCTGTGTGTGTGTGTCTGTGTGTGTGTGTCTGTGTGTGTTAATTTCCCTCACAGCAGCAGGTCCAGAAGCCTTGTCCTCCAGCAGTAATCTGATTGTGGCAGAGCGAGGGAGACATAATTGTCTGCAGCAGGTCACCGCATAGCAAACAAAGTGTGTGTGTTAGTCTGTTTCTCTGTGTGTGTGTGTTTGTGTGTGTGTGTGTGTGTGTGTGTGTGTGTGTGTGTGTGTGTGTGTTATATGGCTCTCCTCTCTTTCTCTTCTCTTCTCCTCTCAATGTCAAGAGAAAGCTGACAGTTGGGTCTGATGCAGCATTATATTTTCAGCTCTATGGAAATGTGCTCACACTTATTTACAGTTGCCAAGAGCACAAACACACACACACACACACAAACCCACACACACTCACACTCATCCTGCTGCCATACACACTCTGGCCCCCGTGCCCTTTCACTCCAGCCAGATGGGCATGAGGGCAGATAGACAGTCAACAAGACAGAGAGCGAGTCTGACTGACATCCAGTCGGGCAAAAGAGCAGACCAGCGATTCTTTTGCCCCATTGACAGATAACCTTTGACCTCTGCCCAACTTACCCATTCTTCAGGTCACACATCCATGGTAGCTTGATCTCTACCAGTTTTAGATCATGTGACACCGAGTCCCGAAGGCCCTCCCCCTTGGTCTCACCCTTATCACTCAAACGGCTTTTTCAGACCGAGAGGAGAAAAAAAAGACACATATTCATCACTGTAAATGTTTTAAAAACTTGAATTGACACATTTGTTTCATATCAGAAAAGCGAAGTGAAAAATATCCATACGGGACATTTGCAGTATTGTTGTGATGGCCCATTATTCCGAAAACACCAACGGTTGAACAACCCTTTATCCCAAAGAAAAAGAAAAATGCTGTGAAAATACAAACTCTCCCCGCAACAAACAGAATCACATGGCTAATTATTATGCACAATCATTGTCTTCGGAGCTTCACGTTTCTTTTGGATTAGTTACCACATGTGCACTTTATGGAAAAAGTCGTAATATTTCCCTTTGGCCCCTCACAGTTTGAAGGATTACTGTGTGACACCAGCAACCTGTGTTTGCTAAGTCTCAAAGTACTAGTGTGATCAAATCAAGCAGTTTTAGTTGCCAGATTTGTGGCATTCACATTTTTTCACATTCATCTGCTGAAAGGGGGAAATCCTCTCTGTGTTCACTTTAAATCTCAGTTCAAGTTTTTAGTACAAGCACGATTTGCAACAGCGCAAACAGCGTCTCCTGTGCACACACTGAGGATGGACTGAAATGAAAATCAGTTAATTGAACTCTTTGGAAAATCATATCAGGCAGAAATACATAAATGGGTATTTAGGTAAAACAAATTCTGGTTACAAAATCCTGCTCTGAAATCGAATTTACCGTTGAAAACAGCTGGCTTCTACGCTGTTAATAATCACAACATCTATGAACCTGGAATTCAATGAAATTTTCTAAACATGTAAAACTGTTTTTGAATTCCAAATCCAAAACACAAAAAAGATTGACTATAAAATATGTCCTTAAAAATGTCCTTTTCAAACAATATAAAATGCATAAAGTCATATCTCATAAGTGTGTCGTGAGAGAAGAACCACAGCTAGTCAATTTAAATGAAAACAAAAGCAACAATGGGTTTATGGTATTTTTTCTGTTTATTGTTCGTTCGGACTAAAAAATGCATTTGAACATTAGACATAGCGGCTGCATGACAGTTTTAACAAACACTCAAGTGATACTGAAGGACACTGCATCCCCGCTCAAAGATGTTACCATGAGTAGATTCATCCTATGGATAATTCATAACATTTTATATTCACGTTCCAGAAAAAATCACTACACTGAGTTCAAATTGAACACTTTGGCAGGTGCTATATGATTTAGTGAGGACACGTTGGACTCCTCAGTCAGTACTGTGCGGCTGTACTGTCACAAGCGGAGCCTGATCGTGTTGATTTTGTGTTATGAGCCGAGGCGACGGGGGAGTTCAGGTGAGAGAGCAGAACCCGGACTTACAGATAGATTTAACACGGAGCACAGATAAGGACTACTGTATATGGAACACTGACAGCTCTTCAGCAGCGATGTTCAGAAGAGGAACACATGCTGTATGAAGCGGTGAACAACAAAAACTCTCAGGGATCCGTGTTTGTTTTTAGTGATACATAAGTTCTAAGACTTGATTCTGACCAAGCCTCCTGCTGAACGCTGCCTACACAGTCCCATCGCACACCTACCAGACTGATATTGCTCTAAGAATACGCTGAACCTATTTTCACACATTAGAATCATGTGTCTTTCCAACACACCATGCAGTCTAATATGAACAACAATTGCAATAATAACATGTAACAATTTTTTTTATGCAACACAATGAAAGCCAAACCTGTGCAAAGGATTTTCTGTTAACCGGGAACCACATGTTGGACTGGCCAGACCAAGACAGCTGTGTGTGTGTGTGTGTGTGTGTGTGTGTGTGTGTGTGTGTGTGTGTGCGTGTGTGTGTCTGAACAGTGCAGTCATGACAAATTTGTGAGACAAAAACTGTCTTTCTGATTCACCAATATGTTACTGGCTTCAGTTGTGATTCATTATTTAATATGAAGAGACATTTTTGGAAAAACTGACACTAAGCACAGGCATTATTTGTTTTTGTTTTTTAAAATTGAAACCAATGATTCGCCTACCGCACAAAAGCCAACGCATTTTCTACAAGTGTTTTCTTGAATTTGCGATTCCCAAAGCAACACTTGAGAGCGAGTGAACGAGCGGGCCGTTAAGAGCTTAATGTCGGCCGTCTGCGGTGCTGAAGATGATGCTAAGTAACTGTGAATGTTAAACTGTCTGCAAGCTGTGCTATATTTAAAATACATACGTCACAAAGTGTTCATTTGCAAGCCACACAAAGAAATGTTTTACACTTGGAATTGTTCACTTCTGTGCGAGACGTGCTGCATATGAGTGTGTGGCAAACAACATATGCACTATAAAGAAGAAGAAAAGGCACAATACAGAACCTCAAAATATCCCATCAGGAAAGTGGCATTTCATCCAGAAGAGATGAATATATTAGGCGAGAAGAGGGAGAGGACGACAATTACGGCAGAAACTGGCAGAACAATTGTGCAAATCAATTGTTGAACGAATCCACGCGTGTGTGTGTTACTCGCTGCAAGAGCGTCACTTTGTATGATGAAAATAGACTTGAAAATGAACAAACGTTTCGGAGGAGCTACGGTCGCCTTCAGGTAACATAAAACCGTGAAAGGCCCTCTTAGAGCCAACGTTTGGTTCGTCCGTTCTGAGGACCCGCTCCCTATGTAGACACAAAGGGCTTATTCTAGCAGTGGTAGGTAGAGTAGCAATAACAAGAACTCAAGTCATACTCATCCAAATAACTACTTAAATAAGAGTAAAAAAGAAGTACTTACTGAAAAAATAGCTTGAGTAGCGAGTAACTTAATAATTAAAAGAAACCGGCACTTCACTGCTTCCTAATGTGGACATAGTGCTGCAATGTTTCATCATTGATTGCCTATTAAATACAGGTGTGTTCACTTCACCTTTAACTGAGGAAGACCATCGGTGGTTGAAACGTTATATCAGTCATGTCCAGACTTTTTTAAAATATTTATTTCGTGTCCATAATTTGGTATTTTACTTTTCTGCCTCTCTTCATCAGGCTACACCAATGCGCATGACTAGTTGAATGCACATCGCTTGCACACCGTTAGCTTGGATATTTACTTCATGACAGAAAGCAGGAGTAGTCGTAGTTTGGAAGTTTGATATACGTACCCTGTGTTTCTTGTTAGCATTAATAAAACAGACTTACTGGTTCTCTGGTGTACTCACCAGACCAGCAACAGACTGTTTTCTTTCTTCACATTGACCACAGCTTTTGTAGTTTATTCTGAAACATCATTTTTGTCAGCATGCTATAGCACATGCCCGGGTCAGCCGCAAACCACGAGAGCCATGCTGTGAAAACAAGTGAAACTGAGCCCAAGATATGACTTGATCTTCTTCTTCAAGCCAGTCTAGGAATATATATTTGACCTGACGTTTATTTTTTGTAAATGAGTCTTATGTATGCAATGTTATAGTTCCAGGTTGAAAGTGTACAGTCCTTTTGCACATTTTAATAGTAAGCCTGGTCTCCCGCAATAATGAATAAACAACAAAAACAAACAAAAGCACAGAAACTCAATGGAAGGGGTAACAGCTTTTATAAACCCTTAAAGGTGCAATGTGTACGATATGCCAGAATTTAAATGTAAAACGTAAAAAAAAGAATTAACATTATCAACAGAAGGTGAAGAGGTAACAGTGTTGACGTTGTGTTAAAGACGTCTATGTGTTGTGTTGCAGACATATCTACTGAAGTCAGAAGTCTACTAAAAATTCAACATTTACGTTTCACAATGTAAAAAGAAAAGAAGAAGAAAATGCATTGCCAGTTGTCAGACTGGAATTTCATGATAATGTATCAATTAACCAACCTGTCTTTTTTCTTTTTTACTGCAGGGACAAAAAGATCTGCAGGCAGTAAGACATCTAAAGAGTGAGAGAGAGCACGACAATCTAAATGTCAGGTCACCTCAGAAGACAAATGCACATCATTACAATACAAGAGACTGTGGCACACTGTATCAATCATTATAATGCCTACACATTTCAGAATTGTATTGAATGAAACGTAATTCTTCCTCATTATGATTAGCAAATGCTAAATCCTGGAGCGACAACTTGTATGGACTTGTTTTATTTGTGTAAGAAACTATCATAAAAGGTTAACAGAGAGGTCTATTCAAACATTCACATTTAGTACTTGTATCAGCTAATGGCTACTGAAGCGGAAGACAATACAGCAAATGGGCTAGCTAACATAGCTATCTAGCCAGCTGACTACCTGCCATTAGCTGAATGTGAAGAGATCTAATGCCTTGTTTGTGGTAACCAAAAAGAAAGGCGTGACCGAAAATTAACTGAAAATAGTCCTCAAAGGCTATTATGTATTCCACTGCCTCTCTTGCAGATGACAATGTGTGATTATATTATACTGCTAGACAGTATAATTGAACATCAATCAAAGCTTAATCCTCAAAGGACATTGTTCTTTAGACAAGAAATAATTTTTTTGGTGACTAAAACTAAATTTTAGTCTTCTTTTAAAAAAAAATTCATTTGGTTAGAGTACCATACAGCATTGTTTTGGATCAATGTAGATCACATTTATAATTCTTTGCTACATTGATCTAAGGCACAAAGACCAATTCCAGTATAATGTGTCATTTGTTAGGTTAATATGCAAATATAAAACATTGACATACTTGACATACATATATATATATATATATATATAAATGCCATACACGATTACCTGAGGGTGGAGGCCTTTGAGATGATTATGAGAAACTGGGGAAGTGACAGAATGTCAAAGCACCCAATAGTTCCTGAGCTCATTTCTAAAGACTGTTGTAGTCAAAAGACATCTACAACCAAGAAAGCCCAGAAGATTCCTGAAAACATCGATGAGGTCAACTTCCGTTCCATAACGGAGGATGAGAAAAAACAGACTTTGGGTGACAAAGAGAGGAAATGTCCAGAGACTTCAGAATTCAAAGAGTGTTTGTCACCAAAGAAGTCCGGATGATTCCTCAAAACGTTAATGAGAACATCTCCTGGTGTATAATGGACCATGAGGACGTGTGCTCTCTTGGGGCAGCAAGCTTATAATGTGGCTGATTGGATATCCAAAGTGTGGGATAATCAATCCTCATGTACATCCAAGACCAACCAGAGCAGCTTTTTAAAAAGAAATTAGATAAAAGCAAATTCTGAAGCATTATGAAAAACAAGGATATACAGGCTCATCTGAAGGAGGAGGCTCATAACGTGAGAGGAACACTGCCAACAATGTCCACCAGCTTCAGTTAACATGAATGTCAATACATGTTTGTAATGCATTAAGTTCTTATACAAACGAAAACACACACAAAAAAAAAGACTCTTGTAGCTCGATTGCAATACTAAAAATAATCTCAATACGATCAAGAGCAGAGGCTGCTCTGGACGAGGCCGATACAAGCGATACAAGACCAAGTCCTAACATCCACAAGACCAGTACGAGATAACAGACCAAATATTTTGAGACTGGGAGCGGACGTGAGCGCAACAGTCGTGGAGAAAACTGAAGAGAGGGAAGGGAAAAGAAAAAAGAGAGGAAGAGAGAGAGGAGGAAAAACTGCAGCAGGAGGTTACAGGATGAGAGGAGTAAAGAGGAAACGAGAGAGGATAGTGGAGCGTAGAGGAGAGAAGAAGAGGGCTGCAGTGAGAGGCTCTCATATCCGACTAATGTGTTTTGTGGCATCCAGCAGGTGTGTTGCTTGGACAGACGCCAGGTCTGGTCGGCTAACTGAGGGAGGAAGAGAGACAGAAACACGGATGGTCAATGACTGCGTTTGAATCGTAAACGTGTTAATGCGTAGCCACTGTTATGTCAGGATGACAAATAAGGTCAACACTAGAAAACATGAGCTACCATCGTCACGTCTTTACTTGAAGCCTGTTCATTCATTGACACATCGTGTGTCATCATCAAGAAATGTCACTCCAAAAAAAATCACATGCATACTGTGACGTAGTAGATTAATATCCAGTCTTTTTTTCTGTTGCTGCTGTATTGAGCTAAGACCCGATAAGGCGCATTTAACGCAGCTGAGATAGGTGTGAAAGAAAAGTAGGCAGACATGGGAGTGGGAAGAGGAGGGAGGGAGGGAGAAAGAAGGTGAGATGTCGTGCCCACTGGCAACGCGCTCGCTCATGCACAGATCTGGCCCTGAAAGATCTGTGACAGGAGGGCAAGCTGGGCAGTGTGTGTATCTACATCTGTGTGTAGTTCAGGGCAGGGCAGAGAGAAATGCGCAGAGTTGAGACAAAGGGATTGAGATGATGGAGTAACCGGACGAAGAATTGAGGTAGAGGCGAGAGGAGAGGAAGAGAGTGGAAAGAGAGAGAGAGAGAGAGAGAGAGAGAGAGAGAGAGAGAAGACAAGGAGGTGAGAAACTTCCCAGGACAGAGAGACGAGAGGCAGAGACGCCATATGGCATCACTTCAGGAGACGAGGACTAAGATGATTGATCGAGGAAGAGGTGCCTTAGTGTGCATTCGGTCCACAATGTGACCACTCAGCGTTGGGAGGATTGCTTTATATATGTTGCTTTGTATAAAACACATTTTACTTGTGTTTAATCCGGAGGAGCTCAACACTGAAGAGGAGCGATCGTTATTCAATTCAACCCACTGCATCGTCTTCTTCTTTCCTTCCCTCTCGTTCGACTCGTTTCTCACCTGTGTTTCCCGCTCATCATATTTTCCTAAATGCCTCATCTCGTCTCTCAAATACTTGCCCATAATTTTTTTTTTCTCTACATTTAAAGGAACACGGCAATCCCATGGCCATAAGCTCTTTGATCAGTTTACCGTGGGCGGGCATTTGATTTCCGTTAACGAGCCCGATGTAAACATAGTAGGCGCTGTCAGGAAGGGAGTCTCGGCCCATTGATCAGGCTGAATATACAATTAAGAGCACATCCTCCCTATCTGTACTTATATGCATGTCGTCATAGGCTGCATTCCATTTCCCTGTGCAGCAGCGAAGGTCGGCTGAATCTGTGAACAACATGGATGAAGTCATTGGCAGTCGGTGGTGGAAGAAGTGAAAGTAGCAATACCACAGTGTAGAAATACTCTGTTACAAGTAAAGGTCCTCCATTCAAGATATTACGAAAGTACAAAAGTATCAACATCATTATGTACTTAAAGTAATATAACACTTTAAGTGTTATATTACGGGATTATAATTATTAATGCATTCATGTGTTCATCACTTTCATGTTGCAGCTGGTGAAGGTGGATTGCATTGCATTATATATAATACATCATCATTTATTCGTTTATTTAACCCCTAAATCTGCAAAATTACCAGTGACTACAGCTAAAAAAGTAAAATATATATCCCTCTCAGATGTAGGTGTGGAAGTATAATATTATATATGTATAATCCATAAAATGGAAAAACATGGCAAGAGAGGAGAGGGAGCGATGCTCAGCTGCTGCCAGAGGAGCAGCTGACGGTGTTTGCTGAGAACAGCAAGTCTCTAAAAGGGTCTCAAAAGTTGCGAAGTCCAGCAAGAAAGTCGGCAAGTTGACTGTGTGTGCTTGTGTGTGACAGGCGCTGCCGCTTGAGTGAGGTGGTAGGGATAGCTACGTTTGCCACACAAGAATCATTGGTTGTATGAGCTCATAATTTGTATTAAATATCTTGGCAGTATAAAAAGACCCGAGGCTTAGAGCCCAATCTTCAGGCTCTAAACACATCCCTGTCCTGCCTGACCGGTTACTTTTATTTGAATCTGGTGGTGGAAGTCTCGTGGTCTAGCTTTCAAATAGATCACCAGAAGTTTGTGAGTTCAATACCAGGTCTGCCACCATTGATCCCCTGAGCAAGACACTTAACCCTGAGTTGCTCCAGGAGACTGTAGTTAACTGTCCCTGTAGTTAGTCACTGTAAGTCGCCCTGGATAAGAGCGTCTGATAAATCACCTGTAATAATCTATTATGAATGAAACAATTGACAGTGGACTATGGGGGGGGTCATTTTTTCATTTTGTGGTGATTCTTATCACAAAATGACAAGGTGTGTAGAGATTTTATCGCCAAAAACAAGTAGTAGTAGTGAGTATAACTCAAACAGGGGACACAGCATTTATTTGGCTGCTGTCTGGTCCAATAAATTATTTTTGTTTTTGTTTACAGACCAAAAAAACATTAGCTTACTTTTGAGGAATAATACTCTTAAATATGATGTTAATTTGCTGAGACGGAAACTGTTTTTAGGTGTGCTGAGCATCTGACCCGCATGTTATGCCGTGAGAGAGTGTAGGTCCTGTCGCACAATTCCAGTAAAGAGGCAAAGTTACGAGTCATGGATCCAGCCCAGACACTGAGCAAAGTCATTCATGTGCTGCCCAGAGGCGGCATTTACAACTATATTGTGGTGTCTTTGGTCCAAACCCGAGTTTGTACTTGTATTTTATATATTTCATTCATTGGAGTTCACACAGTTGCCTTTTTGATGGACAGTGAGTAAGCAGCTGGATGGAGCTGAACATTTTATATGGGCATCACGTTCATATTTAGTGAGGCCAGTTTTGGCACCAACAGGATACATTCTGGTCTGCTCTCACCTAATTAGAGACACATTTTAGATGTTAAACCAAAGTAGGAAATGTAGTCAGAATATGAAGAGTTGAACCTTCTTATTACTTTGACAAAAAGGTGAAACAAAAAAAAGGGGGAAAATTCTATGTTAGTGTTTGACACCAGCAAAGACAGCTTAGACGGTTGTATGAACTAGACTGATAATTAAAATAAGAGATGCAGACAGTGATTCAGAGGTTTCTGAACCAGGGCATATGTAACATGACCTTTAATTTCTGTCTAATACATAATGTATGTAAACTACTGCAGGCTGTTACAGGAAGTCAGCCTGTTCTTATGTGTTTTAATCAGTCAAAACTACGGCAGAAACATCCAGTCATTAAAGCGATTAGCTGACAAAAAATGTATCTGTGGCTATTTTGACCATTCACTCATTATTTAAGTCAGTTTTCAAACAAAAAAATGGCAGAAGTTCAACTGTCTTCGTTTTATATCAATGTATCTCTGGGTTTTGGACAGTCAAACAAAGGAAAACATTTGAAGACGTCCCCTTGTTACCGCGGTGATTACAACATTTCCTGTGGATAGATTGGTGTCCCTCTGAGCAAGAGATACCTGGCTAATAACACAAGCAATCACCTGTGGGCCTGGTATTCAAGTATCAGCAACTCCAGTGGCAAGAACAAGCTTCTCCACAGAGGGGGGTACCTCTCTGGCTGTGCTGGAAATGCTGGAGAAAAAGGGCACAGACCATGTTGCTGTTGGACAAATATCTCAACATCACGTTTGTAACACTGAGGCCTCCGTAAAAACACAGTGGATGTTTTAAATACACGTGTAAGTCACATTGAACAAATTCTTCAGCATGTCAGTTGTCGTGGAATTCAGCCGATACAAACTACCGTAAGAGATGGTGAGATATTACACTGAAATAAAAAGGTACTTCATTCAATAAGTAATATCTGAATTATTTATTCTTGCAAGAAGGACCAATGATGCAGAGTGTCAAGCAGTCTGCAGCGAAGCACAAAGTACAGAGATTCTTCTTCTACTCTTGTAGTTTTCCTGACCACGTTCCTCAAGAGCCTTTCTACAGTAGAGATCAAAGAGATCGAAGTGATAGAAAGGACGAGATTGAAGCCAGAACTCCATTTGTTCAGAGTTCCTGTTTGTGAATAATGTCAGAGGTTAAAGCCTTAAAACAGAGGAGATGAGTTTAGTAGAGGAGCCCCCCCCCCCCCCCGGGGAGGGGCAGTATGTCCTTCACTAGATAAACATGTGACCCCCATACAGTCGCTGTCCTGGTTACATCAAAGGACATACAAATACTTTGAAGCTTATTACAAACAGTTTAAGTTACTACAGTATGACAAAATTCTCCATTACACAGTAAACATTCTTCTTTGCCGTTATATTTAACATACGTTTCATGCTTTGAGATTTTTAGGCCGTGTGCAATTTCCCCTTTTGACAGAGCTAGGTGGTACGCTAAGCTAAAGACATTCCAGACCTGTATTGCAACGCACGAAAATAAAAGTGAATGCCAACTTTTTTATTTGACTATGGTTAAGATGCCAAACAAGTGGATTTAATTTCCCTAAAAGTATTCCTTTTAACCTAAAAGGGGGGTTCAAACGTCCAACACGTTCTCACTCCCAACTCGTCACATAGGGACGCTTGGCCAGGACCCCTTAGTGTACATTTTTACACACTTGGTAACCCTTTAGCACTATTTTTTTTCTTAGTATTATTATTGTATTATCCTTTGATAGATGTTAACATGTAGGTAACGTTGTGGATTCAAACAAAACTACTCGGGGTAGGATCCTGGTTTGGATAAGTTCCGTTAGGTACGTAAGTTGTATGCTGCGTAGGTTAACTCGCGTACGTCAGTTAGAATAAGTCGACGTTGACTTTTGATTTCACACGGGACACAAACAGCGGTCTCCTCGATGAAAGTCCTGTGTTTGTTTGAGCCATACATCCACCCGACTTCTTTATAGGCAGCCCTGCACGTGCAAAACGGACACCAGAGGGTGGAAGGGTAAGGCGGAGCATGACGCGTAGGGCAACTGACCGAGCTGCCATATTCAAATATTCAACGAGTTGGGAGTGAGAATGTGCTTAAATGTTCACTCAGCGTCTGAGGAGTATGAACTCTTTTTTTGAGACCCCTTTACCACCAAACTTTAGAAATGTGCGACTCATCCCAAAGAACAAGTGAACTTGACACAAGCGGAGGACAACTGTGTCAACACTTGACGCATTGACAGGTAGCAACCCGCTGTCTGAGCCACTAAGATCAGCTTCATCATTCACGAAGCATTCGAAATTACTAGAGGTCTGTGTGTGTGTGTGTGTGTGTGTGTGTGTGTGTGTGTGTGTGTGTGTATCCAGTTGGTATTTTGAAATTTCCTCCCATAACTGCTGATCCATGAATAGCCAGGCTAGCTGCTTCACCACATGTCCTGTCATTGAGTGCCTAATTGGCAAAAAACATACACACTGTTGCTGTACACACACAGAGAGATGAATAAGTATGCCTGCACACACACACACATGCACACACACACACACACAGACACACACATATTATAAATACAGTTTTTGTTGCAAAGCCACGCACATAAAGTGAAACAAATAAACACACACACACTAACACACACACACACACACTGCAATCCGGCAAAGGGAGAAGAAAACACAATTAGAGGAGAAAAATGTCAGGTCTACTTCACAGTGTGCAGACTTCTCAAGTGGCCCCCCCAGCCCTCGCTGTGCTGGGAATAGGAATTAACAGGGCCGCTAAATAAGGAATATGTTCCTGAGAGAGTTGCCCTCCGGTCACTGCGCTTCCAAATGAAGATGCTTTTAATCTGAAATACTCTTGACACTTATGGAAAACTACGCCTCTACTGTAAGAAGCGAAGGATTAGGCGTGGCTGTTCTATATGAAGGAACCCATTTGATCGCTTTGCCATCAAGGTCTTTTATTCCAAAAGGAAGTGCAGCGACAGATGAATTATGCGCCTGTGTGTATTTCTTTTTTTGCTAGTTGCATCTTGATTTGTTATTTTCTGAAATGAATGTGTTTTATCCCCTCCAATTAGTGTGATAAATTGAAGCGGCAGAAAGAAAACGCGTGTAAACAAATGTGCCAGCAAAATGATTATGTAGCCTTTTTTTCTAGAAGGGCCTGTAATCCATCTTATGTGATTTCTTAGTTGTTGTAACACACTGTTAAACCTACTTTACTTCATTAGACTGATTAAGATGATACGCTGATAATGAGGCTCACCTAAGTTGATACTAGAGTATGACCCCCTTCTACAAATCAACAGCAGGAAAAAATAATAATAACCTGCACGCTGAGGAAGTCATTGTGTCTCGAGAACACTCATTTTACGCTGAGCTAGTTCCCCTCTCTCTCTTTCTGTGACTGACTATCATAGCCAATTTTACAGTAAATTACTCCCTAAACAAGCTCGATAGAGACAAGCCCAGCAGTCTGGCACCCGGCGCTCGCGTGTAAACATGATTATATCGAGGAAGTGGCATCACATTTTCGAGCACACAGTGACAGCCAATTAGGGCTTGTGTTAGCGCGGCTAATTCTTCAAATGCAGTATGGTGAGGAGCGACAGACTGGGATGAAGGGAGGGCAGAGGAGGAGGAGGAGGAAGAGGAGGAGGAGGAAGAGGAAGAGGAAGGGATTGATAGAACGAGAGAGGAGCAATTAAAAGGGAAAACAGGAGGAAACACAACAGATTGGGTTGTAATTACCGTGTGTGAGACACCATATTAGTGCCGTTTATTTTGACTCCGACGCTAACAGCCGAGAGGGCTATTTGTGAGTGAGTATGAAGACGGTAAAATTCAATTATACCTGCCATTAGAGTCTATTAGCTGTCTACAGAGGAAAAAAGAAGGGAGTTAAAGAAAAAAAGTTCTTTTTTTTTTCTTTTCTGCTGACAAGAGGCAGAGGTGTGTGTGACACTGCTCTGTCCACGCTCACAAAGTAGCCAGCGAGTGCTGGGAACAATTAAAGGCAATCCATCCATGTGACAGTTTTGAGCTGGAAATGCACCTATAATTGCTCACAGGCAGGATCTCACTGCTGTGCAGGCTCACCATCAGCAGGCCGTGATGCTATTAGATAATAATTGGAAGAGCTCAATTAGTCTGTCCTCTCTCCTCCCCCTTTCCCTCTGTCTCCATAAACAAAAAGCACATTACACATCGATCCCCGGGAGTTGCTGGGGTAACGAAGCGGTGGCGGGTCTTAAATGAACTGTCTTGTGCCGGCGGCTTGAAAACGCTCTGATTCTGATAATTAAGTTAGTCTAAAATCAGATTTAGGGGAGTGAAGTTTTTACAGCCATTTTCAGGAGCACATTTAATTTAGCTGCTCCCTGTTGCGGCCCATGAAGGGACATGGCTGGTGCCTTTCAGGGTGATGGTACCAGGGATTCCCCCTCTCACGATGGCTGTTAGGCCCTCCAGTCTTTTGCTGAGTGATTTCTTCCAGGCAGGGTCTCACAATATAGTAATAAGTTGGCAATTTCCATCTTTTTCCCTGTTTATTGATGATCCAGTACAAAGTGAAGTCACAGATTGCGGCTGCAAATTGCCAAATTCCTATAGGTGCACCTTTCAGCGTGTAGCACATAAACAATACAGCTTATTTACCTTAATACAATGTCTGATATGCCAGGAGTGTTTAGCCAGTGGCAGCAGGTGGCCAGGGAAAGGAGGTTAGCATCTTGTTAGTATAAAATATATGCTTCCAACAACAGATTTGAGGCAACATTTTCAGAGAATAAATCTAAATTCCTGGTGGGGTTTTTAAGACTGTTTACACTATTTCAAATAGCTAGTGGTCACTGTCTTGCAGTCAGGAAATGTAACCCACACAGGATTGATGATTGCAATCCTAAAAATATAAGTTTAAGGCTAGAAATGATTAAAACTGTAAAGCTGCCTGTCTATCTTCTAACTCTGGGTGTTTTCTCTCCCTCCCCCCCTCTCGTCCTTTGTGTCTTTTTCCCTCTCAGTGCAGCTGTTTTTAATCTTGTTGAGGCATGCTGCACTACACTTATGTGTGTAATTCTTATAATTCCCATGTTAAACGGAACATAATCACACTAGCACTGAAAGGCAATTCTGTTCGACCTCAGAAAATGAAAGGAAAAGGGGGGGGGGGGGGGGGAATGACCCTGCACAGGTTATTGCTTTCTGTTGAGCGTGCGTCAACAACTCTTGAATTTAATGCATTCCCGCGCGCGGCTCACTGGCCCTCAGGGGAAATAACAGAGTGTAGCCATTAGGGGATTGTGGACGAGTAAAGGAAGAAAAGGTGTTGAGACATATGCAATGTAAGACTGTATGAGTGGAGGAATGAGCGCGTGGGCCCTGAGGCCTATCGACGTACTGGCAGACTTCATGATTTATCAAGTCTTAACACGACGGAGCCAATTCACATTTCACCCGAAAACAAAAACATTTCTTTGAAAGCAAATCATGAGCGAACACCTTTTTCAGGTAGGTTTAATCATACCCAAAGTGTGTGCTTTATGTCGGAGTGAAGCTCGCCGTGACTCAAGGCTCCGTGATAACCAAGAGAACATGTATTTCAACGTTGGGATCAGATTAAATCATTCTGCTGTTGGTGAGTGAACATGACAGTGATTACACGTGTTTATAAAGACACTGCATGTCTTCCTGAATCGACCTAATTTATCTTAATCCCTGTTTATACTAAATGAATGCTAATGTTTTTGACTGGTCTGCTTCTCTCAAATCCGCCTCCTTTGTGATCAGAATGAATTAGATATGGACTGCATAAGCATCATTTTTTGCCTGATTTTTTTTACATTTTTTTATTCATTCATCGCATTGGTGCAGTTTAATGTTGGTCCCAAGGGGCCAAGTTTTTAAGATCTGGAAGGGACAGTTAAAGATTCCTCCAAAATCACATAAGATTCTTATGAGACGTACGGTTTGCCAGTTTTGCTTGGATACATATATATTATTACTCTGCACTGTACAATGTGTATCAAAATGCAATTAAGAGTTAAGATTACAGTTGATGTTGCATACTGTGTATAAGAATTGTGCGCAGCTTAAAGTTGCACCAATCAATATTTTTATACTGACAATGGATTGAATGACCATGTGTAATGTTAAAGGGTCTGTCATAGTGACAAACCAAGAGGGAATTATCACTAAACTGGGCCGTTCCCATCAGCTCTACAGAGCTTTTTAGCCCGTTTCCGACCGCTCACTGTTCTGCTTCACTCTTCCAACTCTCATTAACTTAGTTTCCAGCCGCAGCTGGCAGCTGTTGTCAGCAAAAAAAAAAAATTGCCCAGTACCAAATGCCAAACAGACAAAGTTAACATTCAGCTGATGAACATAGCAAAACATTTAGCAGCATTAAAACCTGATATTTTCTTTATATTCAGGAGCTGCACTGGTGGATATTGTACTAACATTAGCTGGTGGCGAGAAACACAACTCCAAATGAATGGTAATACTGTGTCTGCTGGATGAGACAATACGCAACTGTTTGCTGCAGTAACACGCTTGTTCGTCTGTTGAGGACAAA
>CALSCE010010634.1:6305585-6344730 GCA_943593645.1 Bovichtus variegatus
GCGACCCGACCCCGGATAAGCGGTTGAAGATGGATGGATGGATGGTATATCATTGGTTTATTTTTTTATCATGAGATTACTAGCAAAGTCACGATACCAGAAATGTAGTAGTCGATATCAATGCCAGTGAAATTCCACGATTCTCGTAACTTTTTCGATACCACGGTAAAAAAACAACAACAAAACAATAAATCCCATACACTCCTTTATTACATTTTGTAAACAGTTTGTTTTGTTAGGAAGTTTAACAGGTCATAATTCGCTCTCCAATATTCTATGTCGTATTGCTTTGAAAACATCTCCTTCAAACAACTGTAAACTTGAACAAGTTTCTCGGCAAAAACTACATTTTACAAGAGTATATTTAAACCCACCACATTACAACGTCAGACCTTCGCCCAATACACATTTTTACTGAATGGAGACTGAACGTCCCTTAATACAAGTCAATGGTAGCTACGGTAGGAACGGTACTGTAGAAAAAAAGAGCACCGTCACCTTTTCAGAATTTTGCCATCGATTTGGTAGCAAAGCTTCGGTTCTTGTGACATCCCTAGAGATTACTATAAATTGTTTACATAATACAATAAAATGACTAAAAGTTTAGGGTGCGTTTTACATGAACTGGGGCGTACAGGATTTGCAGAGGGCACCATATGGGCTTCAGAACATCACTGAAGCAGAATGAAGATTGTGAGCGATCATCTTTTGTGAGCCGCCGACATCACAGACATCTCCCAGCAGTCGCAGCAAAGTGTGTGCGTGCGTGCAGACTTGACCTGTGTGTTGATCCGTCACTGAAAGTGATCTGACTTCTCTGTGCTAAACTGTCATAGTGATAAGATATAATACGATGTGTGTGTGTGTGCGTGTGTGTGCGTGTGTTCCCCAGAGGCAGATAAGGTCTGTTTCCAGGTAGGTGGCATGGCCCACAGTGAGTTCTATTATCAGCCTGTCATACCCATTCACATCTACCACTGGACACACACACACACACACACACACACACACACACACACACACACACAAAACAAAGCACTCCTTTAACACACAGGCAGAGAAACGGTAATTTCTCCCTTGACACATAAACACACACACACGCACACACACATACACACACACACACGTGCACACGCACACACACACACACACACACACACACACACACACACACACACAGACAAAGACAGATACATAGAGTATATATAAAATATAGTTCACGGAGAAGAGAAGAGAAGAGAAGAGAAGTAGAGGAAGAGGATCCAAACGGAGGAAGAAGTAAGTGAAAATATAAGAGAAGATGGGGGGGAAAAAATACAGCAAACAAGAATAAAAATAAGTGAAACATCATCTCGATTTTTCTACATTTTAACTTACACATACATTATTTCTTGCTTTCTATTCTCCCTCTCTCTCTCTCTCTCTCTCTGTTGGCTGCTAGATGTTGCTATGTGACGGTGCACTTAGCTCTGATTTGTTCGTGCGGATTAGACAGAGCGCTGCGTTAGCTGGTGCTCAACACAACACACATGCACACACACAAAGCGGCAATCGGTTAGACTCCCTAAGGTTCAGTTTGAGAAGGCTCATCCTTCCAGAGGTTATTAACCAGTCATTGCACACACAAGCTGCACAGATTAAAAACCTGCAAACACACATCCACACTCTCACACATCCACACGGTGTTAGGCACTTGAACCTGCTAAGGGAGGTGTCAGCTGTTAATGCAAAAAATGAATTCTAGACATAACATCACTTACCTGTGACACTGTGAACCCTGGTGTCTGAGCGAGTGTGTGACAAACGGAAAAATAGATAGAAAGATGGATGCCACAATTTAGATCCGATTTCCACATCAAGTACGTGATGCACATTGGTCATTATCTCTTACACTTACACAGATTATGGTTAAAAGTTGACATTTTGAGACTGAGTGAGGTGTCTTCTGTTCACGTCCTATTCGAGCTTTGCTAAAATGGGTTAGAAGCAAGGTGCTGTCATTTTGTTGTGGAGGTTTCATCTGGAGGCTGAACACCTTGAACAGCAGAGCAGCTAAGACCTAATACATTTGTCATTTATCCATTTAACTCACTATAAGGACAGTCCCCCTGGAGTGACTTAGGGTTAAGTGTGTTGCTCAAGAACCCAATAGTGTACAGCCCTGGTATTGAACTCACAACCTAACCACTAGACCACTAGACCACCACCCTACTCAACAGAGAACTTTTGCTTCGGCCTTTCACAGCTCAGTTAATAGAAACCCAAAATTGGAAAATGATTGGCAGGAACTCCTGTAATACCTGAGTAAACCTATGAAACATCGGTTTTGATTGTGCTTGCTTGGAGGTTGAGTTTACAACTGCCAACACACAAACCTGCTTAGAAAAGTCACTGTTGCCATGGCAAACTCAAACTTGGCAAGAGCGTTAGGCGGCTACACTTCAGCCAAGAGCTTGAACAAAGCAAGGGTGCACTGCAAAAAAGAAGATATTTAGTAGAGTTATCAAGGTAGTAACTATCAGGGAGGTGACTAGCAAACCAACAACCAAAGCAAATGTTCCCGCCACATTTTGCCATCACACCATCTGAACACAGGTGAACTCCGAAGGCTCTGTACTCTGCATATTTTTTTCCAAATTCGAAACACAACAAACATATTTGTATCCACATTTTATTCACACTCAATAAAAATTAAACATGCATCAAAACCGAGTCAGAGTCATTGATTTAAGTTGACAAAGTAACTCTAAATGTATTGCATCCATAGTCGCAAACACAATAACCGACTCACGACTACAATTACACCAAATTAGTTTGATCAACGTCACACAAACTGGCACAGAACAGCAAGTCACTGAATCCAAAAGTGCAGACAATTACCTGTGAACAGGAAAACAATCTAGCATCAACCAGTATCCAAATGTCTTCTTTTTATTTTTTTAAATCCACTTGGGCATAAAGAACCTATGATTCCAATAAAACCCAACTGGAGAGACAAATAAATCATCAAATGTGTGACAGTTACCATATTGCAGCCAGCTACAAGATACATTTGAGACGTATCTACAAATGTTTGAAGCGAACAAATATTGTCAGGCACCGTCCCAGAGACTCACATTACCTAAAGTCGAAAGTCTGCGTTCAGGTTACCCTGATAAGAGTCTTGACTGAGAAGGTGAAAGAACAAGAGGAGTAAAAGGCAGAGAAAAGAAAGTGAAGGCAGAAGACAGAGAGACAAAGGCATTATCTCCCATTTTCCTCTGCAGATGACAAGGGTAAAATAATTATTATCACACAAACAATAATCTGTCTTTCCTGTGCCGTCTCCCCTAAGTCGCATCCGTAGCTCCAGGCAGATAATATACTGGACTGCCTGAGATGCATTTGAATATTTCTTTGGCAGGAAATCACATTACTGGCTATTAAAAAGTAATTATTTGTACATAAATTCCCTGCAAGTTTGAGCCCAGTCTTGGCAGATGCCTCTGTGTGTGTGTTTACTTATGTGTGTGTGAAGTTCGATGCTAAGGCAGTTAGCGTGTGGGGCGTTGCAGTGTTGTGCTTATTAAAAACGCAGACAGCCTCTCCATCATCAACTCCACACACACACACACACATTTGGTGTCACTGGAACTATATTTCATAGGGAAGTGCATAATTTAATTACCAATACTTAGACTGTGAGCGAAAGGGGAGGCGGCGCAAAGAAAGCGAGAGACACCAAAAGGAAAAGAGAGGATAAAAAAATGGGGATGGAGAGAGAGGATAAAAATTAGACAGTAAAAATCCGGCAAAAGTAAAACAAATAGAAGTAGAAAGATAAAGTAAAGGATGTCAAGGAAGCGATGGACAGTGGCAGAAAGATGGAGGGCAGGATTGATATCAGAAATCCACAGCACTGCAGTATAATTCAGTTGGGTGCTGTTCAAACGTAGACTATATAGAACAATCAAACAAAAGGCTTGCCACACACCGAAACTTAAAATGTCTTGGTATTTATCCAAACATGTTCTGTATGTGGAAGAGCGATGAACGCATTTTAGGTTTGCTTCGTCAAGAGCTGAGTTTTAGTCCGCGGCAGTTCATTCTTATCACCTTATAATTACATTTTTATACCGCTAACTTGTTTGACAAATTACATTTTGTAAGGAAATGTTGTTCCCTGGATTATGCTCTCTGGAATGAATGTTACTGCAGCACGAAGTGTTACATTCATCTACCACACACATGTTGTAGGGACGGGGGGAAACAAACCCTTTGACACAGAAGATGGGAGTGTCCCACAATGTGGGCAATAAAAAAGCACTTTGGGAAAGCTTGTGGTTTTATTTTCTTTCAGTCACTTTTGACCTTAATATTAAACCAAAATCATGAATAACCAACGAGCCCATTTGCTTATTTAAAAAAATGATAATATTGTCACTGCCTCTGTAGCAGGTGTCTCCGCCTGCAGCTCACCTCTATTCTCACCAACTATGATTGTTCATTGTGTGTTGCTGTATTTGTACGTACAAACAAAGCAATGAGGAATAGAGCAGGCCTACAACGTACAAAGGTGGAACACTTTAATGTCTTCCCATTTGGATTTGGGTTTTCGCACATGCGCTGCCTAATGTTTTTGATTTTAAACTATAAGGAACATATTTGTTTGTTAAAAAGAGCATATCAGTTTAAACTGATTTTCACCTTTTATGTCCACTCACACACAATAGTTATGATTCTAGCAGCAAGACAGGCCCTGTAGGAAAGTTGACAGCTCAGTAATTGGGGAGAAAATGCAAAAAGTTTAAAAAAAAATTACAAAAAATATATACAGTATATTAACGCAATGACAATTAACAGTCTGTACACAGTGTTTATGCTGCATATTTAAAAGACATATTTTCACCCAAATTTTTGTATTATTGATTTATGCTGCCCGATTTTCACTTGTTTTTAAAAGTCAAAATACTATGATTGGATCCCACATAGCTTTTCCTCTTAAAAATAAAAAATGTAACTGTATGTAAAAGCACAAGGTTTAACTTAATACAAGCTTAAGGCTTTGGTTGAGAGTTAGGAATCAGCATGCAGTGGAGAATTTTAAGTTTTTTCAATTGAAGGCCCCACATAATAGCTTTTTTTCCTGAACTTGCAATCTCATCTGACAGTCTTGATCAGTGATACAATGCAAGTTTCCAGTAAAAGGTTTTTTTTTTCAGGCTGTTCTCATAGTTTGTTTGTAGGCATACCGACGAAAAGTAATCCACTGTCATTCGTACCTATCCAAAAATCCATTTGTGTTTATTTCACGTTTTTGTGAACCAGGAAGTATAACAGCACGTGGATGGGTCCAAAAACCCAGGACTTTCATCCAGGAGGCCGCCTTTCGTGCCCCGTAAGTAACTTGGGTACTTAAAACGTTGACCTATTTGTCACCTGACTTCCGTACTTAACTAACAGCACTCCCGTAGTTATTTTTAAGCCAAACCACAATCTTTTCATAGGCCTAACCAAGTACTTTTGTTTCCTAAACTTAACCAAGTATTTCAAACTTAGTTGTTTTTTACTGAAACCACAATATTTTCCTAACTTTTTTTTGCTGCCTAAACCTAACCAAGTTGTTTCCTGTTTAGACGGAAGTTTATTTTATAAAGAATATATGCGTGTAACGGGCGGATATTGACACGTGTTACTGGATATTCTAGGAAAACGGACAAAAAATAAGAATCAACTTTTTTGTAAAAAATCCAACAAACCATTTCATGAGGATATGTTGACAAATTGCCACGCTTTAATTTACTTCAAGTGTTCGTGGTCTGCCAGGAGGACACTGATGGAGAGATCCAACTGGGCCAGTCTGAGGTGCCTTGTAGGAACAGTATGTGTACGTCTACAAGGTGAAACATGCACGGCAAGCTGTGTAAACACTGCAGAGGGCAGGGAGCAGACTGTGATTCTGTCTGCAGCTGAGGCAGAGGCATGAAGGGTTGACACCAGTCATGTCACAGCAGTGTAGTATGACTGACCCTTAGTCTGAGGTTCCATTTCACATCATCAAGACAGTGTTACTTGTTTATCCTGTCGCCTTTTTAATTCTAACGATTCGACTGACATTTGAAAAAGTAATTATGAAATGGAACATCTTGTCTCTAATTTGCCTGTTTCTTCCTGTTGTGCCTTTTAACAAATAACAGTGCAGCTAAGTGGCAAGAGGTTAGGACAAGCTTCCCCGGGGCGTTAAATACCAGGTGAAATTATGCACATTTCTTTTAATAAATCAATGTTACTGATCCATATTAATAATTTTCTCCTGCACCTTTGTGCCTTAACTTTGTCACTGCTGTAGATAAAGCCAGCGGTCCTCTGTAAACACTCAGAGCCAGCAGGCTGCATTACTGTTGATCACAAAATGATTCACCAGAGGACAGAGAAACGATACAGTTTTTTTGTCTATTGCCCTGCCATGTACAATAGACATTTTTGCAGGCACACTCACACATGCAACTACACAAGTGCACTCAGTAGAGTGCAGATCTCCCTCAGGTGAGTCACCCTCTCCCAAACAAGAGTTGAATCTCACTCAGTTGTCACTCCCGGCTCCCTTACAGTCAAGATGGCGGCAAAGGTCACAAAAACAGGGATTTATTCATCTCGTATTAGTCCTAACTTTAGTAGATGATAACATATTAGGTATGGAATTAATCTGCAGATGCTCGGGTTCAAAGTGAGATCAAACCTTTCTATGGATGTCAGTTTTGGAGCCTCGACTAAGGCCAAAATGTGGCCGGCAACAGAAGAGTCACAGCTAGCCTAGCCAATTGCCGGAAATGCCTTTTGCTAGTGAAGTTGTTGATCACTTGCAGCCCCTACTGAGGAGTTAGCGGTCAATGACAGTATATAACAGTCAATGAAAAACGTTTTTAAAAAATTGTGAAACACTGCAACCACAAGAGCTCATTGAGCGTACAGTGATAAATGAGTACGAAAATAGCCTACAGCCTTTGTCATTAGATGTTTTTTTTCATCTAGATCCCCCTCATTAATAGCTTTCATTAATGTTCAAGCGCTGGATTACCCTGAAACTCTGATTTTGCCTTGGTTTCAGCCAAGCTTTGGGTCAAACTGACACTGGATTACTGCTTGTCTTCTCGTGCGTGTGGTGGAATGTGGTGTCCTTAAATGTCCTTAAAACTTGTTATTCCTCTGGAATATTTCGGCACTGTGTAAACATAAGTAATTCAGAAGATGCTAATGAAGGATTTTAAATGTTGGACTGTGCTGTTTTTCTCTCCCTCTTTTCTCACATCTTAAAAAAAAGAGGGTGTGCTTGTGTGTGCGGTGTAGTGAGAATAAATGTACTAAGAGCATACAGAAGAGGTTAGCAAGGGGCAACATGGATGGAATTACAATTAGAAAGAAAGACAGCAAGCGATGAAAGTGGGACAGAAAAAAAGTGAATGAAAGCAGGAGAAACAGAGAGACAGACAGAGATTTGAAGCTGGCACGGCATATTATCCAGGGTCCTGTTGGATATCATTCAGTTTGGAGACATAAGGCTGAGTTGGCATTGCTTTGGATAAGCTCTCAAACGGCCCCGACTCTGGGCCTAGTGCTGCAAAAGAGCTGAACTTTTATGGTAAACGTCATCAGCATTGGGCAAGTTACATGTAAAATGTTCCGCATTACATATTCATAAATATTACAAACGTAATGGAATTACTTTCCTAACGACTAAACAGTTACATTAGTAACATTACCTGTCACTTTACTTTAGATATCAGCACAACCTAGTCAAAGGAGCCTTTTATCAACACCATATCATCACACACACACACACACACACACACACACACAGACACACACACACGCACTTCACATATTCATTATTGAACATGTATAAAACGAGAGACTATGGTTTAGCATGAAGCCAGCCTACTTTTCGGAAGGGAATTACCACTACACTTCATAAGTGCTCCCAATGGAGCGGTTCACACACTCTACAACTCTGAACAAAACTTGGTGATTCCCGAATGCAGCCTTACCAGTTAAATTAGCAAGCTAGCTAAGATCACACAACATATAAATACGACAACTAAATACGAGACTAAAGCTGTCTTCTCCCGTCTTGTGCCAAGCTAACACGTCCACTGAACGTAGGGACACCAAAGTGATACCAACCTTCCATCAATTAGTAACTGGGATTAGCAATTGTGATGTAATTACTGAATTTCAAATTAGAATCCCTTACACTAGTCATTACTTACACCACTCCTTACTGAAAACAATGTTCACAGTACTGTGCATTACTTACCAACACTGAAAGTCACATATAATGCCTCATTTAGTTTGTCTTGCTCATTTATATAGTTAATGTGTAACACAAGCATCAGAACATTTTAAAGATGATTATTTTAATAGTTTTTAATAGTGTTAGTGTTCTTGCTGTTATATGTAGTGCATTGCTTAACACCAACATGGTTAATCTTATCACCAAATACAAAGAAGCATGTAACACTAACAATGTAGTGTACGTACAGTATTTAGAGATAACCTGGCTTCCCAATTATAGCTGGGCATCTAGCACCTGGTGCTTTCTCTGTCTGACTGGGTCAGATGAGCTGATTGGACACAGGAGATGTATAGGGTTACTGAGGCACACACACAGGGACAGACAGACAGATGGACAGATGGATAAATGGAAGTGGACAGATGTATTGAGGCCTCTGCAAAAAGCCTCAAGGGAAAAGCAGGGGCACATTGAGACTGGCTCTGGTCCTCTAGGTCTATAGTTCACGGGGTGGGTGGCTGATTGGCTGTCTCCATGCAGTGTAAACTTTAGATAAGGTAGCATTTAAACAAACAAAAGCCACTCAGTGACTATATCAGAGTGGATTTCTCTGTTAAGTCAGCAACTTGAGGTGATATGTGAAGATCTAAATTATTCTGCAAAGGTCTCAACTTGTCAGAATTGTTTTAACTACAAAAAAGGCCAAGGTGTTCAGTTTAGAAAGGTATTTAGTATCTTTGCATGCCTACATTTGTAAGCATATGATGGGGCGCTCCAGTGTAAAAGGCCTCAGGCAACAACGTTTCTTATTCATGTTTTTCAGTGCCTGAAATGACAACACTGTTCAGGATGCCTTCCTCATCGTGCCACTTTCAGTATCCTGCCTGGTCTGCTCAGCAATGGTTTCCCAAACACAGAGCATCAGTCTCTGGGGACAGAGCGATTGCTAGAGTGCATTGATGGGTTGGTTCTGGTGCTGGGAACACTGGTGCCTTCATTAACCCTAGCCCGTACTTGGCTAAGCATGAAGGTGGGACAACATGCTCTAATTGCTACAGTCATTGATTCTTTTTATATCAGTAATTCTCCCAATCCAACTTCTTTAGTTTTGGCTTTTTGGTTGGTGACTGGGAGCCAGTAGAGGGAACACAAAAGAAGCAACTTCTTTCAAATCTTTTCTGAAACGGAAACAAGAGTAATAGGCCAGTAAGGCTGTTAATTGTTAAGCTGCCAGGGGCTCAAAGCAGCAGTGACACTCCGGAGTGACTACCGGAGTGATAGTGTGATAGTGATCTGCATCTTCAGATGGCTGGCTTAGCATACAGTGAAGCTCACAGCAGACCTTGACAGACTTTCATTTATTCAATGGAAGCTTTAATTTGGCCACTGTGAATTTGCCATACACTGTCTTTGGACACACAATAGGCTTATAAGAGTAGCAGGTCAAGGTTGTACATGTATATATACATCTTGTATATATACAATTGTGTTACAGAAATCTCCCTACTATGAATACAGAATATAACATATTTGCTAAAATACTTATGAATAGATTAAATTATATATTGTAAAAAGTTATAGATAAAGAACAAACATGTTTATAAACAAACCAGAAGAAAGTAAGGGTTTTTATTATTGGGCTTGATTAGGAAAAAAACTAAAAACTTTTGACTACATCTCCAGAGAAAAGGGCTGTACTGAAAGCTTATGGCTTTCCTGATGCCTTTATTAAATATTAAAATGTCTGCATGTCAGTGTAAATGAATGGTGTTTTAACAGAATCCTCAGAGTTCTTCAATTAAAATAATTAGCATCAACAGCAGTATTGCTGGTACATATGTATGTAGGACATGTGCACAAAGTTACACTTTACGATGATGACGACTGTTTTGTTTTAACATTTTAACCTGTATGAACAAGCATCTGGAGCTGAAGTAAACCAAGATAAAACAGAGAGTGAATATATTCATATTCAAGTTAAACAAGACATTAAAATACTTGTGTGTGATGTGTCAGATCTCTATAACACTAAGAGTGAGAGCTCTAGAGCTGGGTATTGTCGTGTTCTTTTATTTGGAAATAGAGACGCATAGAAATTAATTTCAGAAAACTTCTCTTCATATTAACTGTATTTATTCCATGATGATATGATGAGCATTACAAAAGTACGCAGCTGAGGACCTATTTCACTGTCCACAGACCACATTTACCGTAATTTCTGGACTATTCAGCACATCTGAATATAAACCGCACCCACTGAATTTTTAAAAAATATGTATTTTGTACATAAATAAGCCGCACATGTCTATAAGCCGCAGGTGCCTACCGGTACATTGAAACAAATGAACTTTACACAGGCTTTAACGAAACACGGCTTGGAACAAAAATAAATAGGCCTTTAAACGGCTTCAACTTGAAAGCTGCATCATATGCCTTTCTCCGTGTCTTTGCCATGATGAGGGTGACAAAATGACCGTAATCAGAATCGTGACCATACATAATGTCCGCTGTTTAAAATGTCCGCTGTTCATAATGTCCGCTGTTCATAATGTCCGCTGCTGAAGACATTCCAAGAACTAATAATGCAATTGAAGGTTTGCATAATGTTTTTAGAGGTTCATTTGGTACACTGTATGAAACACTGAGAAATTTCGTAAAAAAGTTAATTACCGTAATGAATGGGAAGTTTGAGCGCGCTCGATTTACGTCACATTATGTGACGGTGCTCAGTTTTTTGGCGACATGAAGCTTGTGAAAGCGGGAAAAATCCATATATTAGCCGCGTCATTGTATAAACCGCGAGGTTCAAAGTGTGGGAAAAAAGTAGCGGCTTATAGTCCGGAATTTACGGTAAGTAGTTACTCTGTCTCACAGATCCACAGAACGGCCACGATCTCTAGTTTACAACATATTTCTTTCAGGTATAGTCTTCTCTCATTGGTTGGCTGGGGCCAGGTCCTATTGGCCCCTTGTTGGCACTGAGGCGTGTCCACGCTTCTCAACGCTTCTCTGCTCCAATCAGATCTTCTGTCAACCTTTTAGGTGGTGTACTCTTCCACTTCACAGTTTACAAATACTGCATCTTATTTCACAGTAGATTGGCCACTAATTTACTTAATTCAATAACATCTTACATATCACACATTACATCTTAATTAGGACACAATAAGGCACATTGTAACAGTTTACATATTGATTATTCTCAGTTTCCATGTGATGGACAGGATGCACTGACTGGGCTATTCATTCCAGTTTGGTTGCATCCATCTTCCAATAACACAGGGTGAGAAAATCATTTCTAACATCCTTAGAGGTCATAGACGCCCTGCTGCAGAAATAAGCTACTGTTGTACGTGTCTCTATTACACACTGGGCCAAAAAAACATGGATAACTTGGATCTATCTTGGCTATTTGCCCATCGACTGCATGAATCCCACAAACTGTTTCACCAAAACATACCTGCAAGATGCCTACCCTTTGTGTCTCTTCGGTGTTGTGGGTTGCCTAAGAGTACAACAGACATCCATACATTATACCAAGTACTGTGGACACAGTGTTAATCTGCTACACCATCTGAGAATGTGTTTTTTTGAGTCAATTATCAGGTTTTTATTGCCTTCAAGTTAGGGCTCTATATCAATTGAAAGAAAGGCCCACCTCATTTATGCCACCTGGCAATTGGTGTCCAGCCTGAACGTTATTCTCATGTTCATACATTTGTCAGCCAAACTGCTTGCTCTGACACAGAATGCTAGCTAGCATCCCTGGCAGCATTGGCGGGCATTGGCAAAGAATACTGGGTATTGTAGTAAACCTTCAGAAATAGTCTCAACCTGATTGTGAACAGGAAAGATTGCTTTATTCAGCCAATACGGAGTTTAAGTGTCCAGACACAGTTAAAATGAAAGATGGTTGCTACATGAGCGTTTTCCAACATTTCCATGGTGTTGTTAGTCATGATGGTCTCCAGCGTTACAGTTTTCAGGTTGTCCCCCTTCTACAGCATTTTATCATCTATAGAGTGTGTCTTTATATATCCTATTGGCAGACTACCAGTCATTTTTTTATGTCAAGTAGCATTTGGCAGGGTACCTAGCAGCCTGTTTATCAGATTACACCAGCGTCCTTTGTCATCTTCAAACAGAGTGACTTCATAGATTTGCTTTTTTGAAAGGCCATTCAGCAAAATGTATCTCTCATATGCTTTGCCACTCACTCGTTGAAACCACATTCAGCAATACATGAACATTTTGTCTATACTGCAAGGTAGTACATATCAGCAGTTTAGTGTTTGGATCAGATTACTGCAAAAACCTGAATGCCTTTCCAGATAGTGTCTTTATAACCTCACTCAGCAGTGTGTGTTAAGTATACGTCCCTCAGTCCTTGTGCCAACACAGTGCGGAAAAATATGAGAATTAAAATCTCGCATCAATATAAAGAAGTTTTCATAGAACTTCCTGGTTTGCACTTCCGCCATGCAATCTTTGCTGTAATTAATTAGTGTAATTATTTAAATTCCTTGTCATCACATTTCCATACCTAGCTGACATGTCTTGCTATTGTTATGTGTCAGATTACAGCATAATCACGGATGACTTTACCCATTTATTTTTAAACCCATTCAGTGTGAATAAAGCAACACATAGCAACCCCCATGGTCAGCTGTGGCATTCAGCATTTGGTCCTAGGTGGAGTGGGTTATATAAATGTTTATATATCTGGTTACACCAGGATTCTGTGTCATTTCTAGAGCCGTGGGAGGGAGTTCATTATGTTCTCCACTATTGACTGGCTTGTTTACAATTTGCATAGTATATGTGAAGATATGTTAAGAGCCATAAGCACGTTCTCCTCTCTGATTTTCATACAGAACATACAGTACTGTACTGTGTGTGTACATATATATGTATAATGTAAATGAAGAGTCATTTTGTGCTATAACTAACATTGTATAAAATATTTAGCCTATCATGTGTCACACCCTCTTTGCAAATGAAGAAACATCTTTTGAAGGAGCAATTCGACCACTCTGTGTGTTTAGTATGAAGCTAGAGCCAAGAATTGATTCGCTTAGCCTAGCATAAAGACGCAGGTAGAGAGAGCTAGCCTACAAATAGTCCAACCAGCTCCTATGACGCTGACAAACTAACACATCATATTTAGTGTGCTGAAACCTTACAAAGATAGAAATGTAAAAAAACCAACTATTTGTGGTTTGGCAGAGTTACATGCAACTACTGCTTAGCTAGCATCATCTTATTTTTCTAGCCAGCTATTTTTATGAAGCATTGGCAACCTCACTGTGACAACAAGACTGCAGGAAGTCACTGGATGCTGTCTGGTAGTTACAGTATGCAATTATTTTTTACATTACTGTTTGTTAAACATATGACATACAATATGTTAATTAGTCAGCTTTAGAGGTGCTGATAGGTGTTTTTCTTTACTTTGTAAAGAGACAGGCAAGCTGTTTCCCCCTGCTTCCAATCTTTATGCTAAGTAAGGCTACGCTTTCTGATTCCAGCTGCAAGTTATTAAGCCATAAAAGAGAAGTTCACTGAACACAAGTAAAAAAAAAAAAAAAGAAGCTAACTAATTAACTGACAAACAGTGCTAAGTTAAACCTTAAGAGTAGCCACTGAGAATTTCATCAAGTATTTGCCAGTGGTGGACAAATAAAATTGTGTCTTTGTCCTGAAAATTCATCTTGTGATCACACATTTTGTTTTATTATGTATACTTTCTATTGTATACCCTTTCACTTGAGTTTCAATGAGTTCTGTTATTTTCAATGGTTTATGTTTGTGTCTGAATTTTAGTTGTTTCATTCAAACTGTTATTTTTTAATTGCTGTTTGTTTTTGAATGGGGAAATAAAGCAAAGAGAATAAATAACTAAATAAACAATAGAGTATATCTTATTGTGAGCCGGTGCGCTCACACAGGGAAATGACAGCGGAAGAATGAAGAGAGGGAGCGTTCTTTCGGAGCGCAAAACAACAGTTTATTAAGGCGGCTCTCCTCGTCGCCTTCCCCTGGCGCCGCGTTCTCCCAGCCCTCAGCTACCGCTGACGCCGACGCCGACGCCGACGCCGATGCCGTCTCCGTCTCCGTCTCCGTCTCTGTCTCTGTCTCTGTCTCTGTCTCCGTCTCTCTCCGACAGGAACCCAGCCTACTGCAAGACAGAACCAGGTCATCGGCGTGCTTTTATTGTGCGACTGATTACCTGATTTACATACCGGTACGCGCTATGTCCCTTCCGGACCAGGGGAGGAGTCTGGCGGTCCCGCAACCCGGACCAACTGTCCGACCTCCATGAGTGGGCACTCACGCCGGAAGTGGCCGTGTCGCCCGCACCGCCAGCAATCCTGCCCCGGCGTTTGAGGACCCCTTCTGGGTGCCCGAGGACCAGACCCGCCGACTGGGCCCTGTGGAGAGACAGAAGGGATATTAGTGGGGTTGGCGGCAGCCTCTAGACTGCTGGGCCGGTGGCAATGGACCCAATTTGCCGTGGAGGAGGAGTAACCCAGCGACAAACTGTTCCAGTACCACCTTCTCTACGACGTCCTCTGCGGAGTTGCTCCCTGGCTGAAGCCAGCGCCTCGCCGCCCCTAAGAGCTGCTGCGCGTAGGGGAAGGGCTGGCCAGCGTCCTCGAAGGAGAGCCCCCTGAACCTCCGGCGTGCCTCCCAGCCGGTCCAGGATGGCCCTCCTCAGCTGGTCATACGTCTGGCGAGAGGACGCCGGCAGACTGTGGGCCGCCAACTGTGCTCCCCCAGACAGCAGGGGTAGCAGCCGCATCCCCCACTCCCCCCTCGGCCACCCGCACGCCGCCGCCGCCGTGCCCTCGAAAATGTCCAGGTATGCCTCTGGGTCATCCTCGGAGGTCATCCTCAGCATGGCGACGTGCGGCGGGCGGGCCGGGCTCGTGGAACACTCACCCTCCCGAGTGGCCGGTTGCTGCAGCAGCTCCCGCAGGAGAGCACGGTCCTCGCGCTGAGCCACCGCAATCTCCGCGAGAGCCTGGCTCTGCTGTCGCTGTAGGGCGGCCGTGCCCTCCTGCATCGCGGCGAGGAGCTGGAGTGCTTGCCCCAGCGGACTGGGTGGCGATTCTCCCTCCGACATAGTCCCTGTTCAGGCGCCAGATGTGAGCGGGTGCGCTCACACAGGGAAATGACAGCGGAAGAATGAAGAGAGGGAGCGTTCTTTCGGAGCGTAAAACAACAGTTTATTAAGGCGGCTCCACTTGTCGCCTTCCCCTGGCGCCGCGTTCTCCCAGCCCTCAGCTACCGCCGACGCCGACGCCGACGCCGACGCCGACGCCGTCTCCGTCTCCGTCTCAGTCCCGTCTCTCTCCTACAGGAACCCAGCCTACTGCAAGACAGAACCAGGTCATCGGCGTGCTTTTATTGTGCGACTGATTACCTGATTCCGTCCAGCTGCCTGGCCTCCAGCTGAGCCACTCCCATCTCCTCCTCAGCCACCACACCCCACTGCCACACTTATCCTATCTCATTGCAATCGAATCGAAATCGTATAGTGGCGGACTTTGCGATAGCGGCAAATATCGCATTGTTCAATTTAATATGGTATAGTGATGAAACTTGTAATTTACACCCCTGCTCCATTCCGATCCGAGACCACATTTTATTCCTCACCACCTGTTGTGGCATCACCCACCTGGAAATGTGTCATTGAATTTGAGAAGAAGTGTCTTCTGGAACTATGAGAGAAGACGAAGCACTACTATTTCTAGTCATTCAAGTGGGGCGGAAGGCTTGTTTTGCACAGTTAAGACTAAGCTTCTTCCTCTATTCACAAACACATGCACACACACACACATGCACACACACACATGCACACACAGAGAATATGCATACAGATATAATCGTGTTTATCAATCTCATAATTAAATTACTACACTGTTTCAATCGTCACTAAACCAAATCTGTTGAGTCTTTCTGTAAATCATACTGTATTGTTGGTGAGTTCAGATTTAAATATTACAGTACATGACAGTTATTAACACACACTCTTTGCAACCTTCTAGGTTTTCTGTTTATAATATATGGCCGCTCCAAAGGCAAGCTAGGCTTTACTCTTTGTTAATGGGACAAATAAAGTGCTGTGTGTGTGTGTGTGTGCGTGCGTGTGTGTGTATGTGTGTGTAGCATCCAGAGAACAACAGCTAATGGCCGCACTCAAATGTATTTTCTCCTCTCCTTTCTTGCTTCTAACTTTTCTTGCTCTTTTTTTCCATTTCTTCTTTTTTTTTTTCTTTACATTCTTCTCTCTGTCACTTTTTCCTTAGCTCCATTCTCCCTGTCTCTTACAGTGTCTTGTGCTCATTTTCTCTGAGTTTCCATCAGTGGCACTTCTTTCTTTGTCTCTTCAGTAATGGCAGTTGAACCTCAGCGAACTGGCCTGCACTGTTTTCATTTACTCTCTACTCTCTTTACTCGACTCAAAGTGGAAACAACATTTCCCATGCATCAAAGGACTTAACCTGGTAAGATACTGGAAACCAAGTGTTTTGAATAAATATGACAAACATTGTAATAAACTGGCAGAAGGGTATATATATAGTCTCACCCATGTGTTTGTATTTGTACACCAGTAAGGGTGTGTGTTAGGCAGCCGGAATAAGTATTCATCTGCAGTCGTAAAAACACTGTGAGCTCCCCCGCTCACACAGGGAAATAAGACGTGGGAGAGTCCGTTCGGGGCACAAACAATGGTTTATTAAGGCGGCGTCACACGTCGCCTTCCCCTGGAAGTCCCGCGTTCTCCAGCCCTCAGCTACCGCTCCCGCTGACGCTGATGTTGACGCCGTTTCAGCCTCCGTCTCAGCCTCCGTCTCAGCCTCCGTCTCAGCCTCTCTCTCAGCCTCCGTCTAGCCTCCGTCTCAGTCCGACAGGAACCCAGCCTACTGCAAGACAGAACCAGGTCATCGGCGTGTTCTTATTGTGCGACTAATTACCTGATTCCATCCAGCTGCCTGGCCTCCAGCTGAGCCACTCCCGTCTCCTCCCCAGCCGCCAACCCCGCCTCCACACCCCACTGCCACATACCCCCACCGCCCGACTCAGGCCGGGAGCCCACCGGCCGCAAGCTGACTCCCCCCCCCTCCGCCGAACGCGAGAGAAAGTCAGCCACAACCATCTGGTTACCCGGCCTGTGGATCACCTTGAAGTTAAACGGCTGTAACGCCAGATACCAACGAGTGATCCGGGCATTGGTATCCTTCATGCGGTGGAGCCACTGGAGCGGGGCATGGTCCGACCAGAGGGTGAAAGAGCGTCCCAGGAGATAATAACGCAGGGCGCCCACCGCCCACCGTATGGCGAGGCACTCTTTTTCCACCGTACTGTAGTTCACCTCCCGCTGCGCCAGCTTCCGGCTAATGTACAGTACGGGGCGGTCGACCCCCTCCACCTCCTGGGACAAAACGGCCCCCAGCCCGCTGTTCGAGGCGTCGGTCTGTAAAACAAACGGGAGAGCAAAGTTAGGGGAAAACAGGAGCGGCTCCCCACAGAGAGCTTGCTTTACCCTCTCAAACGCCCGCTGACACTGCTCCGTCCACTGGACCGGATCTGAGGCACCCTTTCGGGTCAGGTCGGTCAGGGGGCTGGTGAGCTCTGAAAACCCCGGAATGAACCGCCGGTAATAGCCCGCCAGCCCCATAAACCTCCTGACCTCCTTTTTTGTCTTGGGAGCCGGACAGGCGGCAATGGCCGCGGTCTTCTCCAGCTGCGGCCGCACCTGCCCGCCCCCCAAGTGGTACCCCAGATACCGTACCTCCCTCCGTCCAACTGCACACTTCCTCGGGTTAGCCGTGAGCCCCGCTCTCCTCAGGGACTCGAGCACTGCCCCCACCTGCTGCATATGCTGCTCCCACGTCTCGCTGTGGATGATGACGTCATCCAGGTAGGCAGCAGCATATGCCGAGTGTGGCAGCAGCACCCGGTCCATGAGCCGCTGGAAGGTGGCGGGGGCTCCAAACAACCCGAACGGAAGCGTCACGAATTGGTACAAGCCGTACGGTGTGGAGAAAGCCGTTTTTTCCTTAGACTCTGGAGACAGGGGAATCTGCCAGTAGCCCTTGGTCAAATCCAGAGTCGTATAAAAACGAGCCGTGCCTAGCCGATCCAGGAGTTCGTCGACCCGGGGCATCGGGTAAGCATCGAATTTGGACACCTCATTCACCCTGCGATAGTCCACACAGAACCGTACTGACCCATCGGCCTTGCGCACCAGAACGACGGGACAGCACCAGTCACTGTGAGACTCTTCTATTACGCCCATCTCCAGCATAGCCTGAAGCTCCGCCTGAACAATTTTCCTCTTGTGTTCGGGCAGTCGATAGGGCCGTGAGCGCACCGTCACGCCCGGGGGCGTCTCTATGTGGTGGTGTGCGAGCGTGGTGCGCCCGGGCAGGGGGGAGAACACATCGGCAAACAGCCTTTGCAACGCGGCAACGTCTGCCCTCTGACTTGGTGAAAGCTGGTTGTCACAAGGGACCGGGGCTGATTTGTCCGTCTTTTCTACCTCCGGTCCCAACTCATCTTTCTCCATCACCGTAGTAGCCAGAGAGGCAGAAGCCACCTCCCTCCATTCTTTCAGGAGATTGAGGTGGTAAATCTGTGCCGCTCCCCCCCTGTCCGAACGCGCCACCTCGTAATTGACGTCCCCCACTCGCCGTGTGACCACAAAGGGCCCTTGCCACTTTGCGAGTAATTTGGAGCTGGTGGTCGGGAGCAATACAAGTACTTTATCTCCCGGTGTAAATTGACGCAGTCGCGACCCTCTGTTATACAGGCGCTGCTGACGCTCCTGAGCCTGGAGCAAATTCTCCCGTGACAGCTGACCCAGTGAATGGAGTTTTGCTCTCAGGTCCAGTACGTACTGAATTTCGCTTTTGCTGGTGCTTGGACCCTCCTGCCAGTTTTCTTTTATCAGGTCCAACACACCCCGTGGCTTCCTGCCAAACAATAATTCAAAGGGAGAAAATCCCGTGGAGGCCTGGGGAACCTCCCGCACTGCGAACAACAGAGGGTCTAACCATTTATCCCAATTACGGCTGTCCTCGTGAACGAACTTACGCACCATGTTTTTAAGCGTTTTGTTAAACCGCTCCACCAGCCCGTCTGTCTGTGGATGATAGACACTAGTCCGGATGGAGCGGACGCCCAGTAGCGCATACAGTTCGCGTAACGTGCGTGACATAAAGGACGTGCCCTGGTCAGTTAAGATCTCTTTCGGGATCCCAACTCGGGAGATCACGTGAAACAGTGCCTGCGCCACACTCTTAGCCGAGATAGTGCGCAGCGGCACTGCTTCGGGATATCGTGTTGCGTAATCCACGAGAACTAACACAAAGCGATATCCCCGTGCACTCCGGTCTAATGGCCCGATGAGGTCCATGCCAATTCTTTCGAATGGTACCTCAATCAATGGCAACGGGCGCAACGGCGCTTTTGGGGTGGCCGGCGGGTTAACCAGCTGACATTCGCTGCAGGACGCACACCACCGCTTCACGTCCGCGCGGATGCCCGGCCAATAAAATCGGGCCATGATCCGGTTCAGTGTCTTTTCATACCCTAGGTGACCGGACATGGGGTTGTGATGAGCCGCCTGGAAAATCATTTCCCGACGGCTGCTTGGCACCAACAACTGGGTGTTTTCCTCCCCTGTTTGTGTATCACAGCTCACCCGGTACAACCTGTCCCTAATCACCGTGAAGTGCGGGTGAGTGAGTGGTGCGTTCGGGTGCAGTGGGGACCCATCAATACTTACGACCTGGTCGAAAGCATGACGGAGGGTTTCATCCCGGGACTGTTCGAGGGGGAAGTCCTCCACCGGACGCACCGGGATGGACAGGGAAGCCTCATCCCGAGCCTCCCCCTCGGAGGGCCCCGCCTCCTCCGAGTCCCCACTCAACACCTCACACAACTCACATGCCCCCACTGCCCGGGAACGCACCCCCATAGCCTTCCCCCCTAGCCTATGGAACCCCGGCCAATTCGTTCCCAGAATTAGGGGGTGCGTAAGGCGAGTACTAACTCCAGCCTTAACCCTATGTTTTTTTCCCTTGAAGGAAATGGTAATAGTCACCACCGGGTACTCGTGAATATCACCATGCACACACCTCACCCTCACCCACGATGCTTCCACCAATGCCCCGGGCCGAACCAAGCGCTGGTGGATCATGGTTTGAGTACAACCAGTGTCCAACAGAGCCTGGTGTATACCCCCCTGTACACATACCGGTACGCGGTATGTCCCCTCCGGACCGGGGGAGGAGTCTGGCGGTCCCGCAACCCGGACCAACTGTCCGACCTCCATGAGTGAGCACTCCCGCCGGAAGTGGCCGGGTCGCCCGCACCGCCAGCAATCCTGCCCCGGCGTTTGAGGACCCCCTCTGGGTGCCCGAGGACCAGGCCCGTCGGCTGGGCCCTGTGGAGAGACAGGAGAGACAGTTGGGTGGTTGGCGGCGCCGTGGAAGCGCAGGGGGCCAGCAGACACTGCCCCCGCCGGGAGCCTCCTCCTCGGGGCTGGGGTCGGCCGGCTCGCTGGCCCGATTGGTCCCCCGGCTTCCTCCTTCCCGCTCCGCCGGGGCAGGGAGAGATGGTCCTCCGCGAGGACGACGGCAGCCTCCAGGCTGGTGGGTCGGTGGCACTGGACCCAATTTGCCGTGGAGGAGGGCAACCCGGCGACGAACTGCTCCAGTACCACCTTCTCTGCGACGTCCTTCGCGGAGTTGGTGTCTGGCTGGAGCCAGCGCCTCATCGCCTCGGAGAGCTGCTGCGCGTAGGAGAAGGGCCGTCCGGCGTCCTCGAAGGGGAGCCCCCTGAACCGGCGGCGGTGATCCTCCGGCGTGCCCCCCAGCCGGTCCAGGATGGCCCTCCTCAGCTGGTCGTAGGTCTGTCGAGAGGACGCCGGCAGACTGTGGGCCGCCAGCTGTGCCCCCCCCGACAGCAGGGGTAGCAGCCGCAACCCCCACTCCTCCCTCGGCCACCCGCACGCCGCCGCCGTGCCCTCGAATATGTCCAGGTACGCCTCCGGATCATCCTCGGCGGTCATCCTCAGCATGGCGACGTGCGGCGGTCGGGCGGGGCTTGTAGCCAGCTCCCCCTCCCGAGTGGCCGGTCGCTGCAGCAGCTCCCGCAGGAGAGCACGGTCCTCGCGCTGAGCCCCCACGATCTCCGTGAGAGCCTGGCTCTGCTGCAGCTGTAGGGCGGCCGTGCCCTCCTGCATTGCGGCGAGGAGCTGGAGTGCCTGCCCCAGCGGACTCTGTGGCACCTCTCCCTCGGACATGTCCCCGTTCAGGCGCCAGATGTGAGCTCCCCCGCTCACACAGGGAAATAAGACGTGGGAGAGTCCGTTCGGGGCACAAACAATGGTTTATTAAGGCGGCGTCACACGTCGCCTTCCCCTGGAAGTCCCGCGTTCTCCAGCCCTCAGCTACCGCTCCCGCTGACGCTGATGTTGACGCCGTTTCAGCCTCCATCTCAGCCTCCGTCTCAGCCTCCGTCTCAGCCTCCGTCTCAGCCTCTCTCTCAGCCTCCGTCTAGCCTCCGTCTCAGTCCGACAGGAACCCAGCCTACTGCAAGACAGAACCAGGTCATCGGCGTGTTCTTATTGTGCGACTAATTACCTGATTCCATCCAGCTGCCTGGCCTCCAGCTGAGCCACTCCCGTCTCCTCCCCAGCCGCCAACCCCGCCTCCACACCCCACTGCCACAAACACCATTGATTTGTTTTAAGGAATTAATGTTAAAACCATCTCATCATTATATGTATCACTTCCTTAGAAATTAAACTAATTATCTTAATGCATGTTTTAATACAATGAACTTTGAAACTGAGACTAATGATTTCAGTGTAATTAGTACATGAAGGAAAGTACAGCAGCAGAGCAATGGGAATAACACAAAATGAAAATGCAAATAAAGACGACATTTATTGTTTGTGTAAATATTATTAAGGTAAAAAGGGAAATTAGCAGCCTTTTATGTGGATGTCCAATCAGCGTTGATGGTAAATGTAGTCAATTAAAGCAATAAATTCCTCAGTGCACGCTATATTAACCAAGAAAGCTGAGTTGTCAACTGATTTATTTTGTCACATAACAGGAGAGGCATATGAGTTCAATGTAGACTACGCTTCAGCCTCACACTGTAAATGTACAGTTTAAAAAGTCCCAGAACGCCTTTTTTAATTTTTTTTATGTTCATGGTGCAACATACTGTATCTACAGTTTTCAATGTGATGCTATGTCGGAATTGTAACATTTAACTCAATAAACTTAACTTGCTTTAAAGCTACACTAATGCATATTTTAATATGAACAATAGTTCAAACGATTATGTGTAATGTGAAAGTTGTTGCCTGTTGTGACATACCCACAGAGAACTGACTCTGCAGTTTCTCTCAGCTCTACTGAGCCTTTTAGCATCTTTCAGCTCATTGTTTTGGTTTTATGATCCATAACTTTAATGTTTCACTCCCTCAGCTCTCATTGACCTCAGGCAGCTGACTTAACAGAAACAGATGTTAAATGCTGCTGTACACCACCTGCTCAGCACCATTGAGCAAACAGATGAAATGAGTGATTAGATGGTTAGCAGAGAGTAAGATGTTTAACTTAGGGCTTGGTGAAGACCAAAACAGAGCGAAAAGGAGACAGCATGTGGGATTTCCATTCTCCAGGTGACCAGAAACACGACTCTAATAATATAAACAAATTAAATGTATAATTATTATTATTATTATCATTAATAATAATAATAATAATAATAATAATACACTTTATTTATAGCATCTTTACTACAGGGGGAGTAGTTCAAAGTGCTTTACAACAAATTTAAGTACCAAGATAACTAATAATAAACTGACAGATTAAAACAAAGGAAGGTATAATAACAAATAAATAAATACATTTTCAATTGTCATTTAATTGTCTTACAGCCTTGTGAAGGGAATTCCATGCTTATGGTGTGTGTATAAAAAAAAGCTGAGCTGTTGATTTTCTAACATGTTCACCAACAACTTTATAAGGTGATAATATGTTAAAGTGTGTGCCTGTACAGCTCTTTCCACTGCCACTAAGTAGCCCCAAAAATAAAAGGAAATCCCTTAATGCTGATTTAAATAATCCCTGAAACGAGCGATACATGAAACAGTTGAAACATTGCAATATTTTGTACATCAGGGCAAACTTTTCAAAAGCTTCAACGTTCACCCTGAATGATGCAGCGTATGTACCAACATCACACATCAATCATTTTTATGTGCATGTTTTTAATGTATGATTGCGGCTGATACATCCTGTCATCATCACAACGTATAGCTTTGCCTCAGCGTATTCACCCGCAGGGGGCATGCGCACGCACCTGTATCCTGTATGTGTGTCTCTTCTCCCTTCATAAAGCGTTTTGTTTGTGAGGCTCCTCTTGGCAGGCCTCGGGGGAGGTTTAGTCTTGATTACAGATGGAGCTTACTGCTCTACCAGCGCCTGCACAGGGCGCATCAGAGCTAAAGGTGAGCGAGGAAGACAAAAGAATTAGAGAGGCAGACAGAAGGGGGGGGGTGCGAGAGAAAGCATCAGGGCTTACCTGTAACCCCAGTCCAATATGAAAACACACAATCAGTAAGGATCTCATCATGGGCCCAGTAAATCCAACTTAATTGAGTGCAAATCTGGGTACGGCGGTCCTCAGCCTCGCGTACTAGTTTATCACCTACCCAACTCTCCCACTCCTCCTGCCTGCAGTAAATGCTTAATCTTCCCCTTTCTCTTTTGGTGCTTTTTTTGTGTGTGTCCTATTTGTCATTATCTTTTGATGTCGTTTTTTCCAGTTTTGTCTTGCGTCTACCTTTTCTTTTCTTTTTTTTTCTCTTTGTCTCAATTTTTCTTGTTCCCTTATTTCAGTATTTCATTCATCTATCTATCTATTTATCCAGGTGTTAGGGGAAAGAGAGTCTATCAACACAACAGTCTATTTTTATACATCCTCTTGAGTGACTCATTCTCAAATAAACTTGATAACTTAAATTAGGCGAAACACACATCATCACTCCTTTTTATCATTTTAGAAAAACGAAAAAAAACAAATGTGGATGGCAGATTTACGTAAGGGATTCATTGTACATTCTTAGCTTTAACACTATTATGATTGTGCCTGCATATGCTGTTTTAGTGTGTACACACATGCTCAGTGTAAGTGTGTATGAGATTCCTCACTAGTCTCTGTGTAAATGAGTACCGGTTGTGTTTTGATGGAGAGAGCGATTCATTAATATTCATGAAGAGAGAAAAACATCAACGGAACACTTGACTCTGCCCTCACAGGAAAGACTGGCATCAATTTATGTGTTTGTGTGTGTCTGTGTGTGTGTGTGTGTGTGTGTGTGTGTGTGTGTGTGTGTGTTACAGTGAGGAAAACAGGGCAGTGGTGAGTGTCTGCTTGTCTGCCTAGAGCTGCTACAGGTTCTCATTTTTTTCACTGTTCAGATACACCAAATATCTCCCAACATGGTGTATGCGATGCTACGTGTCGCCATGTGTCCCTTGTTCCTGCTGCATTATATATAGGCATGCCTCAAAATGGATTTTATTGTGAAAAAACAGGATATCAGCTCCAGCTAAGGATGGCAATGCTGATGTTAGTTGTTCCATATGTCCAACACTTTGGACTAAGACTCAACAGCCATGCAAGCAGCTCTACAAGGCTGTACTGATGCACCGCAGTGCTTGGATGCTAAATTCTTAAGATAGCATAAATGCTCTCATTGACAGGTGTAATGTTTACTAGGCCTTGGTGATAAAACGATCGCGATATGAAAATTGTTCAATGGAATGTTCGTAGTTAAAAGTTTCACTTCGACCTACAGTTTATGTTAGCTAACCGTGTGTTTGTGCCACTAACCGGGGACTGTACAGTCAGTGTACACTTAGATTGTCCAAATGTTCCAAACCATTTTCAAACATATAGAAATCCATCATTTTAATCAAGATAACGGTGCATGTAATGGCGTCGTAGTATCCCCTTTGCGCATGTGTCAGTGTTGTGGTTGTCTGCCGGAAGCTGTCATAAGTTTATATCCAGTTCAAACCACATCTTTACAATACACTTTTACGATCATGGTTGTTTTTTAATTATAGCCTATATTTTAATTAAATTAAGGATTTTAGTCATCGGACATCTGGTTCTTAAGTTTAGCTCGTAACCCCTCTGTCCTGTTTCCCCAGGGGAAACACAGATTTTTAACAGGAAACTGCTTTATTCACAGTTGTCATCTGGTTTACTGACCAAGTCCATTTGTTTTGGAGAGGAGGCAACTTCTTAGGATAATTGGGCCGCCGGTAAAATCCTCCTGCATGTTGGGATCTTATGTTAAAAGAAAAACGAGCTGAGCTAACTAAGCCTTTAGCTCGTAGCCACTCTGCCCAGTGTCCACCGGGGAAACACTGACTTTTAAAGTGAAACTGCTTTATTCAGTGTTTTTCCAACTTTACTCATTGGGTCCCTTTGTTTTGTAGAGGAAGAGACATCTGCGGATAATTTGGCTCCCGGTAAAAAGTTTCTGAACGCTGTAAAATAAAGTAAAGATAATAAAGTAATCCTATCGGGAGAAGCTGATTGCAATGAAACACTCCCATGAAGCTTTCTTTTGTTATTGTTTTGATTAAGAGCTCCCGAGTGGCAGAAAATTACATATTGTACGTTTAATCCACTAAACCATCTATCAACTATGGACCATGGATATATTATTGACAAGCCCTCGGGGCATTTCTGCTTCTTTGTCCTCTGGACTGAGGGCAGCCCGGACGCTACAGTGATTCACTATCGCCTCTCGAGGAACAAGTGGTATTAAGCTGCCTTCACATGATCAGAGGTAAAACCGCTCTGTGCTGGTTGTGCCAATTTGTTTCTATGGAGAGAGTGCCGCCCGACTAAGCAGAAGCGCCGCCCTTGGCGTGGCGCTACTCTCAAAATTGTCATTAAGAGCTGCGCTTAAAGGTAAAATTATTTCAACTTTGACCTAGATTGCTGCTGACCTTTCAAAGCACAACCAATGAGACAACAACTGTATATGTCTTAGCCAGAAGTGGCACAGGCAAGCAGGGGGGGGGTAACCATAGAAACAAAACTAACTAGCTGCTTGGCAATAGCAACTAACAACTAAACTGTGAACTGTATAAGCGATATCTTCACGTATGAAAATGATCCCATAACCAAGTTTATGTGCGTGACTTCAAACAGATGAAGGGGTGTGGTGTGATTTTGTCCTGGGCCAAGTATTTTGTCAGTTTCCTGTTATTCTTAAAATGAGGCTGAGTTTCGGATTTAAATAATGTTCAAAATCAAATAGGATCATGATGACAGTATCAAGGTAAAAGGACTAGTTGGATTTTGTGTTTCTAACTCCTCTTCTCTCCTTTTCACACTCTTTTCAACTTGATTTCTCTTCCATCAGCTGTGTGTGTGTGTGTGTGTGTGTGTCTGTGTCTGTGTCTGTGTGTGTGTGTGTGTGTGTGTGTGTGTGTGTGTGTGTGTAGGACATATAGAGGAGAGATGGTGCACACCTGCACAGTGTGAACTGTCCACAGGGAAGAACGGAAGATCTGTAGTGCACAGCTGTCCACACACACACACACACACACACACACACACACACACACACACACACAGGAAGAAGACAGATAAAATGTGAAGACAGAGAAAGGGAGAACAGGAGAGAAAAGTGCATTTATGCATTCTGTAGAAATTGTGTGTGTGTGTGTGTGTGCATGTGTGTGTGTGTGCATTCATTAGTCATGCAGGCAGTGTGGGTCAGCTGTCAGTGAGTTCTGACACCCCACTGTCAAGGGCCAGTGATGGAAAAGCTGACACACACACACACACACACACAAACATCTACAAGTGCTACAATACAAGCATGTTGAGAGATCAGATGGCTGGTATATTTCACTCTCTGAGAAGGACACATAGGAATACTCATGGGACATAAAATGACATTTCTCTGCACAATATGTCACAATGTGAGTTATCTGTGAATCCCCCTTTTTGTGTCACATGTAAGCAGAAAAATATTTACTGCCTATTAGATGGGCCTGGCCACATGCATTAAAGAAAGAATTTTTACTAGCTGCAAAAGCAAAGCTGGTATTGTTTTCACTTTGTGAGTCTGTGTGTGTGTGTCATCATGGCAAAATATGCTCCTGGAGACATTTAATGTACTACCACAGAAGCCGTTTTGAGTACTCCAGTCTTTTCACGAGACTGATAAATCTGCTGGTCTGATATATTGGCCAATATTAGCTCCTTGCAGATGCATCGTAATATGTATATTTTGTGTTATTGTAAAAAAAACTCTGTCAGGCTGTAATTTATCAATGGAGTGCCAAAACGCTGCTGATGTTTATTGCCTCGTGTGTAGACACAGTGCACACACTGCTGTCAGGGGTACACAACAGGCGTTATGTTCGGCTCTATGAAGCCATTTTCACACAATATGGTTTTGTACAGTTTGGAACATTAATGATGGATTTGTTTCATTCAAATCAATAGTTTGACATTTTGTAAAAATCACAACTTGACATTTTCACATTTCATTTGATGATGTTTCACTTCTTCAGACACGCAGGTCAAAGAAATGCTAAGTTCTAAATTATATTGTGTTGCAGGAGCGAGTAAAACAGCGGCTAGCACAGAACTATAATACAGTGTCCACAAACACAGGCTATTGTCGTCATTAGGGGTCGAAGCCCCTAGAAGGAAGCATGGCTCTGGGAAACGTCTACCCACTAAACTACCCGGCGCCACAGAGCCTCAGCTGCACAGCAACCCTGAGTCCCCGCAGCCCAGATCCGCGATCGACGTCTCGACAGTTCCTGAGATGGGGATCCCAACAGATGTCAAGCTTGTTCCTAAATCCTACCTTGGTTCCCAGTTGGCAGTCCGGCCAACACCTGTTCCTGGTTCCTAATCTGGTCATCTTCTTGGTTGACCTCCAGTTTGCCCTCCAGATCTGTTACACCCATCGGCCCTGCCCCCAGGCCATCCGCCTGAGGTTTCGTTCTCCGCCTCTCTTCAGCCACTTGCCCCTTTGTAATCTATTTAATAGTCAACAAGTTTGCGAGACAAATGACGAGCACCGGCGTAAATGCTAAACAACCGTAAACAAGTCGGGGATTCAAATATATTATCAGTGAAAGTCTTGTTATCGGTTCACTCGCTCCGTGTGAAAGCGTTTTAAAAAAAGACGGACGGAACCCTTTACGTGCTTGTACCTGCAATGTTACTGCTTTCATTCACAGCGCAGCCGTACCTGCATTTCCCCTGAAGTTTTACTAGATCTTGAGGTGGGAAATTGAAACTGCTTCCATTCATGCATGAGCCCACACAGGAAATGTTCCTGAACATTTCAGGGATAGATTGCATGTGAGAAAGAGGCTTTATATGAAAAACGATCGCACAATGTAGGACTCCAATGTTTATTGCGCCTAGGTGACGTTTCGAGCACAACTGCTCTTCATCAGACTCAAGTGGGCACTGTGCTGCCCCATCTTAGAAAAACAAATGAAGCATGATGATGTGATTGTGTGAGCTGGGTATCTAAGTAGACAATAGAAACACACATAGACAAAGGCACACATTTCATAGGAAAAATTATCATACATTTCACATTTGAACATGGAGAAACCTAGCTAGGATAATAAATAAATTGATTTGATATTGTGTTTATTGTATTATAGAGAATAATGGCGCTGGAAGGAAGTGAAATCCCTTGCACCCTTGTTTTTCTGGATGAGGCTGGTTCAAATGTGGCCAAAGGTAGGAGACTTGGCCGAAATGTTATAGGTTACCGTGCCACGGTGGATGTGCCAGGCCGACGCAGGGGCAATATCACAATGTGTGCTGCAATATCTGAGAATAGTGTGAGTACACATATTACCAATATTGGCCCACACAACACCGGCAAACTCCTGACGTTCTTGGACACCCTCTACAGAGATCTAATCCCTGAGAATGAGGGAGGTTTGGAAAAAGGCATGACTTGCCAGCTTTTGTAATTGTGTGGGATAATGTCAGCTTCCACCATGCAAATGTCATCAGGCAATGGTGTTCTGTCCATCAAAGGATGCTGACGGTGTTCCTTTGACCAAATTCTGCATTCCGGAATCCAATTGAGGAATTATTTCCTGCATGGAGGTGGAAGGTGTGTGATCATCGGTCTCAAGACCAAATGTCTCTGCTTGCTGCAATAGATGCTGCTAGAACATTGCAGTGGATTGTTGCACCATGCACAATTTCACAAGTATTGTGGTATTATATTGTGCTGTGTAAGTTACGATAAAGTCACGAATAATCTATCTGCCAAAGTAATTAAGAAAAAGAATTATGCCTAATGGCTAATAGTAAGTACAAGTTAAAATACGATGTGCTCTCAGTCAATAGAGTGGTGGTGGTCTCGTGGTCTATAGGCTTCCAAATAGATCACCGGAAGTTTGTGACTCCAGGCTGCCACCATTGAGCCCCTGAGTAAGGCTCTTAACCCCGAGTTGCTCCAGGGAGTTAGTTCACTGTAAGTCGCTCTGGATAACAGCGTCTGCTCAATGACCTGTAATGTAATGCAATTTGTATTAAGAGGTGAGAAGTTGACAAAAGACAATAAGAGTGAGAGGACTCAGTGGGTGAAGCTGGCTTGGATGTTCTTCCTGCTGCCAAATCACACATTTCTCTCCTCTACCACCATCCTCTGTTTCTTTTTAATCGCACTCCCCTCCCTCTCTGTCTCTCCCTCCTGCTCTCTCTTGTTCTCTCCAAATCACCGTCCTCCATCTTCCCATTGAATCTATCCCTCTTTATGTCTCGCCTCATAACTTCTGGAATCCTTTCTTCCTCCCCTTCATCTCCCTTTTTCTCCTCCCTGAGGTCTATCATGGTGACCTGTTGCTTTCGCCGGCTTCTGTTTTGTTTTTTAAACTTCCCTCTTTCACCAATAATTCTTTCCTTTTCTTTCACACCTAACACTCTTTTCCTTCAATTCCCTCAAACGTTTATTTTCCCTGCAAGGCCACATCTCCTCCATCACACTTTTTGCAATCTCGTATTTAAAGTTACACAAGGGGAAAAATAACTTGTGCTAAATTATTTGATTTCTTCCTTAGATCTAATACAATCAAACCATACATGCTTGGCTTACAAGTTACTACTTCCCTCAGAAAAAAAACAAACAACAACAGAATTAGGTGTGCTACATCCTTCCTGTGAGGAAATGTCTTACGTTATCATGTTTCAGGTCAGCACACACACAGTAACTCTGGCTCAATTCAGTTCAAGGTTGAAGGGTTGAAAAGGAAAGTTAATGTCAGCCCATTATACAGAAACCAGATCCTCCTCTTGCATTATTTTACACATATCTTATCCTCCAAACGATCCCTGACACACACAAGCATGTTAACACACTTGCATGCCAATAGACTGACACGTGCTGACATAAATATACACAAGGACACCAAAAAAGCGGGTGTATTGCACACACATTCACGTGCCCTTCAACTCTGCACACCACGCCTCCCTGTCAGGTCAACCTCTAATAATGCTGAATGAGAGAAAGGGAGACAGAAAGACAGAAGGAGTGAGAGTGAAATGCTGTGAAATATTGCTTCTCCAAATAAAGTTGAGGTCATCCATTTTTAGGCAGTGAAGGAGGGATGGGGGGATGTGTAAAGGAAAGGGAGGAGGGATGTTATTCTGAATGCAGCATGTTTTTAAAGAGAGAAATCTGCATAATTTCTGGGAGATGATTGACAGGAGAGGGCGTGAAGAGAAAGGAAAACAGGGAGCGAGAAGGAGGTAAATATGGAGGAAGTGAAGCTGAGATTTTGTAAACATTTCAATATTACATTGGTAGTAGTGGTTTCTGTTGGACACTGGACTGGAAAACTGATGTTAAACCAGTAGCTTGTTTAGTTATCACTAAGGTGAGTAAAGTTGCATGACGCCAAGTCAGCTGAGGCTGGTGGGAATTACCAGGTCATTAGTTTTGCATGTGTTTAGTCCGAAACCAAAATCTTTTACAAATTAAATGTTTGACCCGATTATGACAAGTTGAGGCAACTTCACAGTTGCGCAATTCAGCCTGAGGGCAATATGAATTGGATAGTTGGCGAGACATTTCACTCAAAGGAGGGGAGGGGGGTGTTGATCACTACAGATCAACATATCCTCCTGAATCTAATGGCATGTTCAGTTGACACAGCTAGGTAACCATGCCAACATACTGGTTTCGCGTGCAGAGGAGCGAAGTAAAAAAAAAAAAACGACAATGTTTGGCAATATTGAGAAGACATTCTGTCTACGCCGCACAGCTGGACACCGATGGACAACAGTTGGACAACGCCATTGGTGCTGCCGCAGTTGATGATTGGCTAATTGTTATAGTAGAACCATGTACATCCTCGGAAAACAGATACTGTGGTTAAAGCAACCAGTGTCAACAGCAGGTGGATGTTCATATGTTTTGTTCCTTCATCAGCAATTTGCTTGCTGAGTGAACAACGTGCACCAAGCTGTGGCAAGTCTACTGTCTCAACTTTGAACTACTGTAATATTGAGTTGAGACAAATTTTTCTCAGGCAACTAAATGTGTCCTTTACAGCACACACCTGTATGTTTAAGATCAGTTTCCATACTGGGAATGTCTCTGGATATGACCCACAAATACAATCACCTTAGACCGCAAACGTTGCGTCATGGCCTTCGCAAAACAATTTTTTTATTTTACAAACAGCGTCTTTGCTTCCTCAGGTTCATGCCTGGAGCTTTAACTTGTTTTTTCTCTGTAAATCTCACATTGAAAAATATTGGTACTTTCTGTGTTGTCTGTATTTAGTAAGGAAAGTAACACCACTGCACATACATATGTACTATTTTATATTAGTTCATGCCTCTTCACCACTGCAAAGTTGTGTGTGCATGAACAGATCCTTCTCCAGCTTTTACTAAATGATAACTTCCTCAAGAAGGAAAAAGGTAAATTCAATTCATTCCCATTTCATTCACGTGAGAGTGTTTGAATAACTCAAATTGAAAAGACGTCCACTCTTATCAACATGCAGGAAGCCTCTAATGTGAACTGCATTGTAACACCTGCATATGCAAATTCAAGTCTTTCACAGAATGTTCAGATTGCTTTCTTTCCTCCATGTTAGACAACAGTTTCTATGTGATGGCTGCAGTCTTTGTGGAGGGAGCTCCTGCCGATGGACAGCTGCTAGGTGACAATGGTTACTCATTTCAAATATGGCTGATTTTGTCATACATTCTGCCCACAACACAAAGGCAGCGATAAATAAATATGTAAATAGCCAAAGACATTTTCTTGTACACCTAAACCTCTCAGATATGATGGTGATAAATGCCTAGGTGACAGGATGGTCATGTGACACAGAGGGACAGGATTCTTGACGGTTCTCCACTGCGGCCTCAGCTAACCTTCTACATTTTTTCCGAGGGCATGCCCGTCCTGTCTCTATTACAATTGCTGGACATTACTGAAAGGCTAATGTCCATCATCCCTCCATTAGCCTTCTCACTAACTTATTTTCTTCCCAAAAGATTATTAGCTGAATCCTCACAAGGGGCCGAACCACCACATATAAACCTTTTAGGTAACATTTTGAATTTCATGTTTTATTGTTTTATTATGTTGTAGTTCTCTCAACTACAAGTAAGAAAGCTAGAGCCATATTAAATAGATGATAACTGCTGTAGGCCAACACAATGCTTAGGATATTGGCACATAAAGTACCATCCAGATGTTTTGCAAAACAATATGTCTTTAGTCATAAAATGTAAGACATTGATTATGGGCAGTATCCCACCAGACATGCCATATGCCATCTACTCAAAACCTTTCACTCTTCAGTTAGGATTGTCGAGGCTCGTAGTTGCTTGTGTCTCTGTTTGCTACTGAGCTATCAGTTTTGAACCATTTCCTTTTTTTTGTGCAACAGCTCTCCTTACAACAGACCAAACTGTGTTAAATGTGTCCTCTTCCGAGATGGCTTGACAACATCTGCCTTTATCAGATATTCTTGTGGATATTCTGCACCTCATACATGAGGATATCAACTTTATTTTGAAGTAGAACCACTCTGGACCATTTATTTACTCCTTTACCCTACTTTGATTTGGCGACCGCATGCATCTTGGGTGGGTTGGATGGATGGTAAAAAGCTATAGGAAAGTGTAACTTGCTTTTTATAGGGCGCTGTTTTTGTGGTGGTGCAACAACTTGAAATTGGCCTTGCCCGTCTTTGATGCCCAATGCAGAGCGCAGAATGCTCAGATGGAAGAAGATGCGCAGGTGGGAAGTTCATTCAAATGAGGCGGTGCAAAGGGAGTTGCTGGCTGCTAATTTGGTGGTTTTATCAACAAAGACCAAACAAGACACTTGGAGAAAATAATTCAATTAAACACTCTCCAACCAGTAAATGTGTTCAAATCACCATCAAAATAACATTTAATGTGGTTAATTGGTTGAAATGTTCCTTAAATGTTTATCAAATTTTAGCTGTGGATCTACAATTAGTCCTAAAAACTTCAAATCATTGACCTTCTCTACTTTCTCATTCTGTATGTTGATGTTAAAATTCAACATACAAGTGAGCACTGTTTTCTAGTGAAGATGATTATGTTGCAGCCACTGATGGACATCATCCAATCATGCAGTTAGTATCATTGGTGCCTTGCTAGTTGTTGTCGCTGGTGCATATATGACCATGTCATCTGTATAAAGTTGGCATCCGGCCTCCGGGCAACTTGTAGGCAGGTCATTTACAAACAGACTGAAAAGCAGCAGACTGAGGATTGAACCTTGGGGAATACGTATTCTATTGTTTAGGAGGGGTGACTTTTGACAGTGTCAAACGCTGTTTTAAGGGCAAGAAACACTGCCCCTACGACTTTACGCCCATCCAAGGAACGTTTTACATTTTCAATGAAATAACAATTTGTGGTCCACATTATGGTCTAAAACCAAATTGTTGCAGATGAAGGAGTTGATTGATCTCTAGGTGTTTAACTAGCTGTGCTGCCCCAACCTTTTCAAGTACCTTTGACAGGACAGGAAGAATAGAAATAGTGCAATAGTTGAATATCAAATCACGATCCCCTGCTTTACAGACTGATGTAATAACTGCACTTTTTTCCAGTTATTTGGTAATTTGCTGGTTCTAATTGATAGATTAATGAGATAAGTGACAGGTCTTATCAGTATATTTCAGAATGAAATCAAGTATCCAGCACCACTGTGTGTGCTCCTGCTTGTATTGAATTAATTAACTAGGTCATTTAAACTATGGGATCATAGATTTTCAATCATTTTATTTGAATATGAAATGTAAAAACACCCACAAAGTTGCTCTGCTGCATCGCATTGGCTCTGGTTCAAAGAGGTCTTTATTTGAATCTGTTTTAAAACAGAATTTTTTACACAGTTCCGTGTAGTTTTTACCCGTTGGAGGGCTGCCTAGCCACACGTAGAGAACAAAAATAGACCAACCACGGAAAAGCAGATTATTATTCTGGTCAAGATTGTCACTTCCTTGTTTGTCGCTAGTAATGCATAACTCTTACTTCTGTACTGTTTCTTGTGCTGCAACTCTAGGCCAATAGATAAGATAGATGTTTTAAAGACTCCTTATGGGTAGTCAAGATAAAAGGCACTGGCTTGTTGACCCTCTTCGTGTGTGGTGTGTCGAAGGTGGCGCCCTCATGTCTGTGTCTGTGTAATTACTTTGTTTTGATGGTGACAGAGGGTGAAGCTGCTTTGGACTGTGCCTGTGTCCACTCGACATTGCTCCAGGCAAGAAAGAAAATACTGTAATCACACATCCGAAGACACACACACACACACACACGTATAGACACACATGAAGAAAGATACACACTTCTTTTCGCTCCCACACAATCCCTCTTTATCTGTCTTATCTGACCCGTCTCTTCTCCGATCTCCTCCTGTGCTTTAAATGTAGCTATGATAAGCGAGCACTAAGCAGGAGGCAAAGAGGAGATGGTGGAGGCTTAATGAGGAGAAGTGGGAACAAATAGGGTGGAGGAGGAGGAGGAGGGGGTAAGGATGGGGAAAGGAGCAAGGAAGGAAGTTGAAAGAGAGGGAGAAGAGAGAGAAAGGCAGGGGAAAGGGACTGAAGAGGAGTGTGTGTGTGTGTGTGTGTGTGTGTGTGTGTGTGTGTGTTGGTGTGTGCTGTGTCCATGGCTGCTGTGGACACACACTGAGGAGGGAGATTGGAGAAGGACAGCGGAGAGCACACCCACTCCTCAGAGCGAGGGATTGAAGCAGAGAGAACAAGGGGGGTGATAAAGAAGAAGAGAGATAACGCTGGAGATGAGACAAAAGTGAGACAGGTGTGTGTGTGTGTGTGTGTGTCTGTGAGTGTGTGTGTGTGCGCGTGTGTGTGTGTATCTAGCAAGATCAGTCAAACTCGCCCATCTTTTCCCTTCACACACTTGCACACATTCACACAGCGATCAATCGGCACTTAGTGGAACACAACCCTCTCGCTGTGTTTTTGAAGTCTGATTACCAGTTGGGAGAATATGTAAAACTGCTCTATTTGTCCTTCTGTGTCTATTTACCTATCTTTCTCTCTCTATCATATGCACAAACATACACAAACCAACGCACGCACACAAACACAGACTTCTTCTCACATAGGAAGGCTGTCCATGGATCTTGAGAGCTTTTAGAACTCAGCATGACGTATAATGGAAATAAATGAATGAGCCGCTGAATGAGCTGTTGAAGACATAAGAAGCTTGTTTTCACACCTCCATAAGTCTTGCTCCATGCTAATAAGCTAAGTGCCATTTTGGTGGAAGTCTTTATCCAGAATGAGTAATAATACAGTGGATGCATGAATACAACTCTCTAATGAGAAAAGAGGTTTAGATTAAATTCCTAAAGGTAATTGAATGTAGGGCTGAGTCAAAGCATGTGGGAATTTTGGACTGAATGCGAAAGTCATTTTCACCTTACTTTATTTGCACCACTTTGATGGATGGAGTGTTTTTTGCAGTCCATGTTTGTGAGAAACAACCAACGCACTCCAGAGTACAGACGGTAGCTGTTTCTCCACTAACCATCTGTCTGCTGTGATGTTTATCAGAGTTAGCTAGCCTGCTGGTCTTTTTCACCAGGGTTTGTCCATTTGAATAGTAGCTTAAGGGCTGTGCAGAAATGCTTATTCAAGATTACTGTCTGGCATTTCAGCCTTTTTTTCATTCCGAATGCAAGTTTTTACAATTTTTCCAACATTGATGAACGTCTACCATTGGTCCAAATAGTAGATCAAATGTGAGCATAAGTGGATCCACCTGCTGGGCATTTCTTCGTGATGCACCTCTGACGGTGCTATTGTGCCAGCTGCAGGGTCGTTACCTGGGAGCAGTGGCGCACTCAGGATATCTGAGAGCTAGAGGCACCAGCTGCATGCTTTGTGGAACCAGCACACTGCCTGACATTTCCAGCATGTCAGGCAGTCTATATGGCCATGCAATATGTTTTCTTAATTTTAAGGACACCCTAAAGGGCACTTTATCTCACTTTCTTCACTGGAAGGACACCCTTGTGGAACCTTTAGTCCTGAAACATCTCTAGGTGGGGGAGCAGTGGCAGGGAGGTCTACCTACTGCCTGATGCAGCCAGTCGTAGGATCTTCATGCCTTGTCCTTTTTATCTGAGCCGGAGCCATTAGCTCCCTTGTTCCGCCTCCTCCGCCAGGTCTTGGAGCCTGTGGTACCAAGAAGCTTCTGGGAGGAAGTTCCAGAGTTGCCTCTGTTACTGACTTCCTTTGGATAGGTGAACGCCCTCCACCCTACTTGATAGCACACACCTGCCAGCTCTGTGTACTTTTCCTTCTGTCTTTTGAAGGTTGCCTCCATTCCCTTTTTCCGATGGAACAATTTTCCCAAAATGACCATCCTAGTAGAGCACAATATATGGACGCAGGGAGGTTGTGGTGACTTCTTGTGGGAACTTCAACTGTCGAGGTCAGCTCGGGGTTGATTGCAGTCTTAATGTTGGTAGGCTAGAGAGGGTTTTTAAAGTATGTCTCTTAATTAGTCCTACAAGTGTTATTACAGTTTAACCTTTGAGGGTTTCTAATGGTGTAAGGTTTTTTGCTGCAATGAAGGAAATCACTTCTTTATGAGTGAGCGTGAGTTGGAAGTGTCTCCCTATAGACCAAATCATCTGTCAAGCAAAGAGCGACCTGTGTCACAAAATGTCATGATTAGGAGCTCAAAGTTTAACTCAGTAAGACCACTTCTGAGAGAGAATATGAGTATGTGACTGAAAAACCTGAAAAAAAAATGACCTGCACCTGAAAACATAATTTGACAAGATACACAAAGGGGGTCTTTACCTTGTCTTAAAGGGAAGTATTCCATGTTAACTTATCCTTATGCTCACATTAAAGTCAAGTCACTAATGCACGTCTCTAGAGCGGCCACTTGTATTCCCTCATTTAGGTTTAGACATTTTTTCATTCGTTGCCATCAGCCAATATATGAGGACTATTTGGACTTTCACTGCAAGCAGGAAATCTCTAGCCAAGCTCCCTCTGTCGGGGAACAAGTGACTTAACGTTATTCTGTCAGCAGAAACCCCTTCTTTCTTCAAGAATAGCCTACAGACCTAGACCAAGATTACATCCTTACCTACATAATATGCTATTAACTTGTTGCACCTGTAACCGTGAGGCCCTTATGTTTGGTGGAACTTGAATCTGAGTGTTGTGGCACTTGTACTCAAGGGCTTCTGCTTGAGCTACTGTGGCTTGGATTGCGCCATATTTGTATGTCGCTTTGGACAAAGCATCTGCCTAACACATATTCTAAAGAAAGAAACATACTTTGGCAAATACAGGGATTTTTTTGTCAACATGACAATAGGTCAGATAGAACATGTTGACTGTTGATTCTTTCATTCTGTTTTGCCAGTTGTGTTGATGGTTTAGATTTTGTAAATATTAAAGTGATGCCCTACATATTTGGCTTTACTGGACTCTTGGAGTCTCTGCTCGTTGCCTGGAAACCTCACAATGACAGAAAGACTCTTCCAAAATTGTCCCCAAAGGTCAAACTGTTCCTTTATGTAATGCCCGGCCACATGATAAACAAAATAGGGCCCAGCATTTCACCTTTACTCCTGGGTCGATACAATCTAAATATACAGTCATCAGTTATAAAGAAAAAAAGGCAACGACGAAACAACAACAATGCAAGAATACGCAAAATTCAGAAACAAGAAAACGGCTGCAGCGCTACGTCAAACCTGTGTAGCGCCAGCAACAGAACATTTGCTGATTCCGCCGTCTCCTTTCGGTGGGTAACACAAAACGAAAATACAAGTCATTTTCTTGTTTCTGCCAGATTGTATTTAATCCAATAAACTAACTATCAAAAGCCCTGAGGGGCTTGTTTTATTGACAAGCCCCTCAGGGCAGCTCTACTTCTTTGTCCACTCATGTTGGACTGAGGGCAGACTGGACTTTACAGTGTGACTCACTATCGCCTCTAGAAGAACAAGTGGTATAACAAGACAGGATGGGCCAGGGCAAGCTGGTTAGCATGCTAAATTCAGCAGATCTATGCAACGCAATACATATGTGTCGTTATATGTATATATATATATATATATATATATATATATATTTGATATATTTAATGTCAAAACTGTTACTTTTTCACATTCGGATAATTTGATTGCTATGAACTAAAATGATGGATGGATAGATAGATAGATAGATAGATAGATAGATAGATAGATAGATAGAT
>CALSCE010010634.1:6344740-6358551 GCA_943593645.1 Bovichtus variegatus
AGATAGATAGATAGATAGATAGATAGATAGATAGATAGATAGATAGAGATAGCAACAGCTCCACCTCCCAGTGACCTTGTCATCTACTGCAGGACAGAAAAACATAAGAAATAAAGTATGAAGGAGGAGAGATAGAGGGAGAGAGAAATGGAGAGGAGGCGTAGGAAGACGTGTTCATTTGTGTGTGTGTGTGTGTGCATGAGTGTGAGTGTGTGTGTCTCCTATTCAGTCCAGCTGGCCTTGTGCTTCTCTTATGTTAGCTGAAGGTTGAGCCTTGGGCTCCAATGAAAAGAACCCATTGGCAAGCAGTGAGCGCCCTGGTCCTCTGTGTGTTTGTGTGTGACACACACAAACACACACACACACACACACACACACACACACACACACACACACACATACAGGTAGGTAGCCTTGGGCACCTAGGACCCACACACATTGAAGACACACTCTGCCTTTGTTCCTTCCAAAAAGCTCTATAGAAAAGTAATAAAGACAGGAAAGCTCTGACAGCCAATTCAGCCATCCCTCCTGCTTATTTTTTTCTTTCTTTTTTCCCCCCTCTGTCTCACCTGTTATGTGTCTCTGTCTCTGACACTTGTTTTGTCTCAGGTCCATGCAACATTTTATTTTCTCAGGCTTTCTGCTTTTCTTTACTCTTCTCTCTCTTGATGGATTTCTTTCCGTCTGTCCCCTTGTCTTTTTAACATGCACAACCATTTACCATACGTTGACACAGAAAATGAGGGGACAACATAGGAAAATGTGTCGTTAGACTCACTTTGATTGGTACATTCATCCTTAATCTGTTTTATTTTCTTATGTCCATCTCAGTTTTTATTTTATTCTCTAAGCTGCCGTTCTCTCCCCATTTATTTCCTCTATCTACCTGTCACTGTCTCCTCTCTCCAGCTCATGCTGAGTTTGCCTCCAGCCCTCCGTGCCACTCTCTCCCTCTCAGACTGTTTTTCTCTCCTCTCTTCTTCGATCTGTTTATTCTCTGCTTGTTTTTCTGGCCTCCACAGCTCTCTCTTTACCAAGCCCAACCCTAACACCACCACCTCTCCTCCTCCTCATTTTCTACCCCTCCCCTGTCTCCACTTTCTCCCCACTCTCTCTTCATCCCTTTTTATCTCAATCATTCACCCTGTGAATTATTTCTCTTTGTATTTATCCCTCTCCCCTTCTATACCTGGGCAGCAGTATATCCTTCTCCCCCACTGTTTTTTTTTTTTCTAAACTTCACAAAATGTTCGTGTTTCTCTTACTCCTGCTGTCACCAAAAAAAAACATTTTTATTACACAAAGAGCACAATGATGAGAGAGCACATTTTAATCCTCGGGCTGCCCGTCAGAGTGGTATCATACAGACATGTATCCGAGTGACATCATCCTCAGATGCACAAGCACACGGTGCGTAGAAAACAGAGAACATTGAATGGAAGCATGAGGATTTATTTTCTTTATTCGCACACGTGATACATGGAACTGTTCAATATCCCGAGAAGGAAACCTCCCTCCGAGCTCAGAGTGCATAATTAGCGTTGCCTGGTCAGAACCCCGGATTGTTGGTGGATAGTTTTTTGCACATACGCTGGTGAGGGAGAAACTGCTATTTTAAGGTTATACAGCTCACACTGTCACTGCGCGTTTGTGGCTGTGAAGTGAATAGTGTCCACTAATGTCTTGTCTTCTTTATATTACTGCCTTCTATTTTATATATTCACTTTTGGGTATTTTAATTTTAACTTGAATCTGTGTTGTTCTTTCATTGCAGTCATGAAATGTTTTTGTTCATGTCTCAACCATGTATTTGAAATGTAACTTTTTCGTTTTGAAAAGTGTTGTATAAATGAAATGCATTATTCTAATAGGGGTGGCAGGCTGGTGGCTTTGGAAGGATAATGCATGCAGGTTGACACATTTTTAATATTTCAAAGAAAAAAATCTTACAGATTAGCAGACTATCTTTCAATGATCCTGGGTGGCTGATAAATAATACATATTAAATCCTGTTTGACATATTATTATGTGAGTGGAGTTTTGCCAGTATAGGTACCAGTGGTGGACAGTAACTAAGTACATTTCCTCTAGTCTTGCACATGCAATTTTCAGTTACTTGTACTTGAGTATTTTCATTTCCTGCTACTATATACTTCTATTCCATTACGCCTCAGAGGGAAAAACTGTACTTTATACTCCACTACAATTATTTGATGCTTTTAAGATTCAGATTCAGATTAATAAGACTAAATATATAATCAACAAATACTTTTTTTAATGTATTTTTACAGGTTAGGATAAACTTTATTGATCCCTTGGTGAAATTCATAAACTAATCAGCAATATATAAGTTTTTGAAAAAAAGCTCCACCTTTACCAGCTGCATCACTAAAGTCATGAACACATTAATGCATCAAAAATAATTATTCATTGGTGCATTATATTATTCTGAAATGGACCGTTGTGCATAATGAGTACTTTTACTTTTGGTACTTTAAATATATTTTGATGCTAATAATTATGCACTTTTAAATAAAATACATTTTGGATGCAGGACTTTTACATGTAATACAGTATTTCTACACTGCAATATTACTACTTTTACTCATGTAAAAAGATCTGAGTACTTAGTCCACCTCTGATAAGTACTCTGCAGTCATCTAAAACAAGTTTTTACACTAATTTAACACATCTTGCACATCAGGTGTATATTTTGATGGGAATCAGCGGGGCATCATGTAAACAAACCACAGACATACCAGCTTTGGGCTCGAGATCGTACTGGAAATGTAACCACTCAATAGGATCAGTGAGTATAACTATCTTCCTATGTTTGTACTTTTCAAACAGAAAACACGCGTTTTATATTGTGATATTAACTGGAAATGACAGACAACATCAGTACACAACAACAAGTAGGAAACGTTCAGCTCCCTGGCAAACTCCCGCCAGCCAGCTGCCACCTTATTTAGGTTTTTGCAGTAAAATGAGGAGGTATTGTATATATAACTCCTTGTTTCATCAGCCCTTCCTATCCTAACGTGTCACTTTTAAAGCGAGCCACAGGAATGCAGAGAAACAGTGGCTCCGACAAAAGTTCAGCGCAAAACTGCACAGCGTTCGTATAGAAAACAATGCAATCAGAGTGATTTTGTTGCTGACGCTCGCTTGTGTCACATTCAGTTAGGACACGGAGTCATGGACATAATGCGCACATTTTTTATATTTTTTTGAATTGTTCGAAACTTTTGTGTTTTTTTGGCCAATTTTCCAAGCCCCAATGAAGAGCCAATTTTGTGCGGTCTTGGTTAGCATTATTACTGCTAACAGTTGCCATTTGTCACTGGGATGTTAGATAGATAGAGCTTGCTTTTCTGGTTTGCAGCAAGATGCTTCATCTCTTTATATAAGCGAACATGGCGTTCTGGTTATGTGTTTCCTACCCCCTGCTGCGCATGAAGCCCACATTGTTTGTAAACGCGTCTGTTGATCCTGAGGAATAAAGCTTGTTTATGAGGCTGCAATGAACTCTGCAAACATCCATTTCCTGTGCTTCTCTTGTGCAGGGGGCTATAGCCTATCCCAGCATGCTTTGGGTAGGAGGTGTGGTAAACCTTGGACAGAACACAAGTCTATCACAGACACAGTACAGACAAACAAACACATGCTCACTCACATGACCTTAATCGGGTCTATTTTGAGGTCAATGACAGAAACAAGTCAGAGAACGCTTACTCTGTTGTATCGAAGCTCAAGAGCAAGCCGTACGTAATTTGATGTCCTCTGTTTGATGTCCTGTTCATTGTGCTAACCCTTTCTCTGCACGTCGATGGAGTCTCAAAATATCTATTCATGCTGTGTATTGAAGGAGGGAACATGATGTGTGATGTATTTACATAAAAACACATCACATACAGGGTTCAAGGTAGTGTGACACGTTCCCTGCCTGCAGTGCCATGGGGCTTTTTTCAGCACCACTTCACTGTACTGGGACAGAGAGTACTTGTATGTGCTGAGGTCAGCTGCAGGTGTTATGGAGGGCACAAGTCTACCTTTAACACGCAAAGGACATAACACCCATGTCAAATCAAGTTGAACTGTGACATGTTTTCCACACAATATGGGAAATGTCAATGAAGTGGGCATCAAGTGAAAAGTAGGGTCATCCTCTCATAGCTTTTCGGACTTCTTTTTGCAACCAGTGGATTCGCCCCCCACTGGCCATTAGAAAGAATGCAGCTTCATGGCACTTCCAAATTGGCTTCACTTTTCAAAACCAGAGGCTACGTCCACTTTCTTCACACAGTCCATAATAAAAAAAAGCCATTTCTCGTTGAAAGTGTCCGCTTTTGAAGAACAAAACAAGCCGACAGATGCTTTTGTTATTAGTCACATAGCAACGAGGCTTTTACCACTTCAGTGCAGAGGGTATCCAGTACTCAATTTCCTGTGTCCAAAATCTCACATGTTCCATTTGAAGGCAGCAAAAGATAGTGAGAGCAGCTCCAGGTGTGTTTCAATAATTACCACTGAGGATCAAACAACTGTAGGTGGCAGCCCTGGAGGACTGGACATCAACACCCTCCTCCCAGCAGGCTGAGGTATTATCTCAGCGGTATTAATGATGGAATAAACTTTGGCCTTGACAAATTCATTAAACCCACACCTCCCACTACAAACACACACTCTGCACCTCTCCTCTTGTTCCCCCTCTCTGTCTCTGTCAGTGTTAAGTGCTCCCTGTGACCCCAGCTAATAGTGTTCCAATTCTCCTCATGTCTCCATTGAGGAAACACACCTACAGTAAACACATTCACTGAACACAATGTTATACATTTCTAAGATGTTGTCAGCCAGGACGAAAGCGGAGTTGGTGGGGGGTGGGGTGGGGGTGGGGGGGGGGTTACAATGATAAGTGTGTTTCATTTAAAGTCTTATTGATCAGCATGGCTAGCCATTTGTTAACCTGTTTGTGTGTCTGCTTCAGTATGTATATGGTGTGTGAGCCGGAGGGTTATTTTGATGCCGTGACACTGAAATTATTATCAGTGGGCTAACTGCACTCACATTTGAGCGAGTGCTTTCTCATCCACACTGTTCATCGCTGATGTTTGTGCTCAGTCTGGGCACAATCTCCACATTCATACCGTGCCCACGCTAGCCAATAAGGTAGAACTAATTTCACGGGAAATAATTGAATCCTAGTTTTAACATCTGAAACGTCACGTCTTGAAGATATGTTCATGGGTGAGACCTTTCACATTAACATTAATCACATTTAATAAATTGCATTAGATATTAATCTCATTTAATCCTCTGATGGCAACACTTCATTCGGTAGGACAACATTGTTCACGAATAACAACTGATACGATAATAATATTTAGTTAAAACATCGGATTATATTATTTGTTGTGTTTTTTGTATAAAAGATAACGTAAACGCGCATTTTGATGTGGACATTTTACAGTTGATGGACAAACTATGCAATGGCGATGATGCTAAGGTTTCAAAATGACCTTATCTTTTTCCGTACCAAGTTTCTTGTTACTAATAGGCTAACATATACCTGCAATAAGCTAATATAAGTCAATATATCATAAATCAGCCCAGCCAATTTATCAGTTGAGCTCAAATACAGATTTGTTAAAAAAAAAATAGAAATCTAACAAAGAAGAAAAAAACGCAGTTGATAATAAGATAATGCTATTTGACAGCTAAATATAGACAACATGCCCTGTGGCATAACAAATCTTTCTCCTTTTCCTTATTAGTTTTCCTTATTAGGCCTACCTGATCAGACACAAATCTTCCATTGGGATTGTTAAAAAGTTTGTTTGTTAGCTTGTGCAATAGGAGTCTGGTTCCAATCCTCTGACTCACTGCCCACATCTCACATGTTTTTAGTGATTGGAATGGGTCTGTTGTTCATTTATAGTTAAAAAAAAAAAAAAAAAACCCAAGCCACTAAGGACCTTGCTGATTTAGGATGGAGATGTAAAGGCAGTTGCAAGTCAACTTACAGAAACAACATTTCTTTGATCGTGATGACAAACATTCTGCTCCCACCGACAGGTGTCGACTGAAAATGGCAACAGCTGTCTAAAACATGAATCTATGTACCAAAGGGTCATCACGTGTTGTCATGTGTTTCAGCATTACTGCTACTTTTCTTTATGTTGTCACAGGCTAATACTGCAACTACTTGTTACGTTATGTACCTGTCGCGCTTGAGCATGCTTGCTTTGAGGAATTTTAAAACTTTGTCTACAATGGCACCCTCTCTTGTCTGGTTCAAGGTAACACTGATGGGTTGCCATGGTTTTGATAGTGAGCACAGACAATCCTCATCACAGCTCCATCTGCTTTATCTCTGAAAAAGACATGGTTTCCATTGGCACGGCTGACATGTCAATATACTTTCATGAGGATTTTTAGTGCCCAAATTATTCAAAGATTTCATCAGCTGATCCAACACCTGCAATCCACTAGTTCCTGTTCTGAAACACTTTAAACAGGGAGCTACTTTATAAGTGATGGAAAAATACTGATGCTCATGTGTTGTAAATGTAAGTGTCAGGGTTAGGGGGATGCTGTATCCATCTGTCACAGCAGGATAGATGTTTACCCATTTGTTCCACCAGAATACATGACAATGCAACCTTTTGATCCTAACGGTCACAAGGACATCACAGCCACAATGAAGAGGAACCAACCCAAAATGGTTCCCTGACCAGTCAGCACGTCTTAGGAGGTGCAATGGATGATTGACCCCGACGGGGCCCGCCCTGTTAGGCAACTTACTATTATATCTGTATATATACTGGTGCTCAAATAACTGCCCTTTGAGCAGCACAGCAGCCTTACAAGCTTTGTGTATGAGTTTGAACATCTCTGTATGTAAGAGAACTCTGCTCCTTCTTGCAAGAATAAACCTGACCTGATCATTGATTCTGGAGTTGGTGTTGAGTGAGATTTTTTCCAAACAATAAGCAACAACCATGTTATCTCAAATAACATTTATTAGCCATGGCATCTCCTGTTTAGTTTGTAACTAAGCTTCTTAGTTGATTGCATTTCTGATGTAAATGTTTCTACAAATGAGTGAGGATCTGTGCATTTACATTTGTAAAAATCTCCAAATCTCCGCCAGTGTGGCACTTCATCCAAGTCAGCAAACTACTCAACAAGCGCTAGAATTGGAATTATTAATCTTATCAATGTTTATGCTTAGGTTTAGGATCGTAGTTGGGGAGGGGATCTGTCAGTGCCAGAGAATCCAAGTAGTCTTACAAATCTAAGTACACAAGGGTGTATCTACACAATGACTAATCTGACACATTTACAATATTTAGATACAGCAGCCATTGGGTTTTTGGTCACCTTCCTATTTCATTTCATTTCACATTAATGGTGAGTTCTGTGTGGACTATGTGGTTATGTCCAATGTTTGAGTGTAAACATGTGCTATATATCTCCGTCAGCATGCTAACAGGCATTTATGGCAATGTTAATATCAGTTAATGTTTACCATGGTTTCAATCTTAGTTTAGCATGATATGCATGCAAACAAACATGCAAGCATTTGCTCATTATCTTGAAGCACAACAAACAGCTGGTGCTGATAGGAATGTCATCACTTTTGTAAGTATTTCATCATTAACCAGAGTCAATTTTGACCTGTTGGTGGCACTTGATGAAAAGTTGGGGCATCACCACAGTCATTAGGGTTTATACTCAGAAAAGTAAAATAAATAATCCACCTATAGTTCAATCTACACCAAACTAGTAGACTAATTAACCGACTGACATTGACTAGGTTTACATGTACATAATATTCCAGTTTTTGTCCTTATTCCGAAAAAAGACATATTGCTACTAAGTTAAAAGGCAAATGAAAATGAATATTCCACTAATATTCCAGTTTACTATTAGCCGTGAAAATAGGACGTTTTCCAACGTTTTCCACCAGTGGCTGTTACGGCTACCAGAGAACCCAGGTGCAGAACAGAGGCTGCAGGCAAAGAGTAGGGCAATGTAATGGTATTTAATAATGTACAGTTCACTCTGAACTGCAGGGGGTCAAGTGCCGAATGGAGCCAGGGAATGGAGAAGGCGGAGGCATGATGAGGTTAGGGGCTGAAGCCAAGGGGGGACCGAGCAGGCTGGAGAGCTAGGAGACCGGCATGGGGGAAAAGCCAGGAAAAGCGGGGACAGGATCCAGTAGAGGGAGGAGGTCTGGAGTCAGGCTGGAGGTAACTGCAGGCACAGGAAAACAGAATTTACTGTCAGAATGGTTCATCGCTGAGCTAGAAACTGGACTGACTGTGAACATAGAGTCTACGATCTGGCGAGGTAGAGGAGTCAGTACCGGAGCTTTATAGCAGAATTGATTGGGATTGTTGGTAGCTAGTAGCCTGGCTCCCGCACACCTGTCACCACTGTAATGGAAAATGTCATCATACTGTAGTAACTTCGACTGTTTTGTAATAAGCTTCAAATTATTTGTATGTCCTTTGATAACCAGGACAGCGACTGTATGGGGGTCACATGTTTATCTAGTGAAGGACATACTGCCCCTCCCCGGGGGGGGGGGGGGGCTCCTCTACTAAACTCATCTCCTCTGTTTTAAGGCTTTAACCTCTGACATTATTCACAAACAGGAACCCTGAACAAATGGAGTTCTGGCTTCAATCTCGTCCTTTCTATCACTTCGATCTCTTTGATCTCTACTGTAGAAAGGCTCTTGAGGAACGTGGTCAGGAAAACTACAAGAGTAGAAGAAGAATCTCCGTACTTTGTGCTTCGCTGCAGACTGCTGGACACTCTGCATCATTGGTCCTTCTTGGAAGAATAAAGAATTCAAATATTACTTATTCAATTAAGTATCTTTATTTCATTATAATGGATTTGCTCCTCACCACCTATTATTATAGTTTGTATCGGTTATATTCCACGACACCACTCCTGCAATCACACACACACACACACACACACGCACACAGAGAGATAGAGGCGGAGGGAGGACAGACTACAGGCTAGGCCAAAGTGGAGGCCATGACAGTAGCAGGCTTGTTCTACCATGTGAACACGGCCTCCTTCAACCAGCTTCTTGAAAAGGTCAGTGTTGCGAGATTTGCGCATATCCAAAGACCTGTTTATATCCAAGCCTTTAAAAGTAGGTGTGTTTCTGCTTCCAACCAGAAATGTGGGCTTTTCTTTTGGACATGCATCTCTACCTCAGCCTTGCCAACTCTTGGCTAGTTGGTTTGTATTAATGTGCACAGCTGGCCGTAAACAGGCAAGAGGCCGTGTGTCTCAAACTATGGTAAGAACCTGACTACAGATGCTTATTCTACATGTCGAAAGAATGCTCCTAAAACTCGAACATTATTGGCATATTCCACGTCTTAATCGGGAAAAAATGCATTCGGAATAAGCCTTATTTATTGTTTTTAATTTTGTTATATTTGGAAAATTGTGGATTATATTAGTGTGCATGTAGTCATTGTCATCCCTAGAGCCACAGCACTAGCATGGCATCCTAAATGCACTTTCTGGCAGAGTCTTCTCTCACATTATGTTGGTAGGCAAATATTTAACCAATCAGGCTCTTTTGGCAGGAGAATAAAACATATTCTGTTTTTATCAGGTCTGGTGTTGGGCTGGAACTTCAGGCGTGTTACATTCAGTGTTTGCTGGGTCAGTTGTCTGTGTCCTTTGGTCTAAGAAATTGGCAGAAGATTGTGTTTTGGCAGAAGAAAAGTGGGGCAGAGTACAGGTAGATGACAAGGAAACAGATCTTGTTGCCAGGTATGTACGGTAGGTAGGAGGAGGGAGACAATGATTTTTGGCAGGTTGGTAAAGATGAAGGTAGAATAGGACGATGAGGGTCTTTTAGCCAATTCTGTAGGGGGGTTTCCCTCTGGGATGGCAACTTGATGGATGGAGCTTGTTTTTTCGCCTGAGGAGATTAATGAGAGAGGTCAAACTGTGTGTAGAAAAGCTCCCAAAGTTACAAGTCAGTGTTATTAAGTGCCAGAGCCCATAGGGTGCTTCTATGTCTAATGTATTATTAGGTATCTGTTTATTCAGTGCTGGTAATCCTCAGGGCGACCTATGTGTTGGTGATATATGGACTATGGTTGTGCAGTGCAATAACTTTCATTAAAAGTGATCTGTGCTTGAATGAAAAAGAGTTGTATTTCTTCAGGTTGATGCAGCTATAGATCATTTCTTTGAACCGATGTGGATGAGAACATGAGATTATATCCGGTCCCATGCACACTACTGACTCAGTACGTCAGACTAAAACATGTTACGTCAGTTTTGCCGCTTCAACAGGATCATGGCACAGGAAGAAACTCATTTGGTCCTGCCTGATTGGCACCATTTGACTGACAGATGGACTACAAGCAGGGGCCAGCAGTGACATTTCTCCGCATGCTTTATTCCTCTGGAGTCATGCAGGTCATCAAAAAGGATGAGAGCAGAATCACTGACCCTTTCTGATAACTCTTAATGACCTGCCGTTTTTCAGCAGATTGGGCAAATACAGCAAGGAAACAGACAGTGATGGAGAAGGTTACTTTTGATTCAATTGTGTCTTTGTAGAAAAGAACTGGCACTTTCCCAGAGAGAGGATGACCTTCTCAAAAATGCACATACACTGCTATGCCACCGTATTAATATATTAATGTTGGTCCTGGGAAAAGGTAGTTGCAATGTTTCTGAATGGCTTAAAAGGAGAAGTCAGGATGTAACGTTACTTTCAGTCGGATATCTTATGTGTTTCAATCGGAAGGAATGAGTATATTATAGGATTTTCGCTTAAGAGGTATCCAACATTTCATTTAATTATGGGAATCCAAAATCGGAATGGCGATTTAATTTTCGATTAATTGTGCAGACCTGTTCTGTTTGTGCTGAAACTTTCCAAGCATAATATGCTGGTAATTGTCTGTGGTAGATCAGAGGGATTACAGTTGATGAGCGAGAGTTTACGAAGACACATCCCGATGTTTATTAAATCTTATATAAATACCAAATTGAAAAAGGTCTCACATTTTCTCTGCCTCTGCAGTCTCATTCTCTACTCATTGTGCTTTGGCACATAGTAGACGAAGCAGGTTACATCCTCCTTGTTCTCAAACGGAGGAACTGATTATCATAAAAAGACATCTTTAAAAGATGAAAAGTGCTTACGCACTTCCTGTCTCAACATTTCTGTCTCTTTTTTTCCACCGTTTCTCTTTTTCTTGCTGATGTCCTCGTCTTGTTTTGCCTAGGTCAAGGTTTATAAAAAATGGAACATCTATTGTGTCATCATATGGTATTCTCTATAGCCAACTGCGTGTTTTTCTGTCATATTTGCCTCACCCTTTCAAAGAGAAACATTCTTTTTTGACGAAAGAGATTGGAATGAAAACACGTCTCTCAAAGTGACCTTGAGGATGAAAGATTGCAGCATACCACAGAGTTCTTTCTTGGGGATACAATTCAATTCAGCTCAATTCAATATTTAGTTAGACGCAGTTTAATTTAAGGCTCTTTCTTGACGTGGATAGCACAACTGCCTCAGCAAGGAGACAGGAAGACCAGTGAAATAAGTATGGATGTTGAGTTGAGAAGATTATCATCCTTATTTCCATATGACATGATTGAAGGACCTGTTATGCATTTTGACCTTTAAAGGCTCTTACAAATTCTCAATATTATACTTTCTATCCTCTGAGGACAGGGCTAGCTGACCAATAGGAGGAGCTCATTCCTCCATCAAAGTCATTGGGAGTCTTTTTACTCAAATATCCCGCTGTCGAAATGGATCAAAAGCCAAGGGGTTGAGAAAAAACCAGCTCGCAATCCATGGTAAGCAAATCTAAAACTGTTAGAGAACACTGAAGCGAACGGTTGAGAGAGCCGAGACAAACGGGAGAGAAGAGGGTCAGACAGATGCATGTACACTACAGGTCTGCAAAAGTGATTAAATAAGTGAGGCAAAGGTGGTGGAGTTAATGAGACACCGGTGATTGAATTAGTGCGGGAGAGAAGCGTGGTCGTGTTCCTGTCTCACACAGAAGCTAAAGGGTACCTTTTGCGTCGGTATCAGACCCCAAGGGCTGTGAAAAAAAATGTCGGGATTTGACGCCCTGGGAACAAGGCCGGGCGTGTATTTCAGGCCTATTGGCGTGTAAAGTAGAAAGGAGTATTAATAAACTAATTTGTAAATTTGATATTTTCCTGTGGTCAGTGTACAGTGAGAAAAAGAAAACAATCTCCTGCTGTACAGACACAAAAACCTGTGCCTCAAACACACATGCACACACACACACACACACACACACACACAGACACACACACACACACACACGGCGCTCTCTGCTACCGCAGGTGTTGGGGCTTTGGCAGAATTATACTATCAATTCCAAAAGCTCTCATCGATACTGAATTGCCTATACCACACTTGTGTGTGAGCATGTGTGTCAGAGAGTGACAGAGACAGAGATTAACCCGTCATCTCGTCCTGTTACTGTTTCTCTGTTCTTTCCTCGAGCTCTCCTAGGCTGCTGCAGTTGATTCTTTAAATGGAAAAATTCAAACACACCACCCCTCCTTTTTGCCTTTCTCTCTCATACGGATTTCTCACCCTGCCTCCTTTTCTTCTGTCCTCTCTCTCTCTGTATCCTTCTTTCTGCCTCCCTCCTTCTCACCTGCCAGAATATCACAAAGCGTTTTTCTCCTCTCTGTTTTGCTGTCGGTGTAACTGATCAATGCGATGGAAAGGCCAGAGAGAGAGGGAGGGGGGGGGGGGAGTGAAGGGGATGAAGGGAGACGGAAAGCAGTCATAGAAAGGAGGTGAGAGAGCGAGAGGGGAAGTAGATCTGTTTCTCAGTCCCTCCTCCCCCCCCCCGTGTCTTTCCCTCCCGCTGTACCTCTCAGCCTCGTAGGCCAAATGCTCCTTAGAGAGGGAAAGTGCTAAACCAACATACAGTATGTCAGTCGTCCCATCAGCAATCACTCTCCAGGAGAGAGGGGACACGAGAGAAATAAAAATAGGAGGAAAGCAACACAGAATATATGCAACACATGTTATATGAGCATAGCAGATTGAAAATGGACAGAGAGAGAAGACAGGAGGATAAACAGAAAATATATATTTTTTAAATGGAAAACTGAGGGAGGACAGGAGAAAGAAATGAATAATAGTGTGTAAAATTTGTAATATCTTGCATTTGAAAAAGAAAATGTCGTGTATACAATTGTATACATATGCTGGCTCAAAGAACAGTAAGGGGCAGAGACATGCTGTTAAGATGCACCTTTATCAAAGGGTGATTGTGGTTTATTACAACTTGTATCTTACTTTTGTACTTTCATAGATATACTAAATAATATTGCTACATTATCGCTATTTTTTCCAAACTAGGGATAGGAGCTTACTTATCGTACTCTACTTGAGTATTTAAGTTGCACTTGGCAGTGTTATAGGCTGTCAGCCAACTGAAGGAGAGATAACTGTTATAATTTTGAGAGAGATCTTCTAATGTAGCACTTGTAAACACTCACACTTACCAGATCTGACTTTATTCACGTTCACACACATGGCGCGGGGGAGGAAAGATACAGAATTGACTGAGTTTTGGCTTGTGTCACAGTCCATACCTGCAACCAAAAGATTAGTTGAAGTAATTTGGGTAAACATTTACATAGAAATGTCAGTATTTAAGGGAAAACTGCATGTAAACCCTGCCACCATAGATGGATGGATGGATGGATGGATGGATGGATGGATGGATGGATGGATGGAT
>CALSCE010010634.1:6358561-6383830 GCA_943593645.1 Bovichtus variegatus
GATAGATAGATAGATAGATAGATAGATAGATAGATAGATAGATAGATGAGAATAGACAGGAACGGAGTCATACCAGTTAGTCATCTAGCCTCGTGGTTTCCCTAACAAACATCAAAATGATCTGACTGACCAATCAGCTTAGTGACATTAAAACAGTGATTAACCAGCAGCCTGATACCAGGCGACACCAGCAGCGCTGTAGATGAGGATGCATGTGTGTATTTATGCACAAGAGACAAGAGCATGACTGTACAAGCAGGGACTGGGAGATGTGTGTCTTTTCGTCTGTAGCTTCACAGACTTATCACATGTCACAGTGTGCGTGTGGGTGGTTAAGCTGGCATGCTGCTATGACCCTGACTCTGTGACAGACTGCTCCATCTCCTTCCCTAAGGGTTCCTTTTACCCATGTGTGTGGAACGTCAGGAAGGGCCAAAAACATGAGAAGTTGACAAAGTTCCCCTCAGCTAAAAAACGAGTTTTTCTTATGTGTATGTTCCTTAAATTGTCTGACCATGACTATACTGACTCGTATCCATGCAATGTTTGTCACCAGCCGATCGCCGTCTAATACGCGAATGCAGACACGTAAACAGGGAGACAGGCTTCGACACAACAGTGGCGAAGAAAAAAAGGAAACCTCCAGCGCAGAGCGGACTTGTCAGTACAGAGGGAGAGTTAGCTTTAGTTTCGTGAAAGTTTGTGCCGAATGTGCAGTTTTTGGATGTAAACCGGACCCTAGAGTTTCCTTCCATATTCATCAAAAAATTATTGATATCATAGATATTATTGTATGTTTCACAACCACTAATGCTGCGTCAGCCACTGTCTTTTACGTCTAACGAACAATATAAAATAATGAAAAATGCTAACTACGCTTATCATTCTGAAACCCCAGCTAGTCGCCCATTTTGCTGTACAACAGACTCCTCATCTGAGTCAAACGTGTCTGGCTGAATCTCTCCGATGTCAACTAACGGAGAAAATAGACCAGGCGGCGGGGCGAGGCCGAATGCAAAATTTCTCAATGAGGGAGAAAAAGTGGATTTGCGGCCATTTTTTTTTTTTTTTGATTTTTCTTTTTTACTTTTAATGTTTGACACCCATGGTAAACAAAATATTAATCATAGCAAGGTCATTCAAAACAGACAAGTCAACACGTGTTATTCACGTGAGAACAAGGTGTTTGTCAACGTGCGACTTTAAGTGTAAATTTCACATGTTTTTGGCTTCTTTGCACCCCCGCACCCCTCCTGGTGGCTGGCTATTTGCAGGGTGCGTCCTCAAACGGTGTGGTTTGTTCTTTAACACACACACAGCCGACGAAGCATAGATGCAAACAGAATGTGAAAAAAACTAGGAGGATTACATGTTAATGTCCATATTCAAAGAAGCAACAAACAAAAAAAGACTACCAATAAGTAATATCCTTTCAGTGAAGCATGTAATGTGTTCCTGTCACATAGTCTACTGCCTTTGTGTATGCAGGACAGAGAATACTTAGCCGCCCTATAATGCCTTGCTGTGGTGTACATTTCTCCTCAATAACCCCTTTTCAACTTAAAGGACATCACCTTTTTTTTATCATTTCCCCTCTTTTTCTAATGGGTATGAATTCTGGTCAAAACGAGGAATTAGGGTTTCTCCCCCCCCCCCCCCCCCCCCTCCTCCACCACATGTCTGGCCAGAATGGTCCAGAAATGTCATGTCCTGCTGCTAATGAGGTGTGTGTGTGTGTGGGTGGGTGTGTGTGTGGCTAAAAGGAGTTTAGGGCTTGCATGTCTCTAGTAGGATGAGTGAACGCACATACACACACATTGACATTTAGCAGAACCATGGACAATTTTGCCTTCATCTGCCCGGTCCTAATTCTCTCTCTCGCTCTCTCTCTCTCTCTCACACACACACACACACACACACGCACACACACACACACACACAGATAAACAGACACTTCTTTACCGCCATGTTTTCCTTTGTCTTACCTTTGCACTCACGCACACACATACTTACATTTTCTGTGAAGTAATCTCTCATATACTTGTCCCCTTCTTTATTATTCTCTCTTTATTTCTTTTTATAGTTTCTTTTCCTTCCTTTCCATCTGCCCACGGATTTATTTCATGCACTGTGTCGGCCCCTTGCAAAACCTTTTCAGGCCTATTTGACAGCCTGGGTGAGGTTTCCATTCAGAGTTGCCACATTTAAATGGTCTAACAGCCTGAGTGACACTCACTGTTTCCAGCTTGACCCGCTTGTGCCAAAAAAAAAAGAAAAGATAATCACCCTGTTTTAAAATGGCTTTTGAGGCTTTTGGTACCGTGGCTGAATTTTACGGGAGACTACGTTTGAAAAAGGTACAATCAATGATGTTGATAATTTATATATATATATATAGTATAGTATAGTATAGGGCCCAGCTATTCTCAACCACCCACTGGTAGGTCACAGAGCGCCATCAAATAGCAAACGGGCTGCACAGATACTGCCAAATGGTTGGATTCAATTTTAAAAAATTGGTAATTTTTTTAAGTTAGTTATTTTTTTTATCTAAATGTGCTCAAGAATTCACCAAAAAAAATTGTCAAATTAAAATGCATAAGTTCAATGAGCACAAATTACGAATTACGTTTGAATATCACCTCGCCAATCCCAACATCATCAAGTAGAGACAAAGGTGTTTTTCCACTGTAAGGAAGCTAACGTTCCCTTGGATGCACTGACACGAATAGATCCATTTTTGAAACGAAAAAGTGATGTGGCAGACAACCCCGCACCAGTAAAAGCTCCACAGCGTGTGGTGAGGAAGTATGACCCTGAATTAAAGTTGATTCATAATGGCAGGCAGTGATGGGTGAGATTTAGTGGAATATTTATTTTAGTCATTACAGCTGAAAGTGGAATTACACATATTTACGCCCCAGTTTAATTTTTCTCCTTTATTCGGGAAGGTGGATTTAAAAAAAAAAAATGTACAACCAGGAGTGGCCGTTAATTTTCAAAAGGTTGAAAACCCCTGGAGTAAAGATACCAAAACAGAGCTTACCATATTTCCATTTTGCAGAAAAAATTAATGTACCTGAAATACCAATGCATTTCACACATAAGGGCGAAATCAAAAAGTATGGATTAAATTCACAAATGATAATGCGTTAATAATATTACACCGCAAATACGCCCATAAAGTTTTGCAGCTGATTACAATTTGCCCCTTTTTCTTGCATCTGATTGCAATTATCCATGTGACAAAGTGTATAAATACAACACAATAGGCAGAACAATGGCAGAGAGAAACATATTTTTTTCATTTTCGAAGGCTATGCTGCAGGTCCTGACCGACGAGGTGCAGAGGCGTTTCAAGCCATAAGCAGAAAGTGCTTTTCAAGGTGAGGAAATTCAAAAACCCAAGCACTATGAGGGACAATTGCAAGAGGTAAATGACTTCTTTTAAAGAAGACAGCTTGATTTGAAGCAGAAGAAAGTCTAGCCATGAACCCCCTTTAAAAATGCACAATTTAAATGTGTGTAAATATACCAGGAGCATCGATACGCTATCTGCTTGTCAGCGCAGTCAAGGGTGCATTTCACCCTCTGGAGGTGCTTTGAGAATGACATGGTTTATTTTTGCCTTATTTGTGCAGGTCTAGTGTCCGCAAAAGCCGCAATACACACATAAGAAAGAGTCACTTGTTCTACCACACCCTCACACGTCCTTTAAATTTCTTTCAAGTGATTTGTATTTATGAGACAAATAAAACAAAGCAAGTGGAGAAGGTGGGCTCAGTGGTTAACTGCTGTTTCACAGCAAGAGGATCCTGAGTTTAAAGCCCACTAAAATGCTCATCAGGTCTTGGGAGCAGTCCCGCCAGGCACTGACCTCAGAACTGGGTGTTGTACTGTGAATGCACACTGTGAAGGAATAGTTAGAACTTTAAATGAGGACAATGAATTTCCCCAAATAAAGTGCAACTTTTCAAATAACTCTATTTCAATTTGGTGATTAGACCCAATCGTGACATAATTTTAGGGGGTTAGTGATGCCATAAGTAGCACAGGAAATGAACCCCCGATGGAGTCTAGACCATGGATGTATTAAGAGAACTAGATACAGCGTTGGAGGCGGGGCCCCATTAATTTTTAGGAAAGTTGCTCAGTAGGAAAGAAGCCAGAAAAGCTTGACTTTCGAGTATAACATTACCTGGATCTTCTGGCGATTTTCCACATCCATGGGGCGTGTTTTCCTTAAACCCCCGCATCCCAGTCATATCCGGTATCAGCTCAGTCACATGACTGGAGTTACAGATACCCCAAATAAAACTGACTCGGTGATAATAAGAATTAAGAAATGTATGTTGGGTCGTCACACATGAATGTCATTTGTAGCCAAAGCATTGTATTTACAACAACAAAAATACTACAATCAGATGAAGTTGTGTTCTTAAAGAGCTCTCTCCTGTGCTGACACAGTAAAGGGTTAAGTCTGACGCTGTGAGACGTCCCACTCTTTTTAAGTTTGTGCTGTCTATATTGTCTGAAAAGAGTTAACACCATTAATACACAAGAGTCCGATGGTTATAAATGAACACATAGTACATCACATAGTACCACATAGAAAACATTAACAAAATAAGTACAGCTACCCTTGACTACAAGACTTTAAGAACAAAGCTCAACAGAGCATCAGTCACTTTGACGAGACACGTATCGACCAGGAAGAGACTCCAAAGACTACAAAGACACACAAAACAGCTGCGAAGAGACTCACAAGTTGTCACAACGACTATGAAAAGGGGCCAAACAAGCACAGAGACACTACAAAGATACACAAAGCAGATGCAAGGAGACACACAATGACTACAAAGAGATCCAAAACAACTACAAAAATGGGCAGATGAAAAAGGCAGATCAATGACTACAAAATGACCAAAACAAATACAAGTTAGACAAAAACAAAATGACCACAAACCAAGAGACACAAAACCACAGAGTGATGCATAGGGACTACAAAGAGACACAAAGGGACTATGTAGCAGAGGTGTTGGGGCCTTTTGCATGTCTGCCAAGGGGACAATTGTCTCATAATCCGCCCATGCAATGATGCACCCTTGAGAAAAGCATTTAACCCTCCAGCAGAATTGTTAGGTGGCTTAGGTGGAAAGCTCCATTTAAAACATTTTGTGTGTGTGTATGGTTGTGTTACCTCCCACTCGCCTGTAACCATTCCCCCGAGGCTACTGTACAAAAAAAAAGATAATGTGTTCTTAGTCGGCGTGTCTGGTTAAATAAGATCTAGAAAAAGTCTGAACTTCACAGTTATGAAATGCTTGACATTACCCATCTGTCTTTTTGACACCATGCGTTCACTGTGCAACGATCTGCTTCAGACACACACACACACACACACACACACACACACACACACGCTCCCTCTCGTCTCTCACTACTATTGTTTCACTTGCGCCTGTTCTCTGCAACTGGTACACACAAACACACATTTATTTCAGACTGTCCACACACACGCGCGCGCGCACACAGAACACGGCAGAAAATACGCCGTGCGCACACAATCTTGCACTCAAAGGGAAAATAAATGGCACTGGAAAACGGCTTGCCTCCCTGCCTCTCTCCATATGCTTTGTCTGCCCTCATTAAAAGTGATGGGTGCACATCACACACATGCGGACACACACATCAAATCACATCATACCCACCTGTCATATTAGTAAAATATTAATGGTGAGCACGAATGCATGATATCATCTCACTGTGTATGTTTGTGTATGAGTTCCTTGTCAGATGGAGGGTTTATGTCTAAGTGTGCGTGTGCATGTGCGTGCGTGCGTATGTGTGTGAATTAAAGAGAGAAGGAGAAACAGAGACAAAGATCTGAAATCTGTGTGGCTATCTGACATGAAGGAAGCCTGAAGTAATTGGGTCGAGAGAGAGAGAGAGGTAAGAAGGAAGAGAGAGAGAGATGGAGAGAGGGAAGAGTGAGCTAGATGGAGAGAGAGAGAGGTAAGAAGGAAAAGAGAGAGATGGAGAGAGAGAGAGAGCGACATCAGAGAATATGGAAATGGTGGAAGAGAAAGCAAACCAGGAAGAATTCAAAAGTTGACATAAGTTCTCCACCTGTGGAAAAGGGAAACAAGTTCAGAATGCGATGCCATTCCTGTGAAATGTGTTCTGTATGTGTGGGTGTGTTTGCATGTGAAGTCTATGTACTGTTAAAACCGTTCAAAATGTTTGTAGTACTGCAAGCAACCAGAACCGGACTCACGCCTGGCAGTAGTGGCTCCTCCTCTGGCCAGGAGCCGAGCTTCACTTCGCTGCTCCGCTCTTCCCCACTGATCCAGATTGGACTTGCAAGGTGGTGGTCGAAAGGATCTTCCACGTGGTCAGGACGACCTAAACATCGACTTCAGTGGGAAGTTCCACTGCGTGACAAGACACGCTTCACCGGGGTAGCAGGGTAAGTCTACGGCTGCAGGACCTCGAGCTCACTGCCCAATTCCTAGGAGTCAACACCGACTTTACTGCTGGGCCGCAGGAGGGAAGGGAGGCACAGGAGAACCAGAACCAGGACTGGGCAGGGCAGATTGTCAGACCATGCTGCAGTAAAAAGAAAATGATTTACTACAGGGAGTCTGGTGCTACTTGAAACACTAGCGCTTTTGTCCACAGGGGCCGCCAAAATCAACAAGAAATGAAAGTTCCTCGTAATAACTTTACTATATATGTTTGAATAATAAAGTGTTGTGTTTCATCCACAGAAAAAAGGTTTGAAAAAAGAAATGAGACGATGACAGTGGCCAACACTTCACTCTGGGAGAGTTTACTGTGTGGCATGGCATTCTTAAAAAAAAATTAAAAAAAGAATCACTGAAATTTGAATGACTCAATAAATAAGAATTGCCTTGAGCATCAATTTTTTTCCATTTTCTGTTTTTTTCAATTTACCTTTTTTTCATTCTGTTTTATGAATCTTAAAACATGTTTTTGTCTAGTTTTTTTTTCATCAAGGACTGACACTGTAATTGTCTCAGGTGCTTGTGATTTGACTCCATCTTGATTGGTTGTTGCAGCCTGTGCCTTTAGTATAATGATGTTGTTTGTGAAAAAGGTCCAAAACATTTGGTGACATTTTTTTTGTCTGTTGGAAAATTATATTCATTCACCATTTTGAACAGAAGTCCTGATCAAGCTCTTTTATGTAAGGTAGTTTTATTAATTCCAAGCACATTTAGATCGATTGTATGTGCTGCCCTCTACACACCTGAACTACCTTGCAAACAAGCCAGAGAGCGGTTGGTTTCTTACAGTGAAATATAGTATATGCAGTATCACAGTTTATTATAGTGGAAAATACCAGGTCCCTTTCACACTTACTTTGTTTAGTCCGGACTTTTCAGTTTGACCCAAACAAAAGTTTGACCCCCCTCCAGACTAGTCCAGCCGGACCTTGGTCCAACGAAAGAGATGATCCGGTTTGTTTCTAGTGTGAAAGTACTTTTTGCATGGTTCGAACTTTCGGATCCATTTAAAAAAAAGTTCTGGCAGGCTCATGTTATTAGAGTAGCGGAGCTGCTTTGGCAAACAGCTCAGTGCTTATCGAGTGTGTGGTAGAGTCAGAGAGTGACGGTGGATGTGCTATGGAGAGAAATTTCAACCGTTCAAATTATTTCAACTTCGACCCTGGTTGCTGCTGACTTTTTAAAGCGCAGCTAATGAGATAACAGCTGTATGGGATGTAGTCAGAAGCAACACAGGCAAGCAGGGGAGGTAACCATAGAAACTACACCGCCTAGCTGCTTTCATCGCAAGGCTTTGTGCCCTAACTCGCGGTGAGCGGAAAGAACATTTCCTATCATGTGAAGGCAGCTTAAAGTTGTCAAGTAGTAGTAAATGCACAGTGTAACTTTCAGTTTGTCTATATGATGACGCAAGTAGAGTCCAATCCATTACAAGTATCGGGAGACGCAGTTAATGTAGGTGATGGCGACAGGATGCAAATATGGCACGATCTTCAGTGCGCAGTGCCATGTGAAATCAAAACTAACCAGATCAAATGTATACAATGTAACAAAAACACAAACCTTGGTTCGGACCTTCATGTGTGAAAAGGCCCATAATCTCAATTAAGCACTCTAGGACATATTTATAGCAATCTGCAACATTTCACAGTTTTTTTAACGGCTGTTCTTCTGCTAGGCTCTCTGTCATCGGTTGAAATAACACCACAGTGACTGGACCAAGTATATCATGTTTCAATTTTCTGTTCTAAACATCCAGCATTAGTGAAGTCCTTTGACCCATAGGAAGATCTTTCGAAGAGAAAACACACACAACTGCACTATTCAATTCTATTTGACAAGCGATGTCTGTGCTCATGTTGCCAACAACACCACATCAATGGTTGCCCGTAAACAAAGGTGGAACCACAAATGATAACAAGCAACCTTGTCAAATAACCGGCCCACAGGGGAACCACAGACACCCGGGGCAAGTGGTCCCAACATGGTGATGCACGAAGCTAATGCGGAGACATCACATGTTTCTCAGTAGGAAGAACATGAGAAAGAAATGCCAGGAAAGAGACGGGTCAAGGACAATAATAAGAGATTGTTAAGAGCAATGGAGAAGGAAAAAGAGGAAGAGGAGAAGATGGAGGGAGAAGGATGTGGGGTACCTTGAAGGAGCAGCACAGTTAAAGAAGACAAAGCGTTATTGCTGCTTGGTTACACAGGGACGAGCAGGGGGTCTCTCTCTCACACACACAAATACACACTAGGGGCAGAGGGGATGCCTCTGTGGGCACCAAGGTCCTTCCTCTCTGTAAATTAAAACCATTAATAACCAACTGGGAGAACAAAGAGAAGGGAAGGGACGGGAGGGAGATGGATAGAGGGCAGGGAGACAGAGAGATGCATTGGAGAAAGTGGGATTTGGGGATGGTGATTTAGAAAGAAAGATCGGGGAATGGGAAACTGGTACAACAGAGAGAAAGTGTAGAAAAGAGAATGAGGGAGACACAGAGGGAACTTCAGGAGAGCGTGATGTTGCTGCTATAAATCACTGTGATTGGCTGAAAAGAGATGTTCTGGAGTGTTTGTGTGTGTGTGTGTGTGTGTTTTGCAACAACTTTATGGCCGTGTCCAATGGCGGTGGGTTAAACCAGATGGAGTGTGGGCATACTAAGTACAAAGTGTGTATGTACGTGTGGCTGGCGTCTCTTCCAGCTGTGTGTGTGTGTGTGTGTGTGTGTGTGTGTGTGTGTGTTCAGAAATGTACTTCGAGATGTGTCCAGTGAGGGTAGTGCTGTCCCGGGAGTGTGTGTGTGTATGTGTGTGTGTGTCCTGGCATGGGAGAGCACTATTGTCTCATCTGTCTTCTGGAGTAAAACAGTGCACAGATAGAGCAACAGCGCGACATGATGACACAGAAAGAGAGAGCGAGGTGAGACAGGTTCAGAAACAGAGAGTTTGATTCTGATGTGTGAGGAAAATAATAACCAGTGTTACAAGACTGGACGGACCACTGAAATGCAATATTGCCAGGCATCCCCAACAAATGCGTTAACCGACTTCAACTTATCCAGAACTCTGCAACGCGGATTGTTATTATAACACTGCGTTCTTCATCAGCAGGTCTACTGGCACTACCAGCTATTAGAAGTCAGGGCATTTTCCTATACTGCAGGCAAACTCTGGAACTCACTTCCCCCACATATCTGCTTGGGCTTGAGTTCAAAACTGCTCTTAAAACCCATCTTTTTAAACCAGCTCACTCACTTTAACTACAACATCTGCATCCTGTTTTTTTTACCGATTTTAACTCTTTGTTGAGCTATCCACTGTTTCCTAGTATACAATATGTGTTCTTGTTGATTTAATTCATGTTTTATTACCGGTGATTTTTGTTACTGATTTGATGTGATGTAAGGTTACCTTGGGTTCCATGAAAGGCAGCATTAAATTAAATGTATTTTATTACATAGAGCTATATGTAACCACGCAACTATAGAAGGTATATACTGTAGTCTATGTGTATAAGTGTATAGTACGAATAAAATAACTGCAAAGCAGTGCAAATGATTGCTTCCTTGTAGTAAAAGCTAAAGCCACCGATCAAGATTACTGAAATCGCCTAGCAACCATAAGCCCATCCCATCAATTTGGTGTTGTTGTTTTTCTCCCCCTCTCTGTTGTTCACATGTTCATTTATGTTCATTCAAATCTGCCAGATAGTTCACCGGTTTCACAAGCAGCTCCAGCCTTGAGTCAGCTCACTGAGTTTTTCATCAACACACACGCACACACACACACACGCACACACACACACACACACACACACACACACACACACACACACATGTTAGAGAGTGTCAAACCAATATCTGTCTCTCTTCACTGCTGCCTACCTCTCCATTTTCAGCTCAAGGACAGAGAAAGGGAGTTAGGTGGAGGGAGAGAGAAACAAGTGAGAAAGTGATAGGGAGAGCAACTGACAGGAAGAGAGAGACAACAAAAGTGATGTGAGAAAAACCTTTAATTTTAATACATGCAGGCTTTTCAATAAATGTTGGAAAACGGCTCTGGCAATGTCAAATACCTGAACTATAGCCTCGGAATAATATGTGTGAAGTCAACACACTTTCATTAACAAATAAAACTTCAGCTTCAGCTTAAAAAAACTGTGAAAATGTTGACAAGCTCTTAATCCAGCAAGTATTTTCTTATAAAAAACCCCCAAAAAAAACATATTATATAACATATGCGTTTCACTTTTTTTGAAAGCCCAACAAAAGACATTTGACATATAAAAATGGCATTATTGTTTTTGTACGGTGGGACTGGTGTATGGAGCCTTTAGTGGGGACACATTATATTAGTGGTAACAAGTCTGGCAACCCGCAGCTCGGTCGCTATAAGCCCGCGCTCGCCCAAATAAATGCACAATGGGTTATTCAAGGGTCTGAGCGTGGATCGAGAATGGAGAACATTTGTTTCGAAATCTAAGAAGCCACGGAGGAAACAGACCAAATATAAATGACACTGTCAAAGCCACCTGTGTCGTTTTGTTTAATGGCAGTGAGATATGTCCCAAATATGACTGATGTTTATGAAGCTATCACTGTCGCATCAGGGGAGAACACAAAGTGACACCGGCAAAGCGACAGATCTCATCGCCAGGAACAGCTTTTTGTTGTAACGTTCTTCTGATACTCTGGGGTCAGATATTGATCAGAATTGTAAGAAATCCTCTCTGTGAGACTGTAAGTGACAATGAGAATCATCAAATCATCAAAAGCAAACTGAGAGGAAATAAAATAAGCCTGGAGGAAAACACAAAGAATGGATCTGACCAGATTATATTAAAGCCTCCACTCTAGTCAAAAATGTATTTTGATTGTTGTTGCTTCACTTGGATGATTAACCTTCACTGTGCAGGATAATGAATGTGCTGAGTTTGACACTACAAGACTGTTTTCACATGTACGTGCTGAAGAGGGAAAGTTTCTCTGTGCTCAACTTAAAATCTGAGTTCAAAACGCATGCGTAGTGAACTCGCAACTAGTTTGGGAGCCAATCACGGTCCACTAGGCAACTTACACACGTGCACAAGGAGCTTTTCTGTGAAGTAAGAAACGTCTTCTATCAAGTTGTTCAAATAAAACAAAATCTGCATTTTTTTTTTGGGTACCGGATTTTTCAACAACGCAGAAGGAGGATAAAATGTAAGAGTTTTTCATTGCAGCTGTGATTAGAAAAGAATCATTCGATAACTCTGAAAGATAGATCCTTCATCTGTTCGCTGTATTTATTATTATCTGCTGTATAACAGAAAGAATGAGCGAGAGAGAGGATAAATTGTGTGATCGAAAAAGACTTGGAGAGAGAGAAAGTTAAAGCTGCATGGGACGACCATTAGCATTCTGCCAGTATTGTTCAGCAATGACAAGACGAGCTGTTGTTTGTGTAATTATGTTATTAGCTTTTTAATACACATCCCCGTGCAGTCATTTAATTCTGGTAGCGTTTCTCGTCCCAGTGATGGGTCGCTGATTGCTGCACTCAGCCGTTTCATTAGGCCTAATTAAATTAACGTTATTTTGGTCCTGCCGTCAGCGACACACTCAGAGTCATGAGACGCGACGTGCGTGTTTGTGTGGACTTGGAGAACAGAATCTACATGCTTGAATTTCTTTGCGCATTGGTTTGTCCTCGGCACGACGACTTTATTCAACATTAAGAGAAAAATTGGAAAGTTTCCACATTTGTGTGTGTTTCATTCGTGTTCAATCACAGTTGTCTCTCAGTGTGTGAGCCCCCCGTCATTTTTCACCATCCCTCCCACATTTCCTGCTTTCGCTCTTTTTCTGGAAGCTCTCCGTCTCTTATTCCACCCACACGTGTCATCGGACTCTTAAGTACACACACGCTGTAAAGCCTCAGATATCAAACCACCTTGTACGTATATGACACAAATATTCATGGGGAAAATGTCAAACAAGCGTGCCGATGTGTCTCTTGTGTCCGTGTCCCTGCTCGAAGACAAATTGCACATTCATCACACGCACACAGACACACACCTATGACCCAGTGTATGCCAATGAAATGTAGACGGAAGGTAATTAAACAGGGATCAGGCTGCTCTTTATCAAGGGCTCTTCACTGCTGGGCTAAATTAACCTCTGCACGCACGCAGGCACACACACACACACACACACACACACACACTCACACACGCACACACACAGACACACACTTTGTGCATTAAGGATCCATACACACACATTAAGACAAATGCACATTTTGCATACATAGATAGAGTTATAGAGATATACAGACACAGGGATTCACAATGATGCCCATCATCGGTGCTTGGTGGTTCCTAATAAAATCTCATCAAATGACATATTCAGTAAATTACTTGTAATTTTCTCACAGTCTTTGAAATGAGAAAAGATGATAAAAGCACATTACAACAGCCGCTTGAAATTTGGTCGAATGTCTTCTGTCCTTTTCATGAATACCTTGTGCTCCACACATCATCCAGTAGCCTAGCGATTAGACAATAAATAATCAAATCCAAATTAAAATGTATTCATTTTCACATTGTGAAGTCAAACCTGGACAAAGTGTGTGAAACACAATTCTGCAGCCATTTCTTACAGGTCCATGGGATTTTTCTTGGCCAAACATTGCCTGAAGTTGCAGCGGCTCATTTTCTTTGGATCACTACGCTAATAAGCAAGAAAAAAGATTATGAAAAAAACCACAGTACTAATTTCATAACTAAAAGTAGGGATGCACATGCGGTTACTAACATTAAGCAGATATTACTCAGACGTGATCAACTCGCATTAAATACAGTTTTTTCCTTTTGCTACATTTGCTGCAGTTAGCTAACGTGAAGCTACTGTTGACCACAGTGTTCAGTGAGCTAACGGTCACCAAAGTTATTTACGTATCTTTTTTCTAAAACTAAAGTTAGAGCTTTGACTTTTTATTTATTTTTAAACATTGACCAAATTGTTTTTATTCCATTTTTAGGCTTTACCATTCAAAAACAAGGGCTGATGTTATATCTGAACTTTTAGGAAGCTATATTGTTTAGAAGGTAGGTCTTCTGCTGTAAAACTAACAGAGCCATGCAAAGGTGAAGTAGTGGTTTAATTAAGAGATGTGCCTGTTCACTTACCTCCCATGTGCAGGACAGCCAGAGCAGAATTGGCCTAAAGCTGGCAGTCATAGAGAGGGGGGGGGTGATATCATTAAATATGGGGATAACAGCCCACATTTTCAGACAGTCTCTCCTCGAAGGCAATTGTAGCGTTGCACTCAATTGTGTGTAAGGTGGCTTAAAATGTGTCAAGAATGAAAAAATAAAAACCTTGAGAGAGAAGTTCAAACGCTGGCTCCTCTCAGCTCCTGGCCAATCACGGTGTGAATGTCGGATAGTTGGTTTCGGAAAGTTTCGGAAATGGTCAGACACAGCCGCCGTAACCCCCTAGGTGCAATTTATTTATGTATTTGTTTATTCATGATTTCAATTGCCTTGACCAAGAATGCTAGGACGGCTGTGTGTTGTTGTTATTGTCACCGTTGTTGTTGCCGTTTATTCTGTAAAGGTTTTTTCTTGTTATTGCGATGTGTTTCTGCATATTTGCTGTACATATACCGCATGTGTTTTTTTGGACTACGGAATTGAAACCTCGAGATTCGGCATTTTGCCGATCGCCGCCTGGGTTTTCTGGAACGAGAAGTAACAACGTGAGGACAAGAGGGTGGAGCAAAGAACAACCTAATGCTGAAAATGATTTTAAGTTTTAGGCGACCAAAATGTTACAATTAACTTTTATGAACTGAAAACACACTGTGGTCCAGTTAAGAGTTGAAGAAGAAAACACGGAGAGCACCCAGACTGGACAACACCGTGGTAACGACCGCAAGGTAGCCACGCCATAAAGTATAAGCTGCTTTAACGTCTTTCACTCTAAATGGGACAATCATTTACAAAATGAACATCGTGCTGTATTGAAGAAGACTTAAAACCAGCAATTAAGATCATAAACTAAGCTAATAAATCAAGTGAGAAGTAGGGTCATTGTTTTTTTATACATTGGACCAGTGGAATTTCCCCCCACTGGACTCAGAGAGAATGCATGTTAAAGGCCTCCACTGGCTTCACTTTTCAGACCTGAAGGTTGCTGCTTGGTGCTTGGTGCCTCTCTGAGGACAATAAAGTTGTCTAAACTAAAACTGTAACAAATGTATTAGATTGGTACGAGATATGGGTACCAATACACTGAGGTGCAGATCTGGACCTGTAGTTTTCAGCCCAACCTGCACCACCTACAGGCAGGGAAATAGCTGCTGACACATTAGCCAGCTGCTGGCAATAATGTTACAGCTTTTTTTTTTACTGATTCTTTCTAAACCTGCAGAAAGTATGAATGAATACTGTTCACTCTGCTCATAGTGTTATTTTCCGTCTTCTGTTCCTGGATGGCTTGGAGAGATAGGGAGAAGTGTCCTGAAGAGATTTTGCTTGTCCAGAAGAAAATACATCCATCAGCTCTGATGCCAGCGAAAGTAGCATCCACTGGCTTTGGCTGTAGAGAGAGGACACAACCTGGGTACCCAGGGTCACCACCTGAAAGAGGAGAATATGGAAGGAGGTCAATCTACAGCGTTGACTTAGCTGTTGGGCTGTAGCCTTGATGAATGTTAACACTGCAATTAACATTGGCAGCATATTATCATTGACATTACTATGATGTGGATTGGTATGACAAAGTTTTCTAAAAATAGAATTTTTACTGCACAGCTATACAACAGTTGTCACCCTATGTCTCTCCTTTGTTCTTGTTGTTGCTAGGGTTTTTCTCGCCTTGTCCAGGTGCTCGCCTGGATCAGAGTAGTTTGCTTCTCTGCCCAGCTGTTCGGCCACCTGTGGAGGTTAGACAAAAGAGAAAGGGGGGTGGGGAACAAAAGCAAAGACGATTGAGAAAGAATACAGAGATGCACAAGGATACAGAGATGGGGAGAAAAATATATTCAGAGAAAAAATTCAATTGGCAACAAAAAGGTCGCAGCTGAGAAGTGAAGGGACATTTTCCTTTAAATGTACACTGAGAAGAACAGGTGCAGCCCAGGGCCTGAGCACTGTATGTTTTCTGGCTTTAGGCCAAAACATTGTGTTTCAGCAGCAGGTGCTCAAATTCGTTGCTTATTGACAGAAACCTTCAAACAGCAGCCCTGCAGAGACTTGTGACTATATTAAGCAAACCCTATTTGAAAAAAGCCAATTTTATTAAAAAAAAGAAATATATATATACATATATATATATATATATATATATATATACTAGAAACCCTAAGGTAAAAGTTATGTTTGGTAAATAACCCATCTGGAAAAAAAAAAAAGGAACCACATGGGCCCTGGATAATTTCTAGATGGAAAGATATGACTTGGTCAAGAGGAGTGACTTGTTGGTTTGTGTAGTACAGTGACTAGCAGAGAGGTTGAGAGTTGCTGGCATGATACAGAACTCGGTTTGATATGAGATCACTTCAGAAAACATCTTGAGCGGTTCTCTGCACAGGAGATGTCACAACAGCCATGCAATGTGTTTGCCCCTCCACTTAGACCCTTGTGCACTCTCTATTCGTAGCGAGGAGGGTTCTCCTGGTAGTAAAATTTAGTTTGACTTATTTGACCTTGCAAGATCCATGGTCAAGAACACTCAGAACAGTTTTTTTTTTACTGTGGCAGGTAATGGCAAAGCAGCTGCCATTAAAAACCTTTAAAAAACCTTCATAACAAAAGAAGTTGAAGTTTGATTTGATCAAAATATTTTTCTGAACTGTGTCCTGTGTCCCAGGGCGCACACTGTTTCACATGCAAAACTAAACACAACATTTAACGGAACAAAAGAAATAGGACACACATATATTACACCAGACGTTACGAACAAGTGGCTGCACAGCATTCAATGTAATCGCTCACTTTAATATTCAGTGCTTAGTCTACACCAAGGCCTGATTTAACAATTTAACAGAGAAAACAAAATGTAAATGTGCTGCATTTCTATAGCGCTTTTCCAATCTTTGCAACACATGTCAGCATTCACCCATTCATACAGAGGCGGAGGCTACGATACAAGGTGCCGCATGCTCATCAGGAGTGATAAACATTCACACACACACACACAACGTTGGCCATGACATCGGGAGCAATTTGGAGTTCAGTATTGCTGTCTTCTTTTATTTAGAAATAGAGACACCTAGAAATCATTTTCAGAAAACTTCTCTTCATATTAACTGTATTTATTCCATGATGATATGAGGAGCATTACAAAAGTATTCAGCTGAGGACCTATTTCACTGTCCACAGACCACATTTAAGTAGTTACTCTGTCTCACAGATCTCTTGTTTAAAACATATTTTATACCCGCCGCCTTTCAGGTATAGTCTTCTCTCATTGGTTGGCTGGGGCCAGGTCCTATTGGCCCCTTGTTGGCACTGAGGCGTGTCCACGCCTCTCAACGCTTCTCTGCTCCAATCAGATCTTCAGTCAACCTTTTAGGTGGTGTACTCTTCCACTTCAGTTTACAAATACTGCATCTTATTTCACAGTAGGTTGGCCACTAGTAGTTACTTAATTCAATAACATATCACATCTTAATAAGGACACAATAAGGCACATTGTAACAGTTTACATATTGATTTTTCTCACAGTATCTCGTTGAACGCACAGGCTGGGGATCGAACTGCCGACCCTCCGTCTGGTTGACGACTACTCTACCTCCTGAGTCCTTTGAGAAGATTTCAACAGTGTACCCTGTGGGACTCAAGATCACATAGCGTAGATACCGAAATATTTGGAAACCTGTTCAATGTGTGTGTTATGGACAGACACTTGTAGAATGGAAGACCTTTATGTTACATTACATGACAGGTCATTTACCACCTAAAATAATGTCTTATGTTAATAAGAGCTCTGGATGAATTGAGTTGAATACAGATGTAAAATCGAAGAAGGGCCATGCTGTAGTGTTATGCTTGTCTAAATGGTGTAATAGTCGGTGTATCAGTGTTACGACTGCTTCTCTGTGCTACAATTTCACTTATTTGCAAACTGATCAGTGTTCAGTTTGCCACCTGCAGACTTGGTGAGCTGCTGAACCACAATTCTTTCTAAGGTTTTCCTTATAGTCGGGGTTAAGGCTACAGGACGATAATCACTGGTTTGCCTTTGACTTCATTTTAAGAGGTGGAATATGTGAAGTCTTTTTTAATACTTATTTATGCTGTGAAATCGTTGAATCCAGTCTAACCGCATTAATGTAATATCTGCCTACAAACATTACAACTGCCTTTCAAGCTTGCAGAAAGTGAGTATTTGATATTCAAAAAAAGTCTCTTGGGTGGAGTATTTCTTTCAAAGAAAATACAGTATCAGACAAGTTGAACTACTGTAGTCTTATATTTTCTGTGTTACAGACAGTGGTTGAATGGTAGAAAATGCACAAGTAGAGGCGTTAGGAGCACCGAGACAAGGGAGCAGTCGTACGAACCGTGCAGTACTCCTAAATGTGGGGCTTGACAATAAAAAAAAACATAAGTTTAAACATTAGCTTTAAGTGGAATTCTGCACCCAGGATGTCTAGGAATAGTTTGACATTTTGGGAAATACGCTCATTCGCTTTCTTGTCAAGAATTAGTTGAGAAGAACGATATTACTCCTGTATCTGTGCACGAAATATAAAAGCTAGAGCCTTAAAACGTTTAGCTAAGTTCCAATATTTGTAGATCATTTAAGAAACAATATATAGCATGTCAATTGGTCAGTTTTAGAGGGGCTGGTAGGCAGATCTTTTTTTAAACTTTGGACAGGGCCAGGCTAGCTGAGAGTGGTATCAATTTTAAGTGCAAACATCGAATGGGTCCTTTAAAAATAATGTAAAAAAAAGGATCCTGATATGCTCACCAATAAGGTGAATAAACACCTCTTCGGAGACTAGTACGAAACGTCACAGAGCTAGCGGTTCATGCACATGTGTAACTGTGTAATTTAGAGCACATATGTTTAAAATTAATTGGGGATTTAAGAAACTCTGCGGATTACGATGCAGAACTCTTTGATGAGCATAACTGAGACACATTACAGCGTTTCATGTCGTTCCCCTAATGGCTATCTAAACTAGGACAAATCAGATTATTTACAGATTCATCAAGGGGCAGGCTTTCTGCAGCCTGGAGTTCACACGAATAAATGTACACATGTAGCCTTTTCAGCTTCAAGATGTCGCTGCAGTTCAGGGACATGACTGTTTCACATCCAACACAAGCAGGTGTATGTCATGGTGTATGGGTCGAATGTCAGAGTCACCGACCATTTCATGACATCAGGCACCGCATAATCAGGACTTCGAACACAGAACAGGTATTAGAGGCATCTAATATAGGCCTCACAATATGCTTAAATATAATTTGCTGTCTATTATATATTTTTAAAATGCACATGATTTGGTGGATCAGTGGATAGCACCGTCACCTGGGTTTGATATCCTGCAGCCCCGAATACGACCAAGCACATGAAGACAACGAAATAATGGAGGGAAGGGAAATGAGACAAACAGAGAAGGGAGAAAGTACAGTTCAGTTTCTAACAAATGGTTCAGTATCAGTGCAGTTTGGGTGACAAAGCAAACGATAAGAACTTTTGTGTTCCCCTGAGAAACTTTTGTGTTCCCTCGCAAAACTTCTGTGTTCCCTCACAAAAGATGTCAGGTAAGAAAAAAAAAAGCACGTACAACGTACTTACTTCGTAATCCGGGTACATGGAACTAACCACGAAACTGGAGCGCACATAGAATTTAATTATGGAATTGGTCTCAAATATAAAGACATTGACTCAGAGTTATGAAATGCTTGCTGCAGACATACAGCAACAACGGATTAATGCTGAAGGAAGCACAGTACACTGTGTTTACCTTCATTAAAATGACCTGGAACGACAGCAGGCGGCTACAGTATAACTACACAGACCTCTGTACACATCAGACATGTGGGTTATATCTCAGACTTTTATCTTTTTTATGACGGAGACGTCCGGTTAGCGCGCATCATAGCGTCTTTTTTTAGCAAAAGTAGCGTAGATAAGTAGGTAAGATACATGGAATTATTGCTAAAATAGCATCGGTCCGATAAAATCAAACAACCGGTTTCACCAAATCAATTTGTTTTACTTTGAACTAAAACTTCAATTAATTATAGGCCTAGTAACTGCCTTTTCACCTGTCCTTGGGTGCAGATTTACGTAGATGTGTGTTCATGTTTTGAACCATTCAGACATTTGCTGAGTTGTCATTATTATATTTAACTGTGATTAGCACAGCTGTTGCCGAGCCAGTGATGTGACTGGCTCAGAGAATATTAAATAATCTCCACACCCGCTGATCTATATTTACCTACACCCCCGCCTATTTGTACTATGCACATACATTAACCAAAATACCGTAATTTTCGGACTATAAGACGCACCTGACTATAAGCCGCAGAAGCCAAATTGAATGATGTGTACATATATAAGCCGCACTGGACTATAAGCCGCCGGTTTTTTAATGTTTAATTACCATATGTAAGGGTTCGTGCACAGAGGGGATTGTCGGGAAAGAGGCGGCTGTTTGAGGAAGCTCTCATTTATTAACGTTTCAACAAACAAGTTGCATATTTGCATAACGCTACAGAACATGTACTATGCTGTGTAAACTGTACTGTATCACATAGCGTTTCAGACACACAAACTTTTCAATTTTCAAACTTAAACGCTGCGCTCCCAGCGCACGTACCGGCAGTGATCTACAGCAGTGGTCCTTGGCATGAAAAAGACAAACTGTCTCGCTCTCGTAATGTCCGTCTGTCTCGCTCTCGTAATGTCCGTCTGTCTCGCTCTCGTAATGTCCGTCTGTCTCGCTGTCGTTCTGTCTCTCGTACCACTCGCGGTTCCACTTTTACTTTTGCGCGCTCTTTTCCGGTCTCCGGAGGACTTCCGCCTTCCGGTGGACTGTAACCTGTAAAATCCCCTAGTGGCCGTTAGCTGTAAAAATCCATAGATTAGCCGCACCGTTATATAAGCCTCAGGGTCGAAAAATGGGGAAAAAGGCGCGGCTTATAGTCCGAAAATTACGGTATAAGGTGTGCATGGAGACACCAACACAATCCAACCACCTTGCGCTTAACATTGTGATTCAATTTTTAACTGAGGGTGCAAAATGTTAAACTGAGGGTGCGATCCGCGCTTTTGCATGTATTTTTGCGAAAATATAGCAGCTACAGTAGCCGAGATAAGAGCCACTAACTGAAGGTAAGGTCCGTCTCCGGAGCTGCCGAATTAGAGGTGGGGCTTCAGATGTCTTTCACTAATAAGAAAACTGTGACAACTGATGTCTTAATTATCTCAAAAATAATTTCCTAATACAAATGAACATCTTGTTGTCTTGTGTCCATGGTGCTGCACTGACCCAGAAGAACAATAACCTTCTTTTTTTTTTTTCTTACCTGAAATCTTTGGAAGGGAACTTAAAAGTTTCCTGGGAGAACGCTGAACATATTTATCTGTTTTCTTTCCCTGACCCATATATAAAAAAATAGGTCTCTTGGTCGATGTGATTGCTTTTGATCTCTCACTGATTATAAATTGTGCCTGTTTTATGCACTTTAACTGTTTTCAATATTGCATATTAACTGGATATTATGCTCATTCATTTTGTAGTGTGTGACAGTTGTATGTGTGTGTTTGTTTTGTGATTACTGTGGAAACAATGTTCATTCCCTTTTTGAGTCTTGAAAAAGAGATTTTAATCTCATTGAGGCTTTTACCTGGTTAAATAAAGGATATATATATTATATAGATTTTTTTCCCCTCCATGCCCCTTCCTCTCCTTCATAAGAAAATGAGTTCAAGGTTGAAATGTATTTCCACACAGAAATGCAGGAGAACACTTGTTAGAGATGCATGTAGAGAAAAAAAACTAGTTATTCTGACTACACATAGACATTTAAATGGTCATAAATGGACTCTATACTGTACAGATGATTACACATTCATACACCCACATTCACCGGTGGTAAACACCGAAAACAAACATTCAGGGAGGAAGATAAAACTGCCTTCACACACAGTGTTCACAGTAAGATTCGTGTCAGCCTCCGGCCTGTCTGGTTTTCTGTTTTGGATAGGAAGAGACTTTACAGATAGAGAGAGAGGGAGAGAGAGAGAGCAAAGAATTGAGGACTGAAGGGAGCGAGGTGCGAAACACAGACAAGTATGAAAGACTGTAGGAGAAAATAATACAGATATGTAGGCTTTGGTGGTCTTCTGACAGGGGATGTGTGTATAAAGATGTGTGTGTGTGTTTGAGGGGAGAGTGGTAGAAATGGGAAAGTGGGTTCCCTCTTTCTCTCTGTGCGTGTGTGTGTGTGTGTGTGTGTGTGTGTGTGTGTGTGTGTGTGTTCCTGTACGACCGCTGAGAGAGTTCATCCCACGCTGGGCATTTCTGCTGAATCAGTGACTACTCACCTCTCCGAGGAAAGTAAACAGCACATTAACACACACAGATCCACAGGTACACACACACACACACACACACACACACACACACACACACAGAGAGAGCCAATGAGACACACCTATCCAGTTACACACCTTCATTTTACAAACACACAAAGGCCAATAAAGATGAATAGACAAAACACTTAAAAACATAAAGAAATGTATATATACAAACATGCAGTCAAGTACATCCATATTTATTCTGCTGCTTATTATTATGCCACCTTTTTTGCTTTGCTATTATGCTTTATATACAGTACCATGTCCATACTCTACTTACTTTTGAGTGATATAGTAAAATTACTTGATTAATGACTTGGATTAAACTTAAACTTAAAGTTTAAACCTGAGGACATTTTAAAGTGTTACAATGTATTTTAAAGTGGTTTTCCCTTTAATAAAAAGATGATGGTAGAAATTGACTTTTTAAAATGTTCAAAAACGTGATTGAATGTAATCTGTTTTGTTTTTTTCACAAATTGTCTAATATGGACATTCTTGTCTGAAGATGTGGTTGATGAAGAAGGACCCACGCCCTTCAGGGCTCCGTCGCACCAGCATTTATGACAGCAAAGTTATGGATAAAATAAATAAAACAAAATGCATTTTTGCCTCAAACAAAACCAAGAAGAAGAAGAAGCTTGGTGGTCATGCAGTGCAATTTCACAAGGACGTGCAAATTCAAGGACACTAATTTAGAGCCCTGTGATACACACACACACACACATACACACACACACACACGCACACACACACACACACACACACACACATACATTATCACAGGCAGGGATCTAGAATGTGATGGATTTTCCATTTTAGAATTATTTTCAATGTGGGCGTAGCAAGAAGTTAAACATATGTCAAATGTGAAGAATATGGCATCAGATGTGAGTCCTGACTCTCTGTTGGAGGACAGTACATGATGAATTCTGAAGTCCGGCATATATTCAATATTTGTTCAGCTGCATGTTAACAGTCACATATTCATTCACCCTTTTCCATCTCGTTCTCTCCCCTGATCATCCCCCCTGTTCTTGTTTACTGAAGACTATGGAAGGTAAATGTCAAGTGTGTCATTTCTCACTGTCTTAACCTCTCTTTTCTTTCTTTCCTGTCTCACCCTCCACCTGTCCATTTTTATTTTTATTCTTTCTTCATTGCTTTCTATGTTTGTCTAAGTATCTGTCCACTATGTTTATATCATTATGTCATAATATCATTATATCTTTCTGTTTTAAAAACATTTAAAAGTTTGTCCCTCTATTAATTACCAGTCTCTCTTTTCTCTCCCCATTTATGTGTCATTTTCACTATGTCTTGATTTCCTTTCCCTTCTCTCTCTCTCTCCTCCTTTTCAACTTCTACTTTTCTGTCTGGCTTTTTCTCCCTGCATATAAAACATCCTCTTTCTCTCTCTCTCTCTCTCTCTCTCTCTCTTATCCTCTGTTGGCAGGCATATATGCTTTGAGCCACAACTCTGCACATGTCTTTCTTTTATTGGAAAAGCAGACATCTAGAGAGACACGATGGCTCTCTGCTTATATGACGTCACATCAATGCAATTTGATACTGACAGACAGATAATTGGAGGAAGAAATCGCAAAGGATCAATATGAGTCTTTGCATATGTGGTATTGCTTTAATCAGCTACAGCATTAAATTGATCATTTATTTGTTTTTTTTCAAATATGCAGTGATGTATGTTGCAGTGAAAAAAACAAACAAATTAAATAACTTTTATCTTCCAATTAACAGCCAAAGACAGTGCCTCTACTTAGCAGAAATACGTAATAAGAAAAATAATTATTGCAATTTCAAATAAGAATTTAGGTATTTGATTCCTGTTCCCTTTAAACTTTTGTAATAATCCAAAATACACCTATATTAAGCTAAATATTGCACAATACAATGTACTTTAAATGTAAATAAACATGAGTTGAACGTAAAAAATCTTATCAAAAATATTTGATAAACAAATAAAGGATAAAAACAATGTTTTGCTAAATGTAGATGATATTACCAATTGTGTAAAATGTAGAATATAAATTAAAAAATTTTTAGAATATAAATCGAACAAATAAAAACTGATATACCAAAGGACTTGAGTGTATTTCCCTTTAGAAATATGCACCTAGTCAACCATTTAAAATGTTCTTATAATAATCCCTTAAAATGAAGGTCTGAAAATATGATCCTACAGAGCTTGGCAGTGTTGTGGCGTAAAAACAAATGGCCTCTTCACTTCCTAGTTCAAGCTACCAAAATAAAACAGAAAGGTAAAGTAAGGTAGGCTACCTCATACAACCCCACTTAAAGAAATCAGAACAATCCCGTTAAGCTCACTAATTATCATCATTCATCATGATTATAATTATTATATATTGTTTGTTTAATCCGTGCAAAAATGAAAGTGTAAAAATAATACGTTGTGCTTTTATGAGGGGTTTGAATTAGCCAGGAAGTAGGAAGAGTGAGTATGTTTGGAGCAATGGGCCTTCGTATGGACATCTGTTTTCAAGATGACGGGCTTTCATACCAATGGGAGTTTTTTTCATACTATTGGGGTTTCGGAATAATGTTTATTGGAACAATGTGCAGTCCCAGGGGTGCATCTGTCTGTACATACAAAAAAAAAATGTCATAGTTAAATCTGAGTTTCACAGTATTTAATTGTAGCTCATGCATTTACACAGCTACATAAATATAGAACTACTTATAATAGAAGTTAATTGGGGAAAGCGTTGCAAAACTACTTCATGCTGGGAGACATGATATTGATATTACCAAACACTCCTTTCAATATCATTGTTATTGCAGCATAATAAAACCATGATAGAAAAAAATCTTACTTGTTTCCTTAATTAATTAGGCTCAACGTTTTCCCTTTCGATGTGATGAGTCACAATCTGAGGGATGATCTGGTGTGCAGTTTTCCAACTAATTGGAAACCAGTGACCTGCTGTGGCCGAGCTGATAAATGCCGTATTAAAGAAGTTAATGTGATTTGACAGAAACCAGCTTTAATTATTCAGACCATGATCACTGTGTCACACTGACCCACAGGCACATAGCCTGAACACTAACATCTGCACTATGACACACACACACACACACACACACACACACACACACACACACACACA
>CALSCE010010634.1:6394627-6416666 GCA_943593645.1 Bovichtus variegatus
TGTGTGTGTGTGTGTGTGTGTGTGTGTGTGTGTGTGTGTGTGTGTGTGTCTGTGTGTGTGTGTTAATGAAGTCTCTCTCGGGGAATATAATTGCAGCATTCAGGTCATTTTTCCAGAAAGACTCCAATTAACTGAATCAGAGCGCTGGCCTCTCCTCTCCTCCTCTCTTCTTGTCTCTCCTCTCATCTCTTTTCTCCTCTCTGTCACATCCCTTCTTCTCTCCTTTCATCCCTGAACAGATTTCCTCACATCGCTCAATCTGCACCTTCCACAGCGCTCCTCCTTGTTTCTGTGCAGCTTCCGTCAAGGATCACTTTTAATGGCGGCGTTTGAACGTAACGGGACAAAGGCTTTGAAGAGGAGGAAGCCATATGGGATTTTTGTGTAGAGTGTGTGTGTGTAGACTGGGTTTGCAATTGCGATCACCTCTTTTCACGAGGAAAGATATTGGACATATTATGTAACACACACAACCACGGAAGCTTGGGTGTGGTTGGTCTATGTATGCGTTTCTATTTTGCCTTTGTACATACCACCTTTACTCCTTTAAAAAGTGGATGCTGGTGATTAAGAATTATTTTAAAACAAAAAGATATTTTTTATATGACATAATATGAAATATATATAAAAGTAATCTGGTTAAAAAAGATAGCATAATCAAATATGGTAATTGAATACAATGTAGCTTAAAATGACAATAACACACACTTCATTTATGAGAGAAAGTGAGGAAACTGGAAAAGTTGGCTTTTTAAAGTGTAAAATAAGCTGCATTTATAAATTTAAAAAAAGTAGATGCTTTTCACTTTTAATTTGCTGGGACATTTCATGAAAAACCCACTTTGACAGTGCTTGTGCACACATATTTTGCTATCCGGAGACAACCCAGTCAGTTGTTTGTGAGGTGCCTCGGTCAGAAAACATGGGATTCAAAAAGCAATTCAGATTTGGCTCCCCTTCCTATGTCACATGCAGGCTCATTAGAATCAACCGCCCTCCCTCTGAGTATCTCCACCAACGGCTTGAGAACTACCTCTGCAATTTTCCTCGCAAGCCAATCAGAGCAGAGTGGGCTTTTTCAGGAGATTTTACACAAAGGGTGAATACAGGGATACCCAGAACGACAGTTTGAGATAAATCGTGTGTTTTTTGAACATCAAAGCATGTAAACATATGACAGTAGAAACACAAAATACAAGTATGAACCTAAAAAAAGAGCATAATATGTCCTCTTAAAATAACTACTAAATGTAAACCTCCTGCGTGATGTTTACAATAAAACCCTTCCCAAAGTGGAGCCAGAAAGGTAATGTAAATCACCACTACTTGCTCCTAAGTGTTAAGCGTTTTAATTTTACATTTCCCTTAAAGACACCATGAAGACAAGAGCCCCGCTTTAGTCTCTTTCTCTCTCTCTCTCTCTCTCTGTCTCTCTCTCTCTGTCTCTCCCTCTCTCTCTCTCTCACTCTCCCTCCTTCTCTCTCTCCATCTAAAGGTGAATGTTAGCGGTCACTGTCGGCAGATCTGCCCAGAAAATTGAATCAGCCAGCAGGTTGGGGGCCAGGGAGGCGCAAGTGCCAAGCTCTACACCGATTTAATTATTTATTTATTTTGTGTGTGTGTGTATGTGTGTGTCTGTACACTTGTCTATACAGGTGTGCGTACGTGACTATACTACATATGTAGCATTGTGCATAAATGGCTCAATCCTGCAGAGAAATACCCAAGGAAACATTGACCGGCTAACCATAAGGCAGTAGCTATCCTATATTCTGTGCTATTGTATTTTATTCTATTTTTATATATAAAGTGAATGCAGGAAAAGATAGACGGACAGAAAAGCAGAAAAACAAAGTGAGATAGCAACAAACTATCGCCCCCCAGATGCAACCGGAGCCAATCTTCACTCAGACCTGTGTTCTACGTAATAAAACAACTTGTTGTTACTATGGTTATGGTGTATTTTTGTTTTGTTAACATAACATCCATATAATATTTAGTGGTCTCCATTTAAATGTGGTTGCAACTCCAGAAAAGAAAAGAAAGAAAATCCCGGAGACACTCTGGAAGGATTTGTTCTGCAGTCTCTGCAAAGCAACTCATAATTGACCGTTTGCTAAACCCCTCCCCTGAACAGCAATTGTCCAATCATAGCATAGCAACTGTAACTAGGCACCTCAGGTCTGTCAAGCTTTGGATTTTTCCACAATGACAAAAACTGTGTGTAGTAAGAGACATACTCAGAATTGACAGTAAATCAAAAGATACATTTTTAACAAACAAAAACAAAAAATCAAAAAGCCGGTTTAAGTCTCCAAACGTACCAAGTACAGAGTGTGGACTGGTACCTGGAGAGGTGCCAGTCCACCTCCTGGGCACTGCCGAGGTGCCCCTGAGCAAGGCACCAGACCCCCACACTGGTCATGGTACATTATAATTAGTGGCCTTTATTGACCTCAACTGTAGAGGGTACCAGGACTTTATCTTAAGTAGGTTTATATTAGAGACACGACTTTATTTCTACTTCCCTCTGTTTGATAATTAAATGTGGGTTTATTTCAGAATGAAGTTTCCTTCTTTTCTGATCAGCTCCCGTTTGCCCTGTTCTATTTTTGCTACAGCTTTGCTATTCAAAAACACAAACACAACACTTCCTGTATGCATTTTAAATGAAAAGCCCTCCAGAGATTCAGTGGACAGAGGACACGGGTGGGTCTCCGCGAACAGTCAAAATAACCCCAGGTAACATAAAAATGGTGAATTAATATATTACATACCACTCTATCAGACTGCAGGTGGTTCACTTGTGACGCTATCGAAGTGCAAAAATATGTCCGTACCAACGGCTGGTAAAAAGAGAAGGCTTAAGACAGATTGAGCTGAAAAGATTCCCTTCTACTTTTAAGACATACAACAGAATGTGAGGCCAAGACGGAAACAACAGACAGAGAAACAGTGGACAGCAGCAGAGAGAAACAACTTATATCTAGACAAAGATGTGACAAGAGACAAACTGCGAGAAAAAGAGCGAGATAAAGAGTGGTGCCTGTGGCTGTCAGGTAGAGAGAGAAAAAACAATGGGTTCCATGTCGCCAAAGGCTCTGTTTCAGCCAGACTGACACTAAATTAAGCCCTCCACTGCCTAGTTCAAAGCAGCTAAACACAGCCACAACATCAAGTGTGAACCCCTGCCTGCAATAGCTTGAAAGAATGGTTTCTTTCTTTTTTTTATCCCTTTGTCTCTTTTTCTTTCCGTCTTCTCTGGTCTCTGAATTCAAACTTGCTCTCTCTTCTTGGATTTCCTCTTACCCTTCATCCTTTATTTGCTCCTCTCTTTCTTCTTCTTCTTCCTCCTGCCTGCCTTTTCTTTTTTTTATCCCTTTTATCCCGTATTTGCGCCATCCTTCCATCCTTCCCTACAAGTCTCCCTCCCATTGATCGTGCTGCCCTCTTCACCCCAACTTTCTCATTTATAATTGAACAGCATTAACTGCCGCTGAGGCCAAGCAGTCGTTTAATTAGCTGACCAGCCTTCAGAGGCTCTGCCTTGTCTGTGGTACAAAATATACATTATACCCCTGCTCAGAATATCCAAAGTACAGACAATGTGTTATTTATTATATGTTTGTTTGTTGAGAAGTCAACAAACATTTTCCACTTAGCTCATGTTCAATACACACACATACTGTGAAGTACGTTCCTCTTTTCCATTGGACTTCTCTTTTCGTCCTTTTTTTTATTCTTAAAAATTCTAATTCTTCTTTTTCCTCACTTTCATCTCCAACCCTCTAGACGTATTTCATTTTTCTCAGTCTCCCAAATCTACAGACATGCTTCTGACTCAAAGTCTAACAGCAAAACATGTGTTTCTGAAGGTGCCTTTAGACTATATGCATTGCTCCACCACAACTACTACTGCACGTGCCTTGTTTTTCTCGTGTGGCAAAATCTAACATATATGTACAGTATGTACACAGGTTGCAAATTCTCTTCCCCATGTCACCATTGTAAAATGTTGGACAACAGTGGTGGCCAATCAGTCCAAAGGGTTGACCGTGTCCTTGGGTTTTTAAATTTCTTAATTGTTCTAAACATACACAACAATATAGATGTAATATATATATATATATATATATATATATATATATATACATGTAACATGTTTGTTGATTTATTTATGTCAGGTTAAGTTACGTATCAGGTTTATGTTACATGTTTCATGTTTAGTTTATAATTTAGATTTATGTTTAGTCAGGTCTCATTGTTCACTTGTTAACTTACAGTCACTCATGTCTTGTCAGTCATTGCACTTCCTGTTTTATTTTTGTACTTACCTTTCCCTCTCATTTCAGAGCACTTCCTGCCGTTGTGTGTTTTCCCGCCCGTGAGATTGTCAGGCCCTGTCTTGATTGTTGCCACCTGTGTCCCATCACCTCTGGTATATGTAGTCCTCGTCTCCCTTTGTCCTGTGCCACTTCGTCTTGTGTCGTCAAGAGAGCCAGCGGTTTCCAGCATTGTTCCCTTAGTCAAGTTTAGTTTATGTTTTTGCTGTTTGCTTTTTCTATGTTTTTCCTCTGAGAGTGATTTTTTGTTGTGCTTTGTTTGTTCTTTAGTAAAGACCTTTTTTTTATTTTTTAAACCTTGTCCTGAGTTGTGCATTTGAGTTCCCGCATTTGTGTCACGTATTTAAACAATATATTTCGGGAAATATAATGTGAATTAATTTTTTTACACTCATGGATGCCTAAATGTGTTTTTTCGGCGTATAAAGGTGTAGCAGACGGAAGAGTTACGTATTAGTTTTTTTTTTTTAATACTGGACAAATGGAATTTCTACGTCATGATTATGCCAGGTGAAAAGTCAAGGAATCACCAAAGTTTTCACAATTCATCCTGAGGGGAGCATGGATGTGGGCACAACATTTCATGTAAATGGAGGTTGAGACATTTCACGTAGAACCACAAATGTCAACCTCATGGTGGTGCTGGAGAAAAACAAAGAGGAAGAGGAATCAGAAGAATCACTAAAGTCAATAGGATTCACTGTCTGGGCACCAAGGATATATGTATCCATGCCTAGTTATTGAGATATTTCAGTCTTGCCAAAGTGGTGGACCCACAGGCGGACCGATTTTGTTTCCAAGAGCCACATCTAAAAAAAAATAAATGTATGGCAAAATTTGCAGCCATCAAACTTTAATAATAAAATATATTTTTAACACTTGGCAACGTGAGCACATTTCCCACAACTAGCATTCGATTCGTATCAAATGAATCAAATTTCATTGATTCATGAAAATTGCATTACATTTTTAAAATGAGCTCCAGCACGGACGAAAACACAAAACGAGGAAAAAAAGAGATTTAAAAAAGGTCTACTTCCACCCCGGGTTTTCGCTATTGGCTGCCAATAAAAATGTGATCGCACATTTCTTTTTCCTCATTATCACTGGCTGATATTTCAGATCTCTCTTGATTTCCTCACCTGTGCCATCTCACATCTATTTCAGGAGCTTTTGGTTGCACAGAGTTCAAGGTTTTATTGAGCTGGTCTTCTGGAAAGCTAAAATAAATAACTCATATGGAGGAAACGTCTCTAGATGGATGTTGTCTTGTAGGCTACTCAAAGCCAGCAAGTCATTGTGCATAATACAAAAAGGCCATTTTACCAAAATTGCAATGGGTACTCTGGGTACATTAATGGGCTCTCAGTCTGGTGGGAATTGGATCTTTTCATATGTTCTATTCAGACATCACATTAATGCACCGCAATAATTTTTGAGAAATATTTGACTCTTTTACCTTGGGGTTTTAAAGTCTGTCTCTAAATTGTCAAGATGCATGTGTGAATAGAGCAGATTCCTAAGATGTAATTGGATTTTAACATATAGTAAGTTGTGAAAAACAAACAAGAAAGAGTGCTAAGTTATCTGCTTCATTAACTGGTTTGTTTTGTTGTTTGTTCTTTTGTTTTTGGACACCAGAGATATGATCATCTGTGATGTGAAAGTTGAATTGCCCTTATAGATTTCCCTGACCATGACAGGGGTGTGTTTTGTCTGTAATCGTGTTACCACCTTTATTTGATGTTTTCTCTCTCGTCTTTAATAAAAAGGGACGACAAAAAGCTGAGAGCATTGAAAAGAGGTACTTAAGAGAGAGGGAAGAAAGACATCCTTCAATTTGATGATCAAGCGCCAAATTGGCTACAAGTATTTCTTAGCTATTCACTAAATTCCCAGCAGCTGCTGCTCTTTAGCTAATTCTGACCTTCCGGTGGAGGTGGAAAACCAGAAAGTAATTTCCCATAGGGATTAGTGTGCATTATTACAATAATATGTTTTATTTAAAGGTGCAATGTGTAAGATATGGCCAGAATTATCAGCAGAATGTGAAGAGGTTACAGAGTTGAGGTTCCGTCAATGTTGTGTTGCAGAGATTATCTACTGAAAGTAGCGTGCTAACTGACTCGCCCGGCCCGTCCTGTCTTGTAATATCACTTGTTCTCGAGAGGTGATCGTGAATAACTCTAAACTCTAGTCTGGCCTCAGTTCAGAGAACAAAGAAGTTGATCTGCCCCGAGCGCTTGACAATATAACATCCATAGTCTATGTCTATTTCATAGTTTGTTTAATGGATTAAATTCAAAACGGCATATTAAAAAAATCACTCGCACCCTTGCCACGTCTTCAACGTCGCTGGTCGCTGGCAATAGAGCATGCAGTGGAGACGGGTGGAGCTTCCGTTAGCAATAAGCTTGAATGCGCCAGCCTGCTGTGACCGTTACAATTAACTTTCATGAACTAAAAACACACTGTGAAAGGGTCAAAGGTCTTCAACGAAAAGACGGACAACACCCAGACCGGACAATGGCGTGCTAGCAACCTGACAATCAGGAGGTAGCCCTGCCCTAAAGCATATGCTGCTTTCTCATCTATTTTACTTTAAATAGGACCATAATTTACTAAATGAACATCATGAAGTTTTCAAGTAAACCTGAAATTAGCAATTGAGACCATAAAGCCATTAGGAAAATGTTTATTGAGGTAATGAATCAAGGCAGAAGTCAGGTCATTTCTTATAGACTTTTATAAAATCAAACTTCTTTTTGCAACCAGTGGAGTCGCCCCCTGCTGGATATTAGAAAGAATGCAGGTTTAAAGCATTTCCAGATTGGCTTCACTTTCAGGCAGAGAGGTAGATTCCACGCTCATTAAATTGAACAGACTGTTCTCGTCTGACCGCCATGTCCATCCCTCTTTTTTCTCATCCTGAATTTATATCTATTCAAACTTTTTCTTTCTCTAGAGGGCAAGTTTTGGCACAGACCATTTGTTCTCCATCAGCAGTAGCAGCGGCAGCGCTGTAGCATGCTAGTCGGCTTAGCCCGGTTTGCCCGGTGAGTCAAGCTCAGTGGATACACTTCAAACTGAATTGAATTTGCGACGGCATCACCCGAACGTGTCAATTAGTGGAGCAAAACAAAAACAGACTGGACGGCGAGTCCATCTCCCCACAGCATTCAGAGAGCCTTCTGCTGCAGATTCAGACCAGGCCAAAGCAATGACTAAAGCTATAGTGTTTTTTTTCCCTACGTATATGCGACCACACTTGATCGTAGAAAATATCAAATTAAAGCATATGGTGGCTCAAATGCCTGAGCCCCGCTACAATGTGACTTTACGTGTGCATTTTAGTCAGTCTGTTGTGCCTGCCTTGTAAAAACGAGCGCAAGCTACAGTTCAGGAAATATAGGACCGCATTCTGCAATTAAATTAATTGTAGTCTTTTTGCTCAACCCCTGTCACTGGAGCACTACTAAGGAGTTTCCAGCTTTCAATTAGGCCACAAAATAAGGCATGGAAAGTAAACACAACACGGGGCAGCTTTACCATAGTATTAGAGCTGGCAGCACCCTTTGTGTTTATAAAACATAAACACTGGTTCAATCAGAGGGAGCTGATAATAATTATTATATTATTTTAGCTCATATTTCAAATACCCAGTGGATCAGAGTGTTTTGTTATATTTGCCATAAAATCTGTCAGTTTCTTATTCTAATGTGGCTTTTTTAAGTATGTTATTTAGCTTATGTTCCATAAGATAGTCACCTTAAATCAATGAAGTGACATAAAATAGCAATTCAGTGAGATTATTAGGCAAGGATGAGTTTCTTATACAATGTTTAATAAATAGCTATGTTTTTATTAGCTTCATATATTGTATGTTAGGCAAAAGCTGTGTTTGACGGTTAACTGTGTTTTCAAGTAGTTCTTCAGTTGAGGGTTTGATGTGAATATATTAGCAGTTGATTTGTCCTCATGTAACTCTCAACTATTATTTATCACTAGTTGTGTAAAGCAGAAGACCTTGCACATATCTTGCATGAATTGCCAATGTCGATAAAGGCGAGAACTGTGAGAAAAGAATACTTTGTTACAGGGTAAAGAACTTGCATTCGTATCCATGGAAACAAGTAAGGGTTTGGAGACTTGTCCGATACAGCAAGGGCCCGGTGCCCTTGCATATGTGATGACAGTGACCACTTCAGACACGTCGTTCTCTGTATATCAGAAGTCAGCGAAGGCTCAGACATTGAGATTCAGCTGCGGTGAGTAAACAAGTATCTGCTTGCAGTGCTGTATTCAACAGCAGCTCGGCAACTTTTGCAAAAAAATTTCATTGAGATCACACTGCTCAACCCATCTTCTCCCCCGAGGATTGTGGGTAAACAACCACAACTTGTTGATCTGATGGTGTGGTCAGACTTGGTGGAGCGTGCATTTGTACCACGAGGTGAAGGACACAGTGTGTGAGTGTGTGCGGCGTGTTACAGCCAGAGAGACCAGAGCGTTGTGATAGGGGTTATGAATTACAAGGTGTGCAGTAATTATTTGTACACTACAGAAGCAAGCTGGTGCAGAAAGCATGATGAATGATATACGATAAGACTAAAATAACTTTGGGGTGGAACAATGTATTTTGCAAACACGGGAGGCTACAGACCAAAAGTGAGAAATGTGAACACTCAATACAAGGGGACACGAGGTGGGGAGCGGAGCTAGGTGTGCACCATATTTAAATGGGCCTTCTCAGTTTGCTGATATTTGTATGCATATTCAAGATTAATCTAGAGCTGTAGACAAAGCAAGATGTCTACAACTGCAAAGTGGAACTATGGGTCTTCAATTCGATTGTTGCTTTCAAGCAACCTGCAAATCAACCTTATTTGGCAAAATTTCAAATCTGTGACCTTTTTTGGACGATGTGTTTTTTTTCTCATAAATGATCTATGAAATTTAATTTCAAATAAATGCAGTCGTGATTTTTTTTTTAAATGTCTTCTGTTTCAGGTGCCTGGTTTATCCCGTCACCTTAGAGTGTAGCCCTTAAAAGTGTCCCAGCCTACCGTGAGAAGGCGACACCTTTGCCTCACCATAGCAAGGCTGATTCAAGTCCAGCATGGAAAAAACTGAGTTTCCCCAAGAGGGATTAATAAAGTATTCCTTCTTCTACTTTCAGAACACTCATTTGTTGGCCAGTTACAATGTTAGCTTTATCAGATTGCTCCAGTTAAACAATTATTCCAATGAACGAACATAAAAAGGGACTATATTTTATCTGAAATTCTTTTTCTTGGAACCCTTATTGGTGACAAAACCCACTGATTCAGAAATATTTGTCTATTTGCTCCCACCACACGATCCCTCCTGACTCCAAGAAAAGTGAGACAGATGACAGAGTTAAATGAAGACAAGAAGCATTACTGACACCTCCAGATCACAAAGATGGATGAAAATGAACACAGAAACGCCCACAAAGTGACCCCAGTGACAGGGTGTCACCCAGAACGCTGTAGTGACATTTTGGGGTAATAGGCCCTTGAAGACACCAAAATGAAAATAAACACTAAAAGATCGGCTAATCTGGCTCTGTGGTTATAATTATTGAACAGATGACACAGTCAGGATAAAAGTGCTCCTGTTGCCCTAAAACGAGAACATCAGTGTGCTCACTCGTCATTCAGGTGTGTGAACAACTGCACTGTTTAATGATTTATACTCAAATTGTAGTGTTTTGTTGATGCCACAGCAATTACCAAAGTACTGTAAAATGTGTATGAGCTTTAATTTCATGATTATCAGAAATACAAGCATCACGTTAAGGGGTTTGTGGGTCAGAGCTTTCCCAGAGCCGTACCGCACCGTTTAAAGTCACAAACAATTTATGGGAATCAGTTTGGTCATGGTTGGGTTCTCCCTTTGATTTAGCCCTGCCACTCTCAACATCCTGTGGCTCTTTAATTCCCAATCCATCTATATTTATTTCACAACATCATACAGCTGGCAGTAAGTGAAATAAACAGACATTTATGTCAACAACTGGAAGTTTAAATAAAACTTGACGTTTTGGTCTACTTGTTGCACCGGCTCAGGCGCTGCGTTCTACTCGAAGAAGCCGCACACACAGAGTAGTCTACGCACAAATAGGCAGGTGAAGATACATGCATGCAATTGTATGCGGAGGTTGTACGTTCATTAAAGGAGCAGACTGATGTTTTTTACATTGATTGTGTTACATGTAGATGCTTTATAAAAACATAGTTTAGATTATCCTGTCACGCGTATCATCAGGGTCCTATTCATCTGATGGATTATAATAGTCACATATTGCCTCATATTGTGAGTCTTGTGGTGTGAGACCCTTACTTTTGAAACTAATGTCACCATGAGGTTGACATTTTTTGACAGCATGTGAGATTGACCAGAGGAGAGCCATACAAACCCTGCAGATGAAGGTAAATAACTTTTTTCAATTCGTAATATTCATTTTGATTAATCCCAAAGAAAAATGCATGTCACAGTTCATGAGGAACAATTCCTGATAGTTCCAGTGCTCCGAGTGTGGCACTATTTCTCACACTCCTCTACTGGGAACTGAAATTCTGAACTATTATCTAGACTTTAGAGGATCAATCAGCATGAACAAGAGATTTTCTAGTAAAAGAGAATGTAGCTGAACAAATTATGCTCCAATACGCAAGTGTATGTGTGTGTGACCAGATGGAAGGAGCTGGCATAAGGGTGGAAGAGTTGAGTTTAAGTGTGTGTGTGTGTGTGTGTGTGTGTGTGTGTGTGTGTGTGTGTGTGCTTGAATGGGTGTAGGGGGTGGTGCATGTGTGTGAGTGTCCTCTAAACAGCAATGAAAAGAGTTTGTCCTTCATGCGAGGCAGAAAGGGACAAAATTGAATCTTTCCTCTTTATTCCCTTCGAATGTTTGAATAGAGGAATACGCTTCGCTCTTTCTTTCTCTCTCCTCAACAGTACGCCAGACAAAGGACTGCTTTCAGCCTTTAATTGAAATGCGGGGTTGCGCAAAAAGGTGACACACACAAATGTATTTCAACATACAAAAAGCATGCAACAGACATTCAGTACCCACAAATTCAACACATATTCAATTCAGTCTTACACACACAAATGAAGACACCCAGATGTACCTTGCAGACATGACACACACGTCTGAAACACAAATCCTTGTATGTGTGAGGAACCTCCTGACTGCGTTTTCAGGATTCTCCTTCTTCCCTCTCTTTGACCGGTTAACATCAGTTTTGAATTCTCATATTTCCCTTACATACACTTTCTCGCATTTTATATAAAAAACTGCCCAACGATGCAGATCATTTTCTTCTTCTTCCCTCTCTTCATCCTCGTCCCTCTGATACCTCCCCTTCCTCTTTCCTCATTATCCTCTTGTGCCACAGCGGACATGGAGCAGCAATGGAATAAAAACAGAGTGGGAACAGCCTGAGTGACCCTCCCCTGCTCTTCATCCGTCTCTACCTCCTCCTTCTTCCTCTACCACCACCTCTTTTTTTTTTTTTAAGGATTTAAAAGGGATCACTAACTGTGCCCCTTTGGTTTCAATGTGGCATTCTACTGATGCTAACAAGCCATTTTTAGGGAAAGTGAAACTTTTTTTCCTGCACAATATGACAAGTGTCTGGTGAAGAAAAATAACCAGGCAAAATTCAAAATGCCAAGGTGTAGCTTTAAGACGACAAGGCTAAATTGGCTATTATTTTTCCTTCCTGTCTGTGCTGTCCTGTCCTGTCTGTCCCTCCTATACCTTTTCCCCTCTGCCGGTCATTATCTTTATTAATGAATGGCAGCCACACATAATTCTGTATATACGTGTGTGTGTGTGTGTGTTTGTGTGTGTGTGTGTGTGTGTGTGTGTGTGTGTGTGCGTCTGTTGACTCATACATTACATCTTAATCAGCGTGCGTTTAGAGGCAGTCTTAGTCTCCTGAAAAGAACAGGTCTTTTTATAAAAAAAAAAAGATTTTTTTCTCAATAATAAATTAATGTTTTATAACATGTCCCTTGTAGTTGACATGGGTTGAATCTTTTCTACACAAAGTACATTACAAGGCATGATTTAGTTGTAATACAATAATACTTTTTTTTTTCTTTATTCTTTCTCATTTGATGAATATTGGAAACAAATATAAAACACATTTTAAACCTGCTCTACTGCGTGCCTCTCTTCCTCTTCACCTCCTGACAGTGTTCTCCTCAATGTTTGGCTCTCACTCAATGATTTTTTAACTAAATCTTTTCTGCCTCACGCGCGAACTGTCATTTGGGACATGTTTAAAATGTGTTTTAAAAGGCTTAGAATCAACATACACTTCTAAAAGTACAATATAATCTAGTTAAGACTCTCATAAATAAAATAAAGCAACATGTACAACACAACAATATACTGTATCTTTGTAATTTGACCACTTAACTCTCTTACTGCCATAAAACGTGTTTGCGGCAATTCACACTATTTGAAAAGACAGAAGATGTGCTCTGTTGGCCGCTGTAGCCCCATGTGTGTTATATCACTAAAAGGCCCAGGATGTGCTTTTCACACTACATTAGGACTCAAATAAACTGCAAGCATGGCGTTTGAAATAAAGGCCTCAGTGTCATGTCCCCCAAAGAGGACACAAATGAATTGGCGGATCTCAGGAGGTTGAGTATAGGCCTAGTAAAATGTCATCATAGCTTTAAAATGATTAAAGTGGAGTTAGACCGTTCACCATAAAGAGAAAATGGAAATCTTAGAACAACTCAGAATGCAGGCATTGTACTACCAAATCACAATGAGTTTCTGTGCTACATTAACTGTGTCACATCTCACACAGTTTGTCCTGCTTTCGACTGAACTTTTCTTATAAAAGCTTATTATCTTATAAATAAAGCATCTCACTGCTGCATCCTTGCACTGATTGGCCCAAGGGTGCTGGTGCTACCACAACTGGAACAGGGTGACATATTTGTCAGTCACTGGATTATTTGTTAGCATAAACTGACATTTTCACAGCCATTTTTTCCCTTTTCTTTTTGTGCCTAATTCTGTCTTTGTCGCTTTCTAGGTTCAATTAAATGCATACGTAGCCCCCTCCATACTACACAGAGAGAAACAGGTTTGAATGGGATACAGATACTGAATAAGAATAGAATAAATTATTTTTATTATTAAGTTAGGATAAGAAAAGAAAATACTTATAGTAATATATATATATATATATATATATAAAATATCACCGTATTCTGTCATTATGTGAGATACAGATGGGTGGCGAGTTACAGGAACAATTTAAATAAGGAGAAATATTTAGCAATCCTGCCACAAATTAATGTCAGGGGTGCAAGCTTGTCTGCTTGTATGTAACATTTTAGCCGGGTGTTTACGAAGACTGTTTTGACAGTGTTCGTAAAAAAAAAAAAAAGGTTTATTAGATATACGCAACATTAGTGTTTTCACTGTCTGAACTGGGGTCACTAAGTGTTTTTCCATCCACTTGTTTTTGTGCCCATTAAAAAAAAGAACTGTCGAATAATACAAAAAAGATTTTACTCTTGTATGAGGTGGAGAAGTTGATGTATCCCTGAAAGCAAAATGCGACAAAGTGCAATGGGAAAAGATATTGTGAATAAATCATGACATACATGAAACATGTGATGTATTTGCCACCAAAGCTCCCACTCTTCCATCGCAGCAGGCAAGAACATCAGATGTGTGTGGACCGTTGAGGAGAGTGTAGCCTTCCTCAAATGAATACATGAAATAAAGCTATATGTTACATTTACACCGTGCTTTCCTCGTGTTTTTGTTGTGTGTTTGAGCTTTGACTGGACGCTCCTTTAAGAGAGGTTTTGTCAAGAGAGCGCATCCTCCTTTTGACCTCCGCACCTTTAGCCCTTGACAATTTCATATTTGGCCTCTGCAGTGCTGCGTCAGTTTCAGAAGTCACAAAGATCAAACGGAGGGATGAAAGCTAACCCACAGAGGAGAGGAAGAGAAACAGAGAGAATCCGTCCGCAAGAACTTGAAAAGTGCTGCTGTGACGAGGGGAGAGGAGAGGAGGGAAGGGGAGAGGAGAGGAGAGGAGGAGAGGAGACATGGGAGGTGAGGAGGAGGTGAGGAGAGGAGAAGCATTTTCACAGGGAGCAGAAGGGTGAAAGATGGATCTGTGTGTAATAAAAACCTTTCCAAATTTAAAAGCAGTCGTAGAGCAAAACCCTTTATTTGCCAAAATATGTATCTTTAATTATCTTATATCCTGTGTCACGGTGTGATTATTTTCTCAAATTCAGATAACCATTTACCAAAAAAAAAATAAATAAATTCTGTGATCTGCCTCCGTCAAACTGCTTTGTAATCAGATTGTTGGTTATGACTCTATCGCCATGTCTGTCTACATGTATAGTAACTAAAGTATTAGGTGAATTTCCTTGGGGGAGAAGAGGCTCAGCCTCGTTCCAACATCACAAATCATTCTTAATTATTATCCTGCGGATCCACAACAAAGAGAAAATATTGTAATGAGGCGCTTCGCTACTTTCCTCTACACATTGCAACGGAGGTGAACACTCATTTTTCAGCCCCACATTTGCATAAATTCTCTTTTTTTTAAGTTGGCACTGCCAAAAGTGATAAAGTGCATGCAGCACCAGGGAGAAGAATCAGGGAGATGGGGGTGGGGGGCAGAAGGGGGGTTGGGGTTATAGGTAGCAGAAGGAAAATAATAGAGAATGCTGAAGATCTGCTTAGACTGTCTGCAAAAGGGACGAAAACATAGGTGGGCAAGAAAAGTAGCCGGACCATAAGAGGGAGCCGAGACACACGAGCGGTGAGACGAATAGAACCAAAAGTGAAGAGATGAAGAAAGAACATCAGGTCTGATTTTACCAATATAATGAAGAGAGAGAAGAGAGTCGAAGGGAGAAGCAGAGATAATGTGAGTGGGACGGATAACAAACACAGAAAGCTGCAGGCAGGAGGCTATAATGGACTTTTGAGTGGAGAGAACGAGAGATAGATTTACGAGGAGAGAGGGACGAGTGCGGGGAAATACAGAGATAGCGTGATAGAGTGCTAAGTGGAAGAGGTAAATTGTGGCCCTGCCTGTGTTCTGTTTTTACAAAGCCCGTCATAAAACTGGTGTTTAAATTTAATAGGCGGCTGCAGTAGGACACACACACACACACACATAAACTGAAACACTCAGACAGATTTTCTCTCATACATGCTATAGTCCCAGACAAGAGTACCTGTGCTCTATTTCAGGGGTCCCCAACCACCGGGCCGCGGACCAGTACCGGGCCGTGGATCATTTGGTACCGTGCCGCACAGAAAGAATAAAACTTTTCTTTTTTGTTTTGGTGATATTTACTGTAAAAAATTTTATGTATTATATATATATATTACAATGTAACAATAATATAAATAAAGTGTATGATATAAAATGGAATAATTACATTTACATTATACATGTAATAATTAAATTATATGTTGTGTTTATGTTGTATGGTCCGTGGTGCAAAAAGGTTGGGGACCGCTGCTGTATTTGACATAGATTCAGACCTTTTGAAATGTGAGGATATGACCATATTCACTGTTAATCTGGAGTAAAGTAATAATAATAACTTTATAGTAGGGTTACAAAATGCTTCACATATAGGACAGAATATACACATGCAAATACAACATGTATATATATATATATGTTACAACATACAAAGTATGTGCATGTAACAGAAAAAAAGCTTCAATCAGTGCTAAAGGCAGAAACGGCTGCCTGCTACAATAAAGTGACCATCAGAGTGCTGAAGGAATGAGTCAGCATTTTTGCACTTCCGGTTCCCTCGACTCAAAGTGAATGGGTTTTCTGAGTGGGTTTTTGGTTAGATGCCTGAAATAAGGTCTGTGGTTAACACAAGTTTGAGAGATTTTAACGTTTTGTTCTACAACATAAAATACGTCAGTACATACCCCAGTCGTAAAATTTTGAAGCCAGGTGAGGTTACACGAAAAGTCCTCACGCCGAACACTAGTCCGCCTTTATTTTAGTGGTGGTGACGTGAAGTCATGCGACCGTGTAGTTTGTTGCATTTACGCTTCAAAAGTGGTGTTCCCCTGTGAAGATTATCTTGCTGAACATTGTTTTTCCACAGAGTTTATTATCTACAATGATCCAAAATCCAATGGAAAAATCCCATTGGGTTTTACGTTGAGAGAACCAGTGCGAGGCTAACTTCCGGGTTGGACAACAAAAACACGCCATCCCTTCAGCACTCCATATACAACAAGGTTAAACATATGTTTCTCAGTTTTTCCTATAATAAATGCTTGGTAGGATTAATACAGAAAGAAGCAGACTGGTGAAATCCAACTTAAAACGAGAGAAGGCGTGTAGTGTTGAGATAAAAGAAAAAAAAGTAAGATCCATAATTTAAGATTCGTCACACTTCAGCCCGCTGTCACCGTCGACACTGACCAGAAATGAAAAAGTGGACAACAGAAACACAAAAGATCCCATCTTTGAGCTGAAAAATTCATTTGAAAAAAAAGCACTATAAATAAACACCTACATTTTGCAAATCAGTGTCTGCCGCTTTTGCAGCACTTTAGTGGACTCTTAGAAGTTGTCGGCGCGAAGGGCAGGCATTTCAAGCGCTGCTTCTGCAGGTTAAACAACACTTCATACAGACTGACAAACACACAACAACAACACAAACACACTGAGTTATCTGCTAACCACAAGAAGCTCCAAGGCAGAAAACAGAGCCGTCACATCCATTCTCATGAACACACACACACACACACACACACATAGAGGCACACGGACTGAGAGCTTGGCCTTGTCTGGTGCAGTCATGGTTGGCTGTGGACTAACAGAGATATATGAGAGAAGCGAGCTGTGTGGAGAACAACATTTATCTACAACCTCTTTCCCTTTAGTATGCAAGGACACCTACCAACAGAGCCATTTTGCGTAGCTCCCTTCTTCTTTTTTTTATCTCTGTGTCGTACAATGTCGGCTCAATCCAGTGCGTATTAATGTCAGTGAAGCAGCCAATTAGAGCATATTGACACTTTCATATTTCCTTCAATGTGTTTGTGTGTTAATAGGCAGACAATGGATAGTAGCCTATGTGTTGCACTTGCTCCAACACCGTCCTCCACTCTCTGACTATTAGTGGTCAGTGTATGAGTAATTGCTGTATGTGTGGAAACAGTTTCAGGTCCTCCACAGACAACAGCTGCTTGGCAATCACTCACTTAGCGCCGCAGACAATAAGGGGAACTGTCCTTGGAGTAGGAGGTGGAGGAAGAAAAACCACCAAAGAGGGCGAGCAAGAATGAAACAATGCTTCCTGACTGATTTCACCGGCAAATGTTTAATGCATGAAACAACACTGAGAGTCTACAGCCATGCTCTGTGAGGCTGTACTTAGGCATAGCAGTGCTTTGAGCTACATGCTAACGACGGCACGCTGAAATGCTCTCGATGACAATGTTACATAAATGTAGCGCATCGTTCACTCAAAAAAAGGTTGCCTCTCAAATTAAGTGAGACGGAAAAGACGATTATGTCTGTCAGCACGACACACTTGGGGAAATTATTTAGTGCTATATTAAAGAGAATCTACGTTTTGTCTCGGTATCAGTATCACACTAAACCAATGGAGAAAGAACACATTTAAAGTACATTTTCATTTTCCCTATACTTAGAGCTAAAGTTACAACTTTACTTATTATTAAGACTTTACAAGCAAAATACACGATAAGCTAAAATACAATAAATGTTTATATTAAACTATAACAAAATTAATTTGTATTAAAAATCTGCATAAAAAGTAGTAAATTAAGATACGATAAGATAAGATTTTTTTCGAGGGAAATTGTTGTGCAAAAGTTGCAATACACAGTAGGAGACAGTATAAGATTTTTTTAAAAATTACAAAAATGTACAAATAGTACAAAATGTTTTATACAAATATATATATGTAGAATACTTTTAAATAACATGAGCTGAGATGGAGTAAGGTGCAATATTAAGGTGCAATATTCAACAAGATGAGGTAAGGTGCAGTATTTGGCAAAATAAGAATTACCAAACCAAACTAAGTATGAAGAGCGGAGTAAGCTACCTATGAACCTAAATATAAAGAATGAAGATGATGAAGATGAAGAGAGGAGAGAGAGAGAGAGAGAGAGAGAGAGAGAGAGAGAGAGGACCTCAGGTCACTGTGTCTCCTCTGTCCATCTCATAAACTGAGGTGGATTAGTTCATTAGTAACTAGAATGGCACTCGGAGAGCGCAGACCTTCACCACGGCCAATGGTGCACTCACGTGCTTGGTTGGTCCAATTTCCCAAGTTGGGAAGTCGTTCTTCCGACTTCGGTGTGTTCAGGAGCTTTAAGTCGTCATGTGGTAACAACAATAGACGCTACAAAGAATATGAATTGTATTTTTTTTTGCTCAGAGTGTTTAAATAACACATTGATATCTGTTTTTGTTCCAACGTCAGGCAGCCAAGTCCAATGCTACACCCTTCCACCTCTTCTGAAAATAAGCCAGTAGATTTTCCGTAATCCTGCTGACGGACAAACAAACGGCCCAGTTGTCACGGAATTGTAGATCTGTGATACAATTGAGCACTAGACTTTGTTGAGTGTTTGTTTTGTCAACTAGTTTCTAGTTCAAGAAAAAACAAATGTAATCTCAATAATAGAAGTGGCCTTTAAGCTAAATGACAAAACTGAGTGTAAAATCATTTTGAGGACAGCGCAACAAGAGCAAAAGCATTTCACAGGATTGATTGTATATTGGAAATATAATAGTATTTTTACAGCAGCCTACAGTATGATAAACAATATATTGGGCCAACATTGAACCATCTCAATACAATAGCCCTCATTCAATTTGCTTTTCTTTCAAAATCTCATGTGAGATCCTGATGGTGCCACTCAGTACAAAGCATTGTCTGGTTAAATTCCAGTATAAAAAACTGAAGTGCTACAGTAAGCTGAAAGGAAACAGAGACTTTCGAAAGATCACATCTCTCAGAACCCACGATTTACTCAGCATGGTTTTGGCCCTTCTTTCATTCGGTTATACAACACTGTGTGTGTGTGTGTGTGTGTGTGTGTGTGTGTGTGTGTGTAGGTATGCATTTGAGGGTTTAACAAAAAAAGAAACACTGCAACTTCCCCATTCATGTTCCCTACTGTTCCACTGTCACTCACACACACGCAAACACACACAGACACACAGCGGTGGGCTCTCAGTGTCTGAGTGACCCAGACTTTTGGCATCTTTCGCGTCAGGGGGCAATCTCTTTCTTTCCTCTCATTCTCCTCATCTAACAGAGAGAAGGATGGATGGAGGAAAAAAGGAAGAAGGTCAGTGGAAGAGAGAGAGAGAGAGAGAGAGAGAGACGGATACGGCGTAATGATGATCCAACAAAAAAAACTAAATAACAAAGACGGAGGACAAGCAGTGAGGGTGGTGTAAGAGCAATGAAGATGGGAAGGTCTGGCAGGGAGAAATACGGTGAAGCATCAAAGCAGGAGAGTTGAGGAAAGACGGATAGAGGAGAACTCTAAACAACTGAGACAAAGCGAGACAGAGAGCATTTCTTCCTTTAGCTCCATCGGGAGTGAAAATCTTCCTAGTTTCTCATGTGTGTTGTGGTTTGGAATCCAAACTGGGACTCTTATCATCCTGTCATCCCCTACTTTCTGCCAAGCCTCCAGTTTATTTAGTACTGGTTATGTCATCAATAAATAAATACATATCATACTAACATAGCAATGCTGTTACAGTTTCAGACATTTCTTGTGTAATAAACTAATGTTTTATTAAAGGAACAGTCCAGCATTTTTTGAAAGATGCTTGTGTCAAAGCAAATCAGGTGAATAATGTGCACACGCATGACGTCCTTTGCTGGTTTGTCCTGTGTCTGTACTCAAATAAAGGATATGTGCAGCATACAAAGGAAAAAGAGAGTTACAGTAGTCAACGCGTTATCTCATCAGATTGGAGTATTCCATGTGCGGACAACACTCGCACATGTTTGGAAATATTCTAATATAATAAACTTTCTTGCCAAAAGTTAATTGAGATGATTGATACCACTCTAATGTCTGTAAATATGTAGCTGCAGCCAGCTACTGGTTAACTTAGCACAACGACTGAAAACAGTGGGAAACGGCCCATCCATGTTCGTCCGCTTATCCAGGGCCGGGTCACGGGGGCTGCAGGCTGTAGTATTCCTGCCCTCCCTCTCCACAGCAACATTTTCACGCTCCTCCTGGGGAACCCCGATATCTCTGGGTCTACCCTGGTGCCTCTTACCAGTTGGCCGTGCCCTCTAACGGGAGGCGCCCAACATGCATCCTGATCGGATGCACGAACCACCTCAACCGGCCGTGAAGGAGCAGCTCTGAGCTCCCTCCGGATGTCGAAGCAACTCACCCCATGTCTAAGGCTGATCCCAGCCAACCTACGAAAGACACTCATTTTGGCCGCTTGTATCCGCAATCTCATTCTTTGGTGGTTAGCCTATTAGCACAAAGACTGAGAGCAGAAGTAAATCTGAAGACCCACTGTGCCAAAATAAATGAATAAAGACACAAAAAGAAAATGCCCTCAAGCAACTAAGCTGTTTTAAGGACAATTTATGGTTTCCCCGTCCTTGTGATGTAAATGTGATCATCTGCCTGCAGACTTCCCTGGGCAGCCCAAAATGCTTACAAAACGAGCATGATTGTATCTGTCTTGAGGAGATATTAAAACACAACTATTCAGTAAAGGAGTAGATGCTGATTTAGCTTAGAATGTGGGCAGAAAGCTCCTGGAACATATTCAATTTTTTCAGAGAGACTTTAAAGGAAAACCCATTTTGTTAAGGACGCTAGTTATTATAGCTGAGGCTAGCAAGAGGAGGAGGTGTGGGTCTCTTTATAATGGACGAGTTTCAGCATTTAGTTAACTGTTGAGCGGGGTTGACCCAGATTCTAAAATAATGTGATTGAGAGAGCCTAGAATAGCATGCATTAAAGGAAAATCTATGCCTTTTTAGTAGGGAGTATAATTTCCAACTAATAAAAAAAGTACAGGTAATTGCAGTAAATTCAATATTTAATACCACTGGTCTCCACAATTCAATGCTTTTTCTCTTGCCTGTTGAGGTGTACATTTTACACACACACACATGAGGAATCAGGGTTTAAGAGTACAACTATTTCCAGCTTTAAAGAGAGTTGTTCACCGCTTTCTGACGAGGCAGCAAATTTATTATGTGCTTTAGTGTGGGAGACGAAAGTTGGACATTCATTAGAGCTGCTTCAGGACGCTGCAGTCACACGCACACGAATCCTGCTTACCCTGTCTTTAGACTGCTGAACAGCGAAATAATGCTGAGATGATGAAGAGGCTGAATTACTGTAAATGAAAACTGCAGCTGAAGTGATGTGACAGGATCACCTTGACCTCAGTCTGTGCTATCGGACTGACTCCTCTGAGATAGATGGATACACACAAACAACGAAGGGTGGAAGTTAAATCTGAGGTGACTTGCTGACTAAACCGCTCCCTGCTGTAGACCAGCTACAGATTGTCTAGGTCAGGACACAAACAAACACACACACACACACACACACACACACACACACACACACACACACA
>CALSCE010010634.1:6417066-6450739 GCA_943593645.1 Bovichtus variegatus
GACCCGACCCCGGATAAGCGGTTGAAGATGGATGGATGGATGGATCAATTCTTGTCACGTTTCACACCTACCCCGTGTAGTACTGACTTTCAGACTGTTTCCATTTTATCCATTGCAGGTGTGAAACCTCCCCTGGACCACGATCCAGACCAAATTGAACCATGGTCCGATTCATTTCCAGCGTTAAAGTTTTTTTTTGGATGGTTCGGACTTTTGGAGCTGTTACAGGAAGTTCTGGCAGGCCAGCGTCATGTTATACAAGTCGGGTAGCTCCTTTAAGGAAAAGCACAGTACACAGTGTAGTGAGTATGTGGTCAAACAAGTGAGAGAGAGTGAGAGTGGTGTCGGCGATCGGAGCAGAGAGGAAATTAGCAGTAAAATTGTCAAGTGGTAGTAAATGTACAATGTAGGTTTCCGTACAAGACCCAAGTAAAGTTCCCGAGGATATAGGACGGGACAGCCCTTTCTTCAAACCAATCTATGTGTAGTACGAAGCTCACGTAGGTGATGACGACAGGACGTAGGTTTGTCATGTATAGTTCTTTAGTGAGCGTGAAACCAAAAGAAACCGCATCAAATGTATACAATGTAACAAAAAATCAAACCCTTTGTTCGGACTTTCAGGTGTGAAAGGGCCCGGAGAGGGTGGAGATGCCAGGGTTGTGCAGATACTTGTAACTTCCACTGCAGCTGATGGGTCAATTTGTCGTGTATATGTTGCCTGTGTCAGCTGGTATAGGTTACTTGGTTAAAATGAAATGAAGTATGTCAGTGAAAGCTCCATTTATGTATCGTTCAATGGACAGTAAAAACGTGATGCTTTAAGGCAACCATCTCATCCTAAACAGCTCCACTCATATGCACGTATTAGCCATCACTGCTATGTAGCTTCACTATTTCTACATTGATATAAAGTGAAAGTAAAGTATGAAAGTTGAGCGAAGGAGAGAAAGGGTGAAGGCAGAGGAAATGAGGATGGGTGATTACTGGTGCAGTGAATCTCTAAGGATGAAGGGGTTTTTATTAAAAGCAGATGAGAAGAATGCATGACAACTACTTTCCCTCTCATTGCTCTGTGTTTTTCTTTGTCTCCTTCTCCCTCTCTCTCTCTCTCTCTCTCTCTCTCTCTCTCTCTCTCCCCCTCTCCCCCCTGCCTCTCAGTCTGCCACCCACCTCTGGGATTTACATGTCATATTGAGACTGGATAGACTGTACCTGAGAAGTTTACCTAACTAAACAGCTCAAAGTACAGCTTGTCCATTTAGATGAGATGGAATAAAGAGTGGGAAAGACACACTGCCTCCCTCTGTCTGTCCTTCCTTTACAGGAAGCCTGTGGTTTTCCTTTCTAACACTGACTCAACACAAAAGTTTTTTTTTCTTCAATTCCAAAAACCCAAAATGCAGGCAAATGCAGGAATAATTTGGGACTAGTTTAGTGTTTGTGTGCGCCTGCATATGTGTACATACGTATCAGCCTAATTTACATTTGCTTGCTGCCTCCTGAGATGGCAGCGTTTTAATCTACCTCCCTTTTCTGTTACCACTGCAGGTGTTTATACGTAAGATAGAATGTAAGGTATAGGCTACAGGAACATTTCTTTTTTAGTTTTACACATAATCACCTTTTGGCATATATCCATGTTATGTGTAGATGTGTAATGTGAAGAGCGCTGATGCTAATTTAGCAGTATGATGATGCAGGTTATTGTGAGAATAATCAATATGTAAACTGTTACAATGTGCCTTATTGTGTCCTTATTTAGATGTAATATGTGATATGTAAGATGTTATTGAATTAAGTAACTACTAGTGTCCAATCTACTGTGAAATAAGAAGCAATATTTGTAAACTGTGAAGTGGAAGAGTACACCACCTAAAAGGGTGACAGATGATCTGATTGGAGCAGAGAAGCGCTGAGAGGCGTGGACACGCATAAGTGCCAACAAGGGGCCAATAGGACCTGGCCCCAGCCAACTAATGAGAGAAGACTATACCTGAAAGGAGGGTATAAAATATGTTGTAAACAAGAGATCTGTGAGACAGTGTCACTACTTAAATGTGGTCTGTGGACAGTGAAATAGGTCCTCAGCTGAGTACTTTTGTAATGCATACCATATTACCAGATTAGAGCAGGCACACACCCCACATGAGCAACGTGACTCAGGCACGGCTGCGTCTCTTCGAGAGATTAGAGGTCTCGCCTATCTTTTCTGCACGCTGCACGTGGTTCACAGTAAAACTAGAAAGTGATCTTTTGATAGCAAATTGACATCATACCACCAACAACGCTACAGTTTCAATGTTTATATATATGGAATCTGGGATAGACATGTACAAAGTTAACATTCCTTTTTTAACTCAACTCTTCCGGTGTCCATTTAAAAAATAAAAGCCCTCTTGTCCTTCTGTGGACAAGAACCCTTTCATTTGTTGACACTGGGCTTTTTTCGGGAACATTTGCATGGCAGTGTTATGAAAAAGCCAGTGACATGCACGGCTCCATAAATGAATAGAGTGCTGACTTTAAATTGTGGATTATTACTATTATTTACAAATCAACACGTACGTTTTAACCTTTTTGTGCAGCAGCAGCAGCCAAGCTGTCTGTGTGGACACCACATGCGTAAGAGATGATGCAGTTCTGTACGCTGCTCACACAGGCAGTGTTGCCAATGGGTTCAGCTGTTGTGATGGCGAAAGAGTCGTCCTCAGCACTTCTTATGGTAATCGCGACAAGGAGTAATGTACCGAGTAACAGAGTAATGTAGGCAGCACCCAAATCCCAGATTGGACAAACTACAGTTACGTATGTTGACCTTTACCACCCAGCTGGTTTGTGAATGAAGTAATATTATGAACTATTATTAGTCTCAGCCCAGACAGATATTTGCCACAATCAAATTACCAACAAAGGAGATTATAAGTAGTAACTTTGAATGATCAAATATGCATACATTGGCCACAAAATAGGCCCCTTTTGATGCGAATGAGCCTCATTGCAAAAACAGTCCATGGCTGTAATCCATGCTTTGTGTGTGTATACTGATTTCTTAGCAAGTTCAAACTATGTGAACTTCTGTGAGATTCCTAGAGAATACACATAGTAAAGTGTACTCAATGTTCTTGCCAGTATATCAAGTTTCAATTGGATTTCCTTTTCCACTACTGTCTCATCTAATCAAATGTAATCTGCCTCTTCTCTCTGCAGTCACTCCCTCTCCTACATGTGCAGGGGGGCTGCATCACAGGAGCACATAGATCTGATTTCTGCTGCTGCCACTGATCACAGCCTGATCATGTCAGGTGCAACAGGAAGAAAATGATGGCTGTCATGGGGTTTATTAAACAATGAAATGCAACACAACACAACACAAAGCAACACGATCCATCCAGTGAAGCATGTCTGTTTAGCTTCAGAAAACTCTAGAACAACAGCAGCAGCAAGTAGATCGCAACAATAAGCTCAGTATGCAGTCAAACTTAACATTTTAATCCACTATTAAAGTTTCCACTGTTTCACACTGGTATAGTAGATTTCATACAGACTGCAGTTCAACCCTGCCTATGGAAGGCTGACTTATCTGCTTCATTAGATTAAAATATAAAGAAAATCAAATGAGCGAGCATCCAAAGCTGCCAAGTAATGTGTTCTGGCAGGATGATAACAGTCACACTGAGAGGAATAATGTAACCCTGAATGGCCCAAGATTTCATGAATGGCAGTCTCGTCTCTAAGTCTCGTTTACGGTTGTATTTGAAATGGACCTCAATCTAAATATTCCATCAAGGAAAAAGCACTAGCACTGGGAATCTACATTGAAAGCAAAACGTGAGCACTGTGCTACTGAATTATTCTGTTCATTTAATCATTTTGTCTACAATTGTCTGCAATCAAGGACCATGGATGGATTAGTGAACGAGCCCAAGGGGCACTGGCCCAGCAGCTCCCTGGCCTTCACCTACAAAATATCAAAGAGACACGTACTAACAAGGAGGAGACTCAAAATGATCACAAAGAAACATAAAAAGACTACAAAGAGACAAAAGCAGCTGCAAAGAGACACGAAGAGACCACAAAGAGTCTCACAACGACTATGAAAAGGGGCTAAACAAACACAAAAACACATAAAATGACCACAAAGAGACAGAAATCTACAAAGAGAAACAAAACGACTACAAGAAGAGGCTGAACAACTAAAGTCTGTGTGTCTTTCTCGCACGTAGGAGAGGTGGTGGGGCATGTCTTTGCCCAGGGGCCCATTGTCTCATGATCCACCCATGTCAAGGACCCATTGTTTTAAAGAATTATTGCAAATTGTGAGAGGTGAATCTGCCATCATTTATGTTGTAAACTGCATATGTACTCTGTGATAACAGAAAGCTAAACAAGTACACACACAGGGCGCTGCACGAGTAGCGACCAGCAGCAGTTGTTGTGTCCCTGTTTTTGTTTGTTGTAGCAAAACTACAATTGTTCATACCTTTTCCCGGCTGTTCTTTACAAGTTAACGTGTATCAGGACTGAATCATGGAGCTACTTTCTCTGATTATTTCATGGATCTTGTTCCCATTCGCCCAGTGTTTCTACAAAAGACAACAAACTACCGTGGGAAGAATTAAAAAATTCCTGCTGCAACTGAATTGCAAAGATGACATCATTCACAACAAGATCCAAAATATGGATCCAAGGTCCAAAACATAGATAAAAAGTGTGGAACGCGCCAGAAGGGAAGGAGTGAGAGAGATGCTGAAACGACGATCACATCCCCCTACCTACCATAGTGCTGGCTAATGTGCAGTCAATACGAAATAAGACTGATTCACATTCAAACATTCAGAGACGCATGCCATATGGCCTTCACGGGGACCCGGCTTACAACTGAGGTCACAGACTCAGACCTGACAATCAGCGGCTTTGGTGCGCCCATCAGACAGGACAACATACCACCAAGAAGTCTCAATGAGGAGGAGTCTGCCTGTATGTCAATCAGCGGTGAGAGAGACCCTGTGTATAGCGGACATTGAGCTACTAATGGTGTCCATTTGCCCCTTCTGCCTCCCCTGTGAGTTTCCCCGAAATCTTTATAACTGATGTCTTTATTCACCCAAAAGCCAATGCAAATAACACAGTCAACACCCTTCACAAAGTAACACAGACACGGCAATGTCCCCTGACGCTCCCGGCCTCATTCTTGGTGAATTTAATCACTGTAACCTCAAATCCATGAGCTGCTTCCATCAGTACATCACATGCCCTACTAGACTTTAGACCTTTGCTATGGTAAAATGGTTAAAGGAGCATATAAATCTGTGGCTCTCCCCCCACTTGGCTCCTCTTACTATAACACGATCCACCTCATGCCAACAAGACTCTGTTGAAAAGAGGAAAGGTCCTGTACAGAAGGGTCAAGGTCTGGTCGGAAAGTGCCAGAGCTGAACTACAGGGATGTCTAGACTGCACTGATTGGTCTGTTTTCATGGACTCTGCTGATAATATTGAGGAGATTGTTGACGTTGTGTCTGTTTGTCGCTGTGAGGACATTATAATTCCAACTATGCATGTGCAAGTGTTTCTATCTAATTCAGTAAAAAACACACTACACAAGCATTTTCCTACAATGATCTCATACAGATAAGGCAAAAATGCAAAAAAGAGGCCAAACTTCAAGTCAAGAGAGCCAAGCTCCAGTATTAGGATGAAATTGAGGGAAAATTCTTCCGAACCATGACCGGTCAGCAAAATAGGCACAACAAGCCCATTAGTATTAGTGGTTTTAAAAACAACTCATTTTAAACTCTTAAACTTTATTTAAGATTTGATGATGGCCAAAATCGCAATTTAGGAAACGAACATATAGACATGTTTAACATGAAGAGTGCGGACACTGTGTTCAACACCAGCAGTGTAAGCATATCGGCTTGGTGTATCAGTGCCTTTAAGGAAGGCGGCATTGATTTTAGAGAGACCAGACCATCCTCTCTTTGAGGCATTAGATCTTCTCCCCTCAGGTCAGAGGTCCCGGGTTCCCAGGGCAAAGGGCAATTGATTTACATTTTAATTTGTTCCTAGTGCAATAAACATGCTTCATTTGCACAAAAGGTAAATGATACCTTGCACCTATGTGCTTTCTGCTCACACTTAGGACCGTAGCACTTTATCTTATCCAATCTTACAAAAATACATATCTTTAAAGATTTTTCTTTTATTGTTTTATGGTTTTGTGTTTTCGGTTGTTGTCTATTTGTACTCTGCTGCAAGTTGAATTTCCCCAAGTGGGACGATAAAGAACTGAACCGAAAGTTCAAGTTATTACTGTAGAAGATAGTGTCTGAAAGTATATTGTGTTTCCATTGTGATTGTATTTGGAAAATTGAATATAGACCTTACTTAGGTAAAACATCTAATTTTCCTCCTCTTTCATCCTCCTTGAAGTCCCATTCTTTGTAACCTATCTGTATCGCTCAGTCTTTCTCTCTCTTGTTGCAGGGTAATAAATTGGCTGACACCAGACATTTAGGCCAGCGATGGAAATATCACACCCAAATATCACGCTGACCCTCGGCAGCCCTCTTCATCGCCCGCCAGACAACGTCCTTCTTTGTTCTTCACACACAGAGGACAATATATGGAAAGAAGAGGAAGAAGGACAACAAAAAGAAGAGTAGACAAGAGGAAATAAAGATCTAAGAATAATTTAAAAAATAACATTTTAAAAAGAGAGAAGCAGGATACAGGTGGAATCAGGGAGAGGGAGATGGATGAACAGAATCAGACATGGGAAAGATCAGGTGTTTGATTATTGTAATTTCCTCTCCCTCTCTCTCACTCTCTGAGGGCTCTGTAGCATCATTAAAAGCTCATTTGTACTTTTCCCAAACTCCTCCCCCTCTGCATTGATTAGATGTCTCATTGATGCTCCGGTGATTAAAACCACGATTGTCATTCGTTGGCATATTGACCTACCAATCACCACACTTGTCATGATGAGCAAATTTCACATTTAAGCCCACATGTCGTGCCACTTTTTATGATCTAATTTAATGTACACACACGTGTACACATTCAAGGCGTTGTTTGGTTGTTTTCCTAATTCCTTCAGAGTAAGTTGGGTCCTCTGAGGTAGAGAAAAGGCAATTAGGCTTTATGGATTAGAAGATTCAGTCGCTTCTTGTGTTTCTGTTCTTTTGTCCATCGAAAGCAAAGGAAGGTGATATTAGATAATGATTATGTCTTATTAATTAGTTTTAAATGACACCTCATTTCAATAAGTATCACAAGGAAACAGTGGGAGGACTGTAAATTCAACAGATTTCAGATTTAAAAACTAATTTAATCCTGAATCCACACCTTTGAGTAAGTAAATTATATGTATATAGACTTTACTATACTACTGGTATACCATCAACTGCATCAGTGAACATCTTTGATCTCCTTCCGTATTCCTCAAAGTAAAATGGGACGTTCTCTGCCATCTGTCTCTTCTGAAGCCTCACATAGCGGTGTCTACTGGAGACTGAAGAGTGAAATTCACTTGTGAACGTATTTAAATACCTATATTTATTCAAATGAAGACTAAAATGATCAATTACAGCCACAAAGCATTTACCACATTTCAATAAGCTGCAAGTGTATATTCAACACTGTTGTACATATCGAAACATGAACAATGTCAAAACACCTCTAAACTATAATGGAAATGTGGCAGCTGAAGAATAGAGTCTCTGCCTATAAAACACTTCCGGTGGAAACTGCGACCTTAATGAAGACGAGGTTCAACAAACACGGAATTTGTGGCTCGCTAGCAGTTGAAACAAGGATGACTCTGCACCACCGTCTTGCCCATCTGAACATCTGCTTTCTATCTTAGCTAAAAAGATGTTTAGGCTCACAGTTATGCACGAATGTAGATCTGTGTATGACAGCTGTATTGATGAAAAATGAATATATAGGTCCTCTCAGACGCATATGAGGCAGATGAAACATGTCCAGTTTAGACATGGACTAAGATAGAGGGACACTTGAACTGTGGAATAGACATTCATGTTCCACAGGATGAATTGTAATCACTTTGGTGATCCCCTGACAATTCCAGTTTGTCCAATAGTTTGGTTTATGACTCTATGATATATATTGCGAAACTAATGACATCCCCATCAGCCTCAACTGTACTTTTCTGTGCTAATTAGTAAATGTTAGCATGCAACACACTATACTATGACGGTGAACATTGTAAACATTATACCTGCTAAACAATAGTATTGTTAGCATTGTCATTGTGAACGTGTTAGTGCAAAATGCTGATGTTAGCAATGAGTGTGTAGTTACAGGATTATTATTATAATTATTATTAATATTATTAGTCTTATTCTTTTAATAAAGTTATTATTATTATCCAAAATTGCAGCTCCTAAAAATAGAGCTTTTCTTTTTTTCTTTTTCATCTAAATGCACTGTCATTTAAGCTTTTTTTTTTTCTTAACCATGACCGCTCAGTGAAAATCCTCAGATAATATTTCACAGACCAATTTTCTATAGTGAATACACTATATTCCATTTATTTAATCACTGATTGACTGAGGAATTACCTAAAGGAAACAATTGTATTGTGATGTAACAGTTTGCAATAGTAATTTCATAGAAGGGTGCTGAGGAACAAATTGTTTCTCGTTGCCAAGCGAACAGACTTTTTTTTTTTGTTGCTTTGCTTTGTGTTGCTGCATTTGATCTGTTTTGATTCCTTGACAGTTGGATTGAATCTGATGACAGCTCGGGGCCTACGATGCTCTGTGTGTGTCTTCTGTAATTGGTAACGCTTGATTTTCCTGTTTGAGAGGCAGAAAACCAGAGCAGCAATCTGTCTGTGAACAGGCAAACAGTCAAACCATCAAGGCAAGGTTTTTTTAAGATGTAAGAAGCAGAAAGAGGGAATATTGCTACTGATAGATCAAACTGAAAATCAATGAAGTCAGCACGAGATAGGAATTCTCTCGCTCTATTACTCTCTCCCACATACACACAAATACATGGGCTAATTAAAGGAAAGCCAGAGTGGAGGACAATCAGACAGGCAGGTATGCCGATGGGATGAAGGAGACTTTAGACTTCATAAAGGAAAGCAAGTAAATTGACCTCCTGAATGAGGGAACTGTTTCATTACATGTCCCCCGGGTGTGCAGGGTAATAAGGTTAAAGCTAGGGGCACACACTACAGGATTAGAAGACACAAAGGCGGTATGGAGTGAAGATGGAGATGAAGCCATTGTAGCACTGTAATGACTGTGTTGTGTAAAACACACCCTACACTGCCTCTGGTTGGAATTCAGCTCACAGGAATAGAGAAAATTTGGATTCAATATAAATAAGATTATAAGATTAAAATAAAAATGATTTATTTGTAATTCAATACAAAGGTTACCTAATAGGTTCAGGCACTCAAAGTACTGTATTTAGTAGGGTAGAACACATTTTTATTTTTTACAAATGTATGTCTCGACTCTAAGAAACACACATGAAGCACATCAAGATGTGCAACCCCCCCCTCAGTTTTTGTCTGGCGTGCTAAATGAAGCATGATCTTCATCGCTTAATAAATTAGACTCAGTCGTTTCACTTGACTCATTCAGCTTGACATTTTGTTGTTCAGCAGTGAGTGACCTATCCGTCCCGCCAACATAATTTTCAGTTGACGCAGAATCTGCGGTAGAGGTTGAAGGAGCAGTTAACTTCATTCTTTTCATATTGATTACAATTTTTGTTATTTAAAAGCCGGTTAAAGCAAAAATAAATATGTGTTTGTCACACAAGATAAAAAAGGTATTGATCAAATTCTGATTGTGATTGTGAAAATTCTGTGGGCCACTTGAGGCTGGCCCAAAAAGTGAGTCGATCTCCATAGACCCCATGTTAGAATGCCAAACTTTAGAGCAGAAATATACTTGTTTACAAAAAAATGGTATCTAATTGCCCTAATCATGACAACGTTACAGGGTGTGATTTTTTTATATACCTGATCCGTTTTATTATATGTAGGCTTAAAGTTACGTACTATTAGAGGCGTTGCCACTTTGAGTGACAGGCGGGTGCCGTCTCAGGTCGCTGCTTGTTGTCCACTCTGCTGCGTCACCAAGGCCCACCTCACCTTCACAGACAATGCAAATTTTTGGATTAACCAGAAGTTAGATGGTGGCGTCACTGCTAAGATGCTGACTGCTCACTTTGAGCTTCACAACAGCTCTTCAGAAACTTATGGTTGACGTTGCGGAGACTACGTCAATATTTTATACAGTCTATGGTTGTAACTTGTGATTCAGCAGGAGAACCACTAACGCCATGCAAACTCTTGTTTTTATATAATATTAGAGGAGGGGTTATGTCAAGGATGGCTCCAACACGTAAATCCATGATTTCCGGCCGACACAAAAAACACAAACACAAGAATTGTGAAAAATGATCTAACTAACTCCACAATTCAGTACTATATAGTTCATTGTTTGATCACATGTTTTCAGCAGTTATTTTCTAAAATGTATAATGTGTTTAGAAGGAAATCTCTTATTTAACTTTACTTACAAGTAAACTTACAACCTGTACAGCTGTCAATCTGCTGCTTGTTGCTGTTTTTTAAATGTAGCTAGGTATGTAGAAAGATCATGTCATATCATTATTTCTCCAATAAAGCCTGTCACGTTAACGATTGGGCTCTGGGGATGGCAATGTTTGTCTGTCAGTCCACCAGTTTGGTTCAGACTGTTGTGTTCTTTTATTTAGAAATAGAGACACATAGAAATCAATTTCAGAAAACTTCTCTTCATATTAACTGTATTTATTCGATGATATGAGGAGCATTACAAAGTACTCAGCTGAGGACCTATTTCACTGTCCACAGACCACATTTCAGTAGTTACTCTGTTTCACAGATCCACAGAACGGCCACGATCTCTAGTTTACAACATATTTCTTTCAGGTATAGTCTTCTCTCATTGGTTGGCTGGGGCCAGGTCCTATTGGCCCCTTGTTGGCACTGAGGCGTGTCCACGCCTCTCAACGCTTCTCTGCTCCAATCAGATCTTCTGTCACCCTTTTAGGTGGTGTACTCTTCCACTTCAGTTCACAAATATTGCTTCTTATTTCACAGTAGATTGGACACTAGTAGTTACTTAATTCAATAACATCTTACATATCACATATTACATCTAAATAAGGACACAATAAGGCACATTGTAACAGTTTACATATTGATTATTCTCACAAGACTATTGGATGAATTGCCATGACATTTTGTACAGGCATTCATGCTCCTCAGAGGATGACTCCAACTGACATTGGTCATTCTCTAACCTTTCCTCTAGTGCCATTAGGAGGTTGACTTTTCTGATTTTTTATAAAAAATATCTTCACACATGGATTTCTGTGAAATGTGGTACTGACTATCACGTTCCCCAGAGGATGAATTGTAATCACTTTAATCCCCTGACCTTCCATCTAGCCTTTCAACCAGCAGGTACACATTTCAGTTTGTTCCATACTTTGATTTACGACCGAATACCTGCAATACTAATGACATTCCCATCAGCCTCAGCTGCACTTTGTGTATTTTGCTAATTAGAAAATGTTAGCATGCTAACATGCAAAACTAAGATGGTGAACTGTATACCTGCTTAACATCACCTTGTTAGCATTGTCAGCAAAGAAGTAGTCGATTGCTGGTGGAGTAACAGTATGTTTCTGTTCAAATTCAAATATAGCAAATTAATCATGTCTACAGTTTGAATTCATAGTCTCTGTTCCTTTTTATTATTTTAGTTAGCTGAAAAGGCCAAAAAGGTCAAGCGAATTTAATAACATCAAACTCATGTCTGTTTTTCAAACAATACCTAATGCTTGTTGCTGAATTATACTCAATAGAGTTCAGCCCATGCGTACTAATGAACATCGATTGTCAAGTAAAATCTAATAAAATGATTGCTTCCATAATATTGGTGGGTGACAGTGCTGTCAACTAATATATCAAACCTTTGGTGTTTTCAGCCTGTATTAGGGCCACTAAATTAAGCTGCAAAAAATAAATAAATGCTGAACTGCTAAGCTGAAATGGGGAAGGTGTGCATGGCTGCCAGCTGTCGGAAGTGCTGGGCAAATGGTCACTGCACATACTGGCAGAAATGACTGACAGGCACAGGAGTTTCGGTTGTATATATTTTTTTTAATTGATGTGACACAATGAAGTGAAAAAGAATAGTGGTCAGTGATATTCTGCTTTAAAAAAAAGCTACAGTACAAGGTTTCGTTACAAACCCCTCTATGTGCTTTTTCAGTTTGCATTGGAATTAATGGCTTAATACATCATGGTGTAAACATAGACACAAAACTATTATTACTCAGTATCTCCCCCTAGTTTGCATGAGTATTATTTCTTGGTATAACTATTTGACATTTTGGGAAATAGGCTTAGTGCTTAGAGTTAGATCAAAAGATTGATATCACATGTGAACAGTAAATATGAATCTACAGCCAGCCGGGGGTTAGCTTAGCTTAGCGTGGCTCTGTTTAAGGGTAAAAAAAAGAAATGTGCCTTCCAGCACCTCTAAAGCTCATTAACAAGTTATATCTCTTTTGTTGAATTGGTACAAAAACCAAAGTGACAAGTTGTGATTTTAGAGAGGGTGAGGGTGAGGGTGAGGGTGGAGAAATTAGTTCCTGGAGTCTCTGCTGGTAGCCTTGGACTGTGACAACAAGACTCCAGCGTACGGAAATTATTGGTATCAATCTTGCAAAAAGCAATTCCCAAAATGACGAGCTTTAAACAAAAAAAAAAAAAAAAAAAAAGATTAGGTTGATAACCCATATTAAATGGTATCCCTGGTATAATCAGCAGAAGCCAGAAGTCCTGTTTACTTTCAATGAAATGTGTCCAGTAGTGTGTCCAGCTGCAGGATTTTGACCTCAATGACCTGTAACTTTTCATCTGGTCATTTTGTTTTTTTACAGAAAAAATGCACCTCGTTGAGATCGGCCCAAAATGCAATTGAGCTTTTTGCACTGCACTGATGGTTTGACTCTGTACAGGGTGCAGTAGTGAAAGAGAATTTTTAATGTGTTTTCTTTGTGAAAGCAAAGGTTAAATAAAAAAAAGAATACAAAGTCTCCCAAAGAAGACTGTTTGAAAAAGTGAGAGCTCTTTAGCTGGCCGAGGTCATCAGTCAGTCCTGAATCTTTTATACCACCGCTGAATGACCTCCTGCTCTCACTACCACCAACACACACACACACACACACACACCCACACACACACTGACTGGAGATTGACTGGGCAGTCAATAAAGATGGCCGTACACACAGTAGCCTGCTGTTACCAGAACACACATGCAGTCCCTGGTTGGATGGGAAATCAGAGTTCACCACGCACACACGCACACAGGCATGCACGCACGCACACACACACACACACACAGTATACACCCAGAGTGAATAGTGGTGGTTTGAAGGGCAGAGGGGCAGAGTTGAGAGGTGACCAGTGTCCAGGTGTGTCTCTCCAATTATCTGCTGCTGCTGCGGCCTGTCAAAACTACACACACATACACACACACATGCAAGCACACACAAAAATACCCCCACACCTCCCACCACACAATTAAAGCACCCCCCTGCTCCAGCACCTGGTCTCCCACTGTAGAGAAGAGAGGGAGGCAGGTACAGGAGGAGAGAGATCAATTTGATATCCCGCTTGTGTTGTCTTTCTCTCCCTCTCTTGTCTCCATCTCAGACTGCAGGTCTTTTATTTCTTCTTTATTTGAAGTGCGACGACAACCTGTGTGAGCCGACCCGCGCGCTCCTATTTGGCATGCCAGCGACTGCTATTTGACTTTGAAAATATGAAATGCGTGCGGAACAAGGGGATATGGCTATGGAGGAAGAGGATGGGGAGGAGCAGAAAGAAAAGACGAGATCGAGAAGGAGGGGTGTGAGCACACTGATGGGTTTGTGTGAAGACGAGAAAGAGGACAGGTGATTGAAACAATGCGGAGGAGGTGGAGGTGAACGGGGAGAAAAATTGTTAAACAAACTAATAACAAGAGCTGATCGTGAGAACGTTGTGGGGGATGAAAAGAAATAGGGGAATGGGAGCAGATCAAAGCACAGAAGGGTGATGAGTAAAATGGTGAGAAGAAACAGGAAGCTGAGAAAAGACTGAGAGTGAAAGTAAACAAAACAGGCGAGGCAGCACCCGGGGGAGGCAGCATGGAGAGAGGCCGCTTTCCATCCACGAGGTTAGAGGTTAAGATAGCACACACACTTCCTGTTCAGGCTTGAGTCTGAGGAGGAGAGCTTACTGACCTCCTGCAAAAAGGTTTTCCCCGCATTATTTTTGATAGCAGGTTATCTGTTAGTATATGGTTGGCAATTTTAGTTTGTCTTTTTCTTTGTTCAAAGTGCTGCTCTGCACCAGCTGAGTAGTTTTTACCACAGTGAGTTATTTCCTTCACCTGATGGTTTGGTATGTTGTTGACTTGCAACAGTGAGAGAAAACACACAGCAGGGAGAGTCACTGGCAATCAGGCAGTACAAAAAAAAAAGATTAGTATCTGATTCTTCCCAGTATTTCTCATCCAGGAACTATCCACAACTTTCCCTAATGGAAAGCCAAAAGTCAAGTCCAGGAGAGCTGTACCATGCAGTGGAAACATGGCTTTAGTCTCAGTTACAACACGGTAAGAACATTCCTTGGCGTGGTTCTGGGAGAGCGACCACGGACTCCCTTCTAAGCCTGCCTCTGCCATTTCCTGCTGCTTTCACCCTGATGGTCTAGGGGCTAGGATTCGGCGCTCTCACCGTGGCTTGCGGAAAGTGATGCTTTTGATGTAAGATTTATTTTTTATAAAGTTATTGTTCTGTAAGTCCTTCCCTGACTCTTTGCCAGGAAACTTTGTAGGCGAGAGCTATCATTTAGGTTCCTTGTCTTGTCCTGTGTTTGTGTTGTTAGGGAGTTTAGCTTAGCCCTGTTACTTTAATTTATTTTTGGGGACTTTATTTACTTTTGTGGCTTTGTTTTTAGCCAGAACAGGTTAGTTTGGACTCTCCTCTCCTGGTTCCTAGGCCACAAACCTGCTAACACAAAGTCTTAAACCACACTTTACCCCTCTTTCTCCCTGTGTCTCTCTCTTCCTTATACATGCACAGCTGGTAGCTGGAGGCATGGTGATGTGTGTATGTGTCTCTAATGCAGGTGAGATTACAGTGTAAATCAGCCCTCTGAAGGGGAGCGGTCCTTGTCGCTTTAAGTTATTAATAACAGAATTTAATCTTGGTGCCATATGTGTGTGCACATATTTGTCTTTATTTGTCTGCCATCTGCAGTGTTAGTGAGCATGGACTGTGTGTGTGTGTGTGTGAGTGTGTGTGTGTGTGTGTGTGTGTGTGTGTGTGTGTGTCCGTGTGTCTGTTTGTGTGTGACTGGCCCCCCGGATGTGCGTAACATCATTAACGATGGAACCGTCATCTCAGGTAAGTGAAGTGGTCCATCTCTGTCAGCTTAGCTTCTCACCTGCACCCCTTCGCCCCCCCCCCCAACTCATACTGCTGCACACACACACACACAGACAGACACACACACAGAGGAACAATGATTGGCACACAGCATACAGATGAATGCATGTGCAGTACAGCACAGACACATTTATACATAAAGCCCCGTATGATAATGTAGCAGAGAAAGCAGGATTAATGAAATGAGACTATGTGAATGGACAGATGCTGCAAAGCCTGAAACTCCAGTTGGTGTTGTGTTCATTTTAGCTGCAGATATCTAACTGCCCACTGTCGTTTGTTGTTCACAGTGCTATAAGATGTGGGGATTTTTTTTATATATTTTCACAGGCATCAGTTGAAAATGTAATTCTGAACTCTTCCTCCACTGTATTTTTTTTTTTCATCTATTCGATATACATTTCAAAGAAGATTTTGACGTGGTGTTAAACTTAATATTGTCATTAACCTTCACAAATTCCGATTTTGCTCTGTGGGCTCTGTATTCCTTGGTTGTGTCAGTGTTATTTTCTCCCTGCGCTGGTTATAGGGTCTTTTTCATCTATGTTTTTTTAATGTGTAATGTGCACTTGTGATCTCCCCCTACCAGACGTTAAATTAGGTACAATGGACAATGAAAACAAAGAGCTTAATGTGAGATGTGGACAAAAGACATAAATCATTTAATACTGAAAGTGAATTTTTAATGATTTTGGTCTGAGCAAAAAAACCCAAAAAAAAAACAATAGCTCAGCAGAACTGCAGCTAAAGATATCGGTAATGTCATTGGATATGTAAACAGTAGCAGATAACCACAGGCCCATTTAGGAAGTTTAAATTGAGTATGTTTCCTTGCACACTCCTATTCTACTCCTTATTGTTTAGTTTTTGAAGTATCCCATTCATGTGTTTGCAGTCATAAATATATATAAATATAACAAAGTTATGAACTGACTGTTCAAATGCATTAAAGCAAGAAATAGATGAATGCAAACGTTCAGTGCAAACGCAGGAAGTAGTTTTCCATTTATGTAGGGTGATCGTAAGGGTGTGGAGGTCAGGGTGGAGTATAGTGACTTTCATCAGGAGAGTAGAGTTATTACAATCCTGCCACAGATAAGGGATTTTTTTCTTTTTTTGTCAAAGCATTTGATCTATCGATTGCTTTTGGGATGTAAAGAGTATTTCAACAAATATAACAAAAAATGTTTATACTATAATACATTACCCACCCTAGCTTTAACTTGAGTTTTTCCATGTTATGCAACTTTATACTTCCACTCCACAACTTCTTAGAGGCAAATAATGTACAGCTTTTGTAGTTACTAGTTACTTTACAGATTACCGTTTTTCATACCCTTCCAGTCCAGTGAAAACCATGTATCTTCAAATGTGGTTTAAGCAGTATAAAAACATCTAACAGCAGTAAAACGCAACGGTCCCATTATTGCTTTGCCATTTCCACAATCTTTTCCTAACGTTAACCGTACTTTTAAAAAATGTAGTGTTGAAAAGAGAGTCACTGAATGTAATCTAGGTTTTTCAGAGTTATATAAAAATGTTTTGTCTGCAAATAGTGTTGTTTGTTGGGACATTGTTAGAAACTGCACAGTTTCTATCCCCTGCAGGTAGTAAAAGATGAGGAAAAATCAATCTCTTAAAATGTAGTCTCTGCCCCTCGGGGAACAAAACAAATGGCTGACAATACTCTAATTCCCATTTCTAGTGGCTTAGATTCAACCCAGAGTGGGATCTCATCTTGGGTCGGAGTTGGTGATAATGCAACTCCCGCCCTTCAAGCTCCTAAGGAGGCTGTCCTGCCCTGTCTCTGTGCTACAGAAAGACACTTGTCCAAAGATCCCAACTGTCTGATAAATACCAAGAGGAACTGATTAAGCTTGTGCAGTCTGCCGTCATTCAAAGGATTCCCAGTCAGCAGGATGAGCAACCACAGGAAGCCTGGTATTTCCAACATCACATTGTTGAACACAGCAACAAACACAGAGTTGTATTCAATTGCTCCTTTAAATACATTGGACAAACCCTGATCAAATGTCCTCTGCCTGGCCCAACCCTGGGTCCCTCTCTCCTTGGAGTTCTACTCAGATTCCGCCAACATGCCATTGCCATATGTGGAGATATCAAAGGTATGTTCCATCAGGTACGAGGACAAACCCCTACTGCGCTTCATATGGAGAGTCATGCAGCTTGACTAGGAGCCCAGTGTTTATGAATGGCAAGTCTTGCCATTTGGAACAACTTGTAGCCCATGCTGATCCACCTACTCAGTCCAAAAACATATCCAAGATCACTGTGATGGAAATGAAAGGTCCTTCAATCGGCCCAACTTTGTTTTCATGTTGACAACTCGTTCTAAAGTTTCCCTTCCTCTCATAAAGCCAAGTCCCTGACAAAATGAGACCTCGGTTTGCTGGTGGTGGGTTTGACATGCGACAATAGGCTCGTAATGATCCAGCTATAATATACCATCTCTCAGCAGACGCAAAGTCCAAGACCAGCGAATTGTGGCTCTCAGAAAATGGAGACCCCAAAGAGCTGACACTGGGCCTTCAATGGAACTGCTTCACAGACATGCTGGGTTACAAGAACAGATCCATCGCTTACCATCAGCCTACAATGAGGGATATATACAAGGTGCTGGCAAGCCAATATGATCCTATAGTCTATCTGTCCCCTTTCACAACCCCTGCAAAGATCGTAGTGCAGGATCTAAGGAAGCAGGAAAGTGGAGGGGATAACACCATCAAGACAGATAGCTTGTTGAAGAAATGGCAAGCATGGGAGTTGGAACTGCAAAATCTCCCTGACATTAACTTTCCCCACTGTTATCTTCCCCTCTGTACCAACACAGTAACCTCAGAATCCCATATACATGTATTCTGTGAAACATTGAAGCCTGTATATTGAACCATGGCAGTTTCATCATGGCCAGATCTGGTATAGCCCCAAAACGGCAGCTATCTATCCCTCTCGTTTAAGCTATGTGCTGCCCTATCCGGTGACCAGCTAGCTAACTTTCTCAGCTCTGAACTCACTATTCCACTACAGTCAGTGACCCTCTGGACATATTCAACAACAGTCCTAACATAGATAACATCTGACTCCTGAGATTCAGACTCTGACTGACACAAAGAGCTGGAGATATATTGATTCAAAGAATCAACGGGCCAAAACCCTCCCTAAAAGTCGGTCAGTGGGGTCTGCTCTTCAAATGCTTAACAATACGCTGCACACACCCTGTTTTGAGGGGCAGGAGTGAATATCCTGGAGGGAAGCAGATCATACATACTACCTCACCTCTTCATGGAAATGGAGCAACCTCTTCCTTTTATGATCTGCCTACCAGCAGGATATTCACTCCTGCCCAAAACTTGATGTATGCTGACTCTCACTCTCAACCACCTTTACACTCCCCTGCTTCCTCAACTTTGGTTTCCTGGAGGACTACCGAGGGCCTCTCAAACCCTTCCTCTTTGTCCTCTGTAGCTACTGCTAAAGCTGCACTAATGTCTATTTCCCATGCAGCTTCCCAGGCTACACCCTCTTCCTGCCACCATGCATCTGCTAAGGTAATACCCTCTTTCCTTTCTATTCATAATGTACCTGCAACTCCAGTCACTGTCCAAGCCCCTAATAATATTACATCCATGCCTGGTCCTGGACAGCCCACCTTCACTGGTAGTCTGCCGCCAATGCCAGCCATATCACCCTAGCGCCCACAATCTGTTTACTCACATGTTCAAGGTCCCAATGTTATGGATCTGTTCATAGCCTCTGCTTATGGAATACCAAGACCCTCAGTTCCTGTATTTAAGGGTGGGTCAGAGAATTTTTCCCCCCTGAAAATGGCCCCGAATAACCTCCTTGACAATCATCCCCATCTTACTGAGCAGTATAAATATCAGCTCCTCTTGGAACATGTTCAGCACCCAGGAGCTAACAAATTAGCCAGATCTGCATGATGTAAGACCATATTCCAACGCTATCCTAGCACTTAAAGATAAATATAGTCAGCCAAGGCTGCTAGTTCAGAGTAAAATTGGAGTAATATTGAAATCCTCCTTTATTTGCATTGGTGTTGTAGAGGCCTTTGATGACTGTTCCCTTTCAATCCATGCTCTGGTGGTAATATTGCTGTCCCTTGAGAGCCCCAATAGGTCTGAATTGAGAATTGAGGCTCTCATGTGAACAGACTCCTCGGTGAACTCCCTGTGCAGTCAAAAGATGAATTTGTTGGGCACTTTATTAATCATGGCGTTCTGACTGAACAAGCAAACCAAACTTACTCTCTCCTTGACCTTTCAACATGGCTACAGTCATGGCTAAGTCGAGAGCCAAACGAAAGATAAATGTTGATAAGCCTAAGCCTTACTGTCCCTTCTGTAATGTCAGGGACCTTTCCTTGGTTCATGCACAGAATTCAAAATACTCTCCAAAAATGACACGTAAAAATGGATCAAAGAGAAAGAGAGATGCAATAAATGTGGGAGAATAAACTAAATGAACAAATGCACCTTAGAGAGGCCATGTAATACCTAAGGACATTCCCCTGACCATTGTCAATGATTGCAATGCAAATATATCAGCCAAAGTGATGAATACATCGTTTCCCTCAGAGTTCCTTTACATGGACAACCTTAACCGCTCCCATGAAGTCATGCTGAAATTTGTCAATCTATGTTTCCACAATCGGGATCCTCACAATGCATGCAGTCCTTGATGATGGTGCTGATTGATCTATGATGCTCCCCCTTGCCATCCAGTGTTTCGGCCTCACAACTCAGCCTGAAACCATCATCTCACTACGCGCAATGAGACATGATATAGCGCATCTGAATGGAGCATCTGTGTCCTTTGAAATGTTCCCTATTACCAGCCAGCTGAAAGGCATGTTATTAACAAAGCATTCACTGCATAGAATCTTTGGACTGTCAGAGCCCACATGACATGTAAAGCAGCTAATAGAGCAGTATAACCATCTCAGAGATATTCCATTCCAGTCTATTGATCATGCATGGCCTCTTGTCCTCATTGGCTCAGATTATGCCCATCTCATCACAACCGCAGAGCCGATTTTCAAGGCGCCCCCTGGTGGCCCACTGGTACATACCAGGCTAGGATGGGCTCTCCAGGGGCCAGCAAGCTTAATCCAAACCCAACACACTCTCTCCTTCACTCTTACCTGCTTCAAAAGGAAACAAAATTCACATGGCAAACAGCGAAGGTGTCCTCATCCAGGCCTCTATTTATAGTGTGGTGGGTACAAGCACAAGCATACTGAATCACTGCTTGGTGCCTCTTGTGGACAGGAGAGGACAGTTTCTAACATACCTAGTAAGACATCGTAGGTACGTAAGTTTAGGTTATAACACAGGACAAAACGAGACGTCACGCCTGATACTAATTTTCGTTTCGACTGTCTGTCGTATATGGCTATCACATGGCTATTATTGTGCAGTCTGATCTCGACATTATGGACTGAACACCTAGAATAACAAGGAAATCTACCTGGAATTCTCACTTTCAGGCATTGGCCAAAGCAGTTCTCACTGCCAGAAAATGTTCCATTGTGTTGCCAAAGTTGAGCAATCTTTCCATACACAGTGCTATTGTCCGAGTAAACGCAGCCTGGACAATGTGGTTATATAGCACGAGACTGAAACAGATGGTTGTGACTAAATGAAATCTTCACAGGAGTCTTTTACCAAAGAAACTTAAATACATATTTGTCTTAAATAAGAAGTTTCACCATATATCATAAATGGACCATTTTGAAATGTCAGGAACATTAATCAATTATTTTTAATAGATTGTACCTGGTATCTGTTTGTTTGTCCTGCAGCAAAAGCACATAGAAGGAGTTATATGTCATAAATTCCTAATGTGTAAGGAAAAACCAGACTGTCACAACACACACACACACACACACACACACACACACACCACAGACCTCTGTAGGTCTTTACTTAATGAGCATCATGCAGCTCTCCCCTACTGCGCGAATAGGGGGAGAAAGATGGACGCATTAGAGAGGAGATGAGGGAGGAGGAGAGCAGAAGAGGGACGGAGGGAGGGAGATGGAGACAGAGAAGCAGTGGGGATGAGTAAAATGGAAGAAGAAGAGAGGGGGAACGTGATGTCTGAAGTGTCTGGATGAGTTATCACTGTATTTGTGTTTGTTGGTCTTTATGTTGTGTTATTGTGAGTGGTTAAAAGGATTTTTTTTTTTTTTCTCCTCTGTGGAATTTGAACTTCTCACATGAATCTGGATCTGAAAGGGAAGTACGCCATGTTCTAGAGTTCCCGTCATTGTTGGAAAGAAATGCAATTTCACATCAGGCTTCACAGACCGGCGTAGATTGTGTAAAATCCAGGTGTAAATACACCACAGCACCATTGAATCCTGATTTGATTCTGATTTTAAACTAATTTAAAGGGTAGTAGTCACATAAGTACATTTATATTAGTGAATTCTGTGACCACCCTGGCTTCATATCAAGCTTTGGACCTATGTATCGACAACACTTTACAACAAGTCTTTTTGCATATCTTGTGAACTGGTTAATTATGGTCGGCACTCCCCTTTAAACAGAGCAGAAAGTGGAATTGACAGCAAAGACAAACAGCAGTGCAGCTCAGTCAGCCTGGTGACGCTTTAGTATTTTTCTTGTAAAACATTTTAACTCAAGTTTATGTGAGTGAATCCCAAAGAGTTTATCGCTATAGTCTTTAAGTCACCCCATGTTAAGCTCTGACACTTTGTTTTTCAGTTAACTAAAGCTAAAAGTCCATGCATCAATTATCAAACTTGCCACCGTGACAGCGCTACTGCGTCTTTGCGACACTTTATTTTTCTACACAACATAGTGTGCTGTGTTAAAATGTCTTCCATTAAATTTGTTGTAACATAATATTCACATTCCTCTCAGCTCAAGACAGATTTTTGTAAAATATTACATAGATGTAGCACAAACAGTTCACGTTATAGTGGCTGATATGTGTTAAATAATACCAACTTAAAGAATTTGACTTTATTACTCTCGTAAAGCACTAATTGTAAAATCCAATGACAAGTATTGGACATATGCAATTAGATAAACAAACACTTAAATTGGCAGCGGGGAGTGATAACTAAGGAAGCTGAGAATGCCAAATATTGCAATCCTTTTTTTTTTTTTGAAGATCAAAGGTAGCTTTTTTCTTGGAATAATACAGCTGGTTAATTAACTTGTTATAATGGGATACATTTTTTGTTTCACAAGAAAAACAAAAGGCTGTCAAGTTATCTTGGGATAACAATCTTTTGGTTTTCTTGAGTTAACACCACAATAATATTGTAATTGCATAAAAACCAAAAACATTTTTTCAAGATAATTATCTCACTAACAAAAGTTGTTATTTTCAAGATGAGAAGAATATTTACTTGTGATCTTAAAATAATCACTGTTGTTTTTAATAAACTATAACATGAAGACTGAAATAAATGACATACTTGGATGACTTTTTGATGGAGATCTTTGTTTTTCCATTTATAGGCAATAAATAAAAATCTAACCATGATATTGTGAAATAGTTCAATACATTTTTCAAACTTAAGCTCAATATTATTAAAGGTGATTGGCTGTCTGGCCAAAACAACAGCCAATCACATAACTGGATCTGTTCTGTTTGTCTTGATTAACAACAAAAACTAATTTGTGATGAAAGGTGGCGTCGTGAAATTAAACAAGAGGAGGGGAAAAAAAAGATAATTTCAAATAAAAACAACTGGATTTTTTTTTTTTATTGGTATTAATCAATACTGCAACAACGAATCAGGAGGAAATAACTAATATTTAATTGTATGAATTAAATGAATGAATATGAAACATGTATTTAATTATTTCACAATGATTACATATACAGTATATATACAGTATGTATATGTGTATATATATATATATATATATATATATATATCATTTGATAATGTCTTAATTATTTGAAGAGATTTGGTCGATATTTTCAAAACAATAATAATTAAGATAATATTATGCTTATAAATTATAATAGTAAGTAAGAGTAATACTAATAAGAGTATGGAGAGGTGTCCAATTGATCATTTATCTCCCATTTTAATGACACGTGTGTGTTCAGTCGAACATTAATCGCACAGAATGTCACTTTCTCTGTCGGCTGTGATATTTCTCCACCACACTCGTGTCTGTAGCTGCTGACTATTGTGTGACGCCTTCTGCCTCTTTCCATTTACCTTCCTTCTCCTGAACGCTGCAGTTGGTGTGAAAAGCACGTCGATGCACCGCAGCAACCTTGACATGCTCAAACGCACACGTGGTTAGTGTGTGCCACTACCTTTTGTCTTTCTTCTATCTTTTTTTTGTTTTCTTCTTTGTTCCTTTTCTCTTGTTTCTCTCTCTACCTTCGGCTCTGCATGCACCAACAGACAAACACACACACACACACACACACACACACACACACACACACACATGTTTATGACCTCCTGTACCATGTTCTCTGTGCTGGTCCTTGCTCCATCTCCAATTACTTGGTGGCTACGGCTGCAGGGCCCTAAATGGGTTGTAGCACCGAAGAGGCATGTCTGCAACGGATCGCCCAGTGGGAGGGAAGGAAAATGAGGAGGAGAGAGAGAGAGGGGGGGTGCTGGGCTACAAAGAACATGAAGAGTGAAAAGAAAAGGGGGGTAAAAGAAAAACAGGAAGGTTATAGTGAGAAAGATGGGAGAAATGCAAGACAGGAGAAGGAGAGGACGCCTGAGAGAAGACTCAGAAGCAGGGCGGAGGGAGAGGAGAAGAAGAAGAAGAAGAAGAAAGAGGCAGGAAATGTGCCTCTTGCTGAAGTGAATTCAAGAACAGAAGAAGAAAAGAGAAGACGAGAAGGGGTGCAAGACGGAGGAGCGAGGCAAATGTGTCTCACTTTTGTAACGTGAACTCAATATTTGATAAATCAACACGGCGGCGAATGTGACGCTGGTCGATGTGTGTGAACCTCTTTCTCTCAGGTGTCCAATAATCTTTGTAACATTCCTCATTTTTCCTCCCATCACACAGTTTTGCATTATTAATCCCTCTGTATTTTCTGTCATATTGTTACCATTCCATGTGTTTTCCCTCTTGTCTTTTGCTTTAATTCCTCTTTTCTCTTCTCTTCTCTGCTGTCTCCTTTCAGCTCGTGAGGTGCATGGAAGGGATAAGAGGAGGAGGAGGACGAGGAGGAGGAGGAGGAGACAGAGGAAGAGGAAAGCAAGCAGAATAAAGGCCAGGAGTGGGTGAGAACGAACAGGAGCTGTCATTTCCTACACAGCTTAAGAATATGATCTCGCTGAGCCTAATGCGAGATACAATTTGGCGTGATTTATACTACAGAGAGGTAAAAGCAAATTTGCTTTATTGGTCTATTTTTGTATCTAAAAAACAAAGAAAAATGCAACATCAAAGAAACAGCATCCTGATAACCTGCTGGATACATTCAACATTCTTAATATGACTGTAGCAAAAACATGGAGTCATAATGCCTTCTATCTTTAAAACAATGTTTTTAAAATGCCTTTTAATGAATTGGCAAGGTTAGCGCAGTTAGGAGCGCAGCAGCTGTACTGCCTTAATGCAATTTCTGTTGGTTTCCTTGAGAATTTCATTCGTTTTGGCATCACAAAACAGCGGTATTTCTCCTTATGACAGGAAGTTATTTGAGAAGAAAAGAAATAATATTTTTACTGTCCCATTAATCAAAATGAGCTTAATATATGTTAACATACCGCCCAAAGTGGTAACATTTTACTCTGGCATTCATGCGGTAAACACTTAAAACAAGACATAAGGATCTTTTTTAAGATTGTATTAATATTATTATTATATTAACAATTAATGAATGATTAATAACACATAACTGTAATTACATATAGTGAAATATGATTGTACATATAATAATACAGTTTGTAATAAAGCATTTATTATTTAAGATTCTCAAAACTGAAGATCCACTTACTAAATCTTTAGGTCATCATTTATTCGCTAAATCTGTTTTCATTGCACATTTCTACCTCAGCCAAGCGTTGTCTTTGCGATATTTCAAGATTTCCGTTAATTTTTTGCATTTCTTTGCATTTGTGCAATTTTAATTTGCGCATCATAACCAGTGGATTGAAACGCCTTTATCATGACAAATATATTATGTCAAAATTTTAATTTCATTCATTGTTAATTGTAGATCCTTTCACATTTCAACAGAGGCCAAGTTTTTTTTTTGTTGCCAAAAAGCATTATCCTTCCATCCAAATCAGACCACTGGTGAGAAAGAAATCATCAGAAAACAAAAGATCTGCCAAACCATACTTAATGAATATCAACATTCTAGGAACTCATTATTTACCGTTAAGTTTCGTAGCATCAGCTGTCTCTGTGAGTACTTTGTATTTAACACTGACAATCAACATTTTACATTTTACTACCTGCCATGTTTTATAAACTGGGGCTTGTTAAATGCTTTGGTGATTTGTCTTGTGTTTTATTGTATTTATCTTTCAAAGTGTCTTTTTATTTTAAATCCTGTCTCCAACCAAATTTCCTTTACATGGGCAATAAAGTGTGTGCGTGTGTGTGTTTGTGTGTGTGTGTGTGTGTGTGTGTATGTGTGTTTGTGTGTGTGTGTGTGTGTGTGTTTGTGTGTGTGTGTGTGTGTGTGTGTGTGTGTGTGTGTGTGTGTGTCGATATGTATTTTTTACCCCACTTCAATACAGAACAAAATTGAGAGAAATGTTAGACCTATGGTGATATTAAGGACTACACAACAGTGAGGGCAGGCTGAAATTAAATTAAATGTATAACAAATACAATGTGTTCATGTTTGTCTACTGATAGATCTCACGCTGTACAAGTAAACACACAAGGCAATGCAACATAGATTATACACTAAGTGACATAAAGAGGACATTATGTGTCATTATAATCGCAACATTAAACTAATTTTAAAGATGTACCGTTGCTGACAGACTTAATGGTGGAAGGAAGGTGAGAGGAATCAGGAACACCTGAGTCTCTGTGAAAAGTGTCAAACACATTACAGGCCTCCACCATACTGACAAGTGTACGGAAGCCCTGAGAGGCAAGCAAAAACATTTATTTTTTCTGGTTATCCATCTTCTACTTCTAATCTAAATTGTTTTCTGTCCTGTGGTTATGACTTAAGAACAGGTGAAAAGAAAGATTGCCAGGATATTCTATCCAAGTTTTTTTTTTTTTACTTTTTTTTTTTATTCATCTGTAAAAAAACAGTGAGGAAAAACAGTTTTAGCGATGGAAAAAAGTTTTGCCTGGAACATTTTTTTTTTTCAGGCTCGTTTTCTTTCAGGTGATTTTTAAGAAACACATGGCAGTGAATGTTAGTAATGTTGTGTTACAGTACATGGAGAAATTAAAACGAGTGAAAATGTATGTTTTTAGTCCTATTCAGAACACGGGATAGTGGTGCCCTCTGGAGGCCACAATTAATATTACAACAACAGACACTTAAACGCCTGAAAAACTAAAAATGTCACGTGCCAAATCTTTTTGGTTTCACTTCTTTTCCCAGATGAAAAAGAAAAATTTAGAAAAATTATCCTGCCAAAAAAAATGTTTTCATGTGGCAGAAAAACAAATTTCAAGAACTGTTTAACAGATGAAAAAAAACAAATTAAGGAATTTAGAAACATTATGAAGGGGAAGAAAAATATTTTTCCGTCTGTTTTTAAGTGCTGAATATAGGAGAGAAAACATTTTACACCAGACTTAGAAAATGTATCATCAGAATTAATTTTTCCTCACTTTGCCTTTCAGGGCTTCCATACCAGTGTTATTTCTTCTAAAATAAAAGTGAACAAATAGGACATATATAGTAAGATGTACCATCACAATGGAGGGAAAGTTGTTTTACTTTACGTCATATTGAAGATCCCTAAATAACAGATGCTTGTAAATAACATTATGCACAACATTCAAGTGGTAATAGGTCATGGAAGTCCTTACTGAAAAACGTACTTAAATAACGGTAAAATATTTATAAATAAATGTGTTTACTATGCACAATACCTCTTTTAATAGTGTTATACCTATATTTTGGATTGCTTTTATTGATATAATCAATCAATCAATAATTAATAATTAAAAAATGTTCTAGAAAAAATGAACAGGCACAGAAAATATAATTGTGTTACTGGATTACACCAACAAAAATTAATTAAAATTAGATCATGCAGGCTTGATCTCTTTACACACGTCTGTGAACAAATGCACATATAAAGGAAGATGTACATTTGTCTTTTAAAGACATTGATGTCATTCTACAATGGTGGATATTTTATAGGATGATTCAAGTCATTTTAAGAGTTGATATATTTAGTTTTGACTACTTTTAGGCCAATTAATAAAGCATTCATTATTTACTCACCTGGGTTTTACACCTGGAAGTTTGGAGAAGAATTTGAGGCAGCATTTAGATCATCAGCACTTAACTTTTACTTAAGGATTCATAGGATAAAAAGATAGGATCAAAAAAAAATTGTACTCACTATAGGGGGCATTTTAACATCTCTCAGCTCATAGTTTTGGTTTTTCCAGCCAGCTAAAGAGCCATATTTTTTCCCTCAGGAGTTGGTGGAGAGACACTCACAGCTAAAAGGAGAGTGAATATTTAATTTATATTCTTCAGATGGCCAAGAACACGACTCCAATTGAATGCTAATATTTCTCCATATCTGCTGGATGCATAAAAAGGCAATTGCTTGCTAACAAGTTTGCCTTATGAAATGAAAAGTTGATCAAATTTCAGTGTTGTATTTACACCTTTTTTATGCTTTAATGCAGGTAAAAAAGCATCTTGATCTGTGCTAACAGCTCATTCTTCAACATTTGAAGCCCCTGTGCTTGACAACCTTTTGACTAGTGTAGATAATGTAGCAACCAAGGGGCAACCTCCTGGTCTGAAAAGTGAAGCTAATGTGAAAGTGCCTTAAACTTGAATTCTCACCCAGTGGAGTGACACCACTGGTTGCATAAAAAGTCAGACTTCATAGAAGTCTATGAGAAAAAAAGCCTACATCTTTATTTATTTTATTTGACCTCATTAAACATGTTCCTGGTTCTTCTTCAATATAGCATGATGTCCATTTTGTAAATAATGGTCCAATTTAGAGTAAAATAGACGATAAAGCAAGTGTATGCTTTAGGGAGTGGCTATCTTGCGATTGACAGGTCGCTACCGCAGTGTTGTCCAGTTTGGGTGCTGTTCGTGTTTTCTTCCTACAACTTCAACACTTTCACAGTGTGAAAGTGTAAAAGTGTAAAATGTCTCGTTGAGCGTTCGGTTGTACTTTTCTCCACCCTCTGGTTGCAAAAAAAACCAAGATGGCTACGGCCAAAACACCAAACTCGAGGCATCAAAACGGTTCTTCTTATATACAGTCCATGGTAGAAACACCTTAGTGAATGAACAAAATATTACAGACATCTCCCTGATATTGAGCTGTAGACTTTGCACAATCCACATTCAAGTCCCAGTGAAACATATTGTGTCTCAATTACAGCACGTCTTCCTATTTAGATTCAGTCAAAAAAACTCTGCGAGGGATTGTCGCATTCACATGGATTAATCAAAAGTAAAAGGGCGTGATGACGGTTTACCAGAAAAAGATCCAGTAAACATGAAGTCAAATGACACGTAACTCATTCATTGGACTGTTTTGGTGACCTCTCATCCTGCACCATCAGCGGTGTACAGACCCGAGGGAGCAGATTTACACCGGTAATCATTATGTATCATCTCTTGTGGTCTCCATCATACCACCATGGGCGTAATTTCCACTGGGGACAGGGGGGACATGTCGTCCCCCCCCACACACTTTTCAAAATCCTGTTTGTGTCCCCGCCACAAATGAGTTTATTATTTATTATTATTTTTTAACCGCAAGCCGTCATCGCCACGGAGGAGCAGGACACAGCCTGCCTCTGTGGACGCCCGCGCACGCGACCAGGAACGTTGCGTGCACATTCTAAAAATAGCTCACTGAATGATGATGAGCAGGTTCCGCGCGCGGTTGTGGCGCACAACAAAAATAAAGGAGATGTGTGTTGTTAGGCTAATGCCGGATTTGCTAGCTTGATGCTACTACCGGCATTTACCGGCAGTTACTCACAGAAGTGCCTCCTAATATTTCTCGTCAGCAATGTACGACAAGCAGACTCTCTGGCTGCTAGTTTAATGTTTGACTCACACACACCAATGGCTCAATATGATCATAACGCGATTGTTTTCATATCAGAGATCAGATGAGGTGGAGCTGCCTCAAGACGCAGAGGGTGAGGCAGGGAGGAGCAGCAGCAGGTATGTTATGTGCTGTAGTCAGGGGTTGTAGATTAGTTGACAATGAGAGGAAGAACTGTACATGATAAGAAGAATACAGTTTGAATTAAATGTATGTAGAAATGCAGGAAATGGGATTCAAATCGAGAAAAAATGTTTCTGCCGGAGGACACCTGGACTGCGTGTTTTGTGTCCCCCCCACTTCAGACCAAAGTTACACCCTTGAGTGAGGTGGCATTGTCATGCTTTGCTTAGAAACTGTCAGTGTTTTTTTTTTTGTAGGAAATACCAAAAAATAGAGACAAATTACAAGTTATTTGTATTTTAGTCATGAAAAGAAAAAATAAAGAAAACATTAAGGAAAAATAAAATAAAGAAAAAATGAAGAAATAATTGAGAAAATTGAGAAAATTGAGAAAATAAGAAGAAAAAATAAAGAAAAAATAAAGAAAAAATTGAGAAAAAATTAAGAAAAAAGGGAATGGGTGGGGTTAGTGACGTGGCATTGTCATGCTTTGCTCAGAAACTGTCATTGTTTTTTTTGTAGGAAATACCAAAAAATCTAGACAAATTACAAGTAATTTGCATTTTAGTCATGAAAATAAAAAACAAAACAAAAAATAAAGAACAAATAAAGAAAAAATAAAGAAAAAATAAAGAAAAGATATAGAAAAAATAAAGAAAAAATAGATCAAATAATAAGAAAAAATTAAGAAAAAAATAAAAATAAAGGCAATGGGTGGGGTTAATGGGATACCACCATACTGTTTTTGAGCTGGAAAAAAAAAGCCTGTAAATGTTCCTCTCTCTTGTCTTCTCACCCACCGCTGAACCAGTAAAAGTGTGTGTTTCTCAACGTCTCCATATTTTCAGCATGAATCTCTTGTGTTCTTCTTTAGCACGTGTGGGCGGGTTCTGTCTGTGTGTGTGTGTGTGTGTGTGTGTGTGTGTGTGTGTGTGTGTGTGTGGTAAGTGACTGTTTGGGTGTGTGTCCAGCACCAGTCCCACATTCTGCATCACCATTCATCTCAATTTAACAGTGCTCAGTGTGCGACTCGCTGCTGTGCATGAGTGTGTGTGCGACCATCAGAGCCTGTAGATGTATAAATCATTGGTCGAGATTACGGCTGTTTTATTATTCATGATGCAGGCCTTTTATTGCCAGCGATATTTATCTCTTTGCTATCTCCCATGACCTGCGAGAGAAAGAGGGAGGAGGGAAAAAGTCAGTGTGTTCCTGTGTTTGGAGGGGGTGGGAGGCTTTAGCTGAGCTGTACATAAATACATTTGTTAAGTGGGCGGGTGTGGTTGAGTATTTGTGTGTGAGCATGTGTGTGTTTGTTTTTTTCTGAGCGTTACCTTCAATTCTCCCACTATGAGGCCCAGAAACCACATGCAGCAGTCCTGCATAACAAATCCCGCTGTTCTTCCTCTTCACATCGCATCATTTCTATCCCTCTGTCTCCCATGCAGTAATGTTTTTTTTCTAGATGACATTTCTGATTCTCCCTGTCCGTACGACCATGCTAAAACTGGGATTATTAATTCATTAAATGTGAAAGAGTGCTCTGCGTAATCTGCCTTTGTTGTGATACAATCACTCATTCCTTCATAATCCTTTTATAATATACCAGTATTAATGTTGATCTGCTTCCTGCCTTTCCATAAAACGTTGAAAAAAAGTTTGCCCCACTAGAGACCACTGACCTGTGAATAGTTATAGTTATATAGTTATAACTCTGCAGCTCAGTCCATTCCAATCACTTATGTCCTCTAAGGGCCGATGGTGGGACGTTTTTTTGTCTTTTATCGTGAGCAGATTTGACCTGACCTCCAGTGTCTAGTAGCAGCATGGTCTCCTCAAAATGACGTTCCCATACAATGAAACTGCATTGTCAATAAGGTTTCAATAAGGACATATTTTCACCCGGATCACCTTTGTTTTTGACGTATCACGAATACTAATTTCTAAACAGTCCACAGAAGTCCCGAAAAAAAAAAGAAAAACGGAACTTTTAACCAGGAGACCACTGTTTGTGAGTGAAATTGTGAATGTTTGCTAATCCCTATATGTATTGATATGACATGTATATTTAAAGATGTATTTTATTTGCCATTGACTTTGTCTTTACAGACATACAGCAAAAGTTTCCCTGTCAGAGACACTTAAACTAGATTTGGCAGAAAATCCTCTGCTCTTTAAGGGAGCTCACAGAGAATCTGAGCAGCAACAAGGACTCTTCTTTGAGAATCAGCCCGCCTTAGATGAATATTAAATCTTAGTTATATCAACAATACAAATACAGCACATAATGAGGAGGTTGTGCTGGTGGAGGGAGCCGCGGCAGAAAATAGCATTAGCATGAGCGTATCAGCTGAGTCATAATGACTCAGGTTACAAAAGAAAATCCCAGCAGGGATTATGATTTGACATAGTAGGACAAGCACAGGTGTTACTAATAACATTCACGAGGGCTCTCAAGTGTAAATCCAGTAAAACATGACAGTGTGAGCCAGCGTGTACAAGAGCAGGAATGTGTCCAAACCCCCCCCCCCTGTTTACTCAGTCTCTACTCCCCATATAGCCTAATGTACAGTAGTAACAAAAGTTAGCAGTAAATTGAGATTTCAGTCGCACAATGGTCATTTTTACATCTATTGCATTGTGGGATTATTAGCAGAAAATGCCATGGACGCTACTTTTTTGTCCTATTGAGGGCTCTATATAGTTGATACATTTTAGGAAAGTAAATGTAGTGCACTGTAGTAAATAGGGAGACATTTCAGACACTGCCCAGGACTCTGAAACAGAGGCAGCTAAATGGAATTCAGCCATCATTCAATTTATTATCAACACTTTTCCTGCTGTGACGTGTCCAAACGTCTTCCTTGTAAAAGATCTAAAGCTGCACTTCACACCTCCCTCAGTTTGTTTCATTTTTTTTACATTTATTTGTCAGGGACCGTATACAACAATATTAATATTAATGAAGAGATGCTTTGTACCAGATTTAGCTATTAGCTCATTTCCATTTGTAGTCCCTGGACAGGTTGATACAAACACTAACACAATCAGTGCAATTAATACAAGTTCAAAATACAATAAATAATAACAACCAATCATAGGGAAAAAATATACATACAACTATGAATAACTACACCCAACACTATGTAATGTTTAAAAAAAATTGTGTCAAATTGAAACAGACAATACTGCTTGGACGTTATTATTCAGCTGATAGCCGCACAGCTGGGGTCAGCAACACAAGCGCACAATACATAACTGTTCAACGATGTCTGTGACGTCACGTTTGTGATGCAGCAAGTCACAATGTGCTAATGTAGTGAATAACGAAGGAGCAAGCTGGAATAACACATAGCACATTGGGCCGGTCAAAGTTAAACAAGGGTGAACTCTGACCTGTGAATCTGCGATCGCAGGGACACAGGAAACGTACTATTTCAGTTTGTGCGTCGACCGGGCTTCAACAGAAGTGAATGCTGGAAACAGAGCAACTACAGGAAGTGTAATGTGACCACGCCTTAACACTGTGCTGCATTTCATGATCGTGTGTGCCACTTTGGAGAATCAATTCTTTGATACAGTAATTAAAACAAATCTGTACACATCAAATCTGTTCCCACATCGACATGAGCCGTGCTTGTGAAACTCAGAAAATGTCAGGAAAACAATACGGGAAAAGTGGCTGCTGGAAACGCGTTGCTGCTGCTGCTGCTGCTGCTGCTGCTGCTGCTGCTGCTGCTGCTG
>CALSCE010010634.1:6450749-6465503 GCA_943593645.1 Bovichtus variegatus
CTGCTGCTGCTGCTGCTGCTGCTGCTGCTGCTGCTGCTGCTGCTGCTTCTGAAACACTTGAAGTGTTTTGCTTACAGGTTTATTCATAAACAAATAAATAATGTCAGCTTCCTCTGGGCTCTCTTTAATGTTCTTCTCTTGGGTTATATTTGCTTTTTTGATTCATATTCAAGTGCAGCCAGAATTTAAGTAATTATTAATAAAGATCTAGGAACCACTTCTGCCTTACAGGCGTTTACTTGCATCTTTCTCCGGATATCCAAACTATCACTGCAAAATTAAACCTGGGTGGATTATCTGATGGGTTTTTATTTCATGTAGCGAGGCCATTTTACCTAAGTGGTCCCCAAGATACTGTCCCAGTCCCAGTCTCTGTCCCTGTCTTTCTCTCTCTCTCGCTCTCTCTCTCTCTCTCTACACTTCTATCACACACACACACACACACACAGTCATGTGGAACTAAAGAGGAGCATGTGTAGCAGGTCAGCTTCTCTTTCACCTCACAGGTGGCAGTCACAGCTGTCACAAACACACACACACACACGCACACACACACACACACACACACACACACAGTAACTGCAGTATGGAGCCCCCTGGTGAAGCACTGAGGCAATGGGTGAGTTTTTCACTGTTTCACTGGCGGCCCTTTTTCTATATTTAGACTTTGTAATATTTGCAGTGACATCAACTCAACCTGAATTTGACATTTATTTTGTTGTAAAAATGTTTGGTGTGTTTCCCTTTATGCTTGACTTTAATGAGTTCATAAACGTTGCTGCCAGTCTTCTGTCTACCTGTCCAGAAAAAGCGGCTGATAAGTGTAATATATTTTTGCACTGGCAGGATTTCAACGACTCTGTCGACTGACAGCATAACACATCACATCAACACGGCTACAATTACAGTAAAACTAAGCGGTACAGTACAACAGTGGATATTGCGGTCTGTCTCTGTCCCTCTCTCTCCACATAATACAACACAATGAACTTTAATAAAGACAATATTCCTTTGCTGTGTGCGTCTGGACCTCAAATAATGAAAAATATTGATTTGAAACATCTTTAAGTCGATATTACTCTGTGTCATCAGGGAGCACGGACAGAAGAGAGCTCGGTGTGAAGCCCCATTCTGAAGCTTACAGCGCCATCTAGTGGCTGCCGTTGGCGAAAGGTGGGAGAACAAGGATTGTACAGCATCAATAAGGCTAAAATACACTGTGTGTACAAGAAATTATCTGTATTTTTTATTTTTTTTCAGATTAAAGACCATGACAGATCCTTTTAACGTCTAATGTGTGCATTGATCACGCATTATTGCTGTGGTGTATCACCTGAAACAAATTCAACCGCCGTGTACTATGAATGTACATGGATTTCTCCCGGCATGCTTTGGATAGTGAGATCTAAAAGCACCACTCATCTGAGGAAAACTAAAATTGTTATGGTTCTTCATCTAAATGTATCTTTTATTTATTAAAAGGCAATTTATTTTTAATGGGCCTGATTCCCAGTAAAGAGACTGTTTTTTTATTTTTTAAAGTAATGAGCTAAAGAAAAAAAAAAAATGCATTAAACCTTAATTTTCAGCGAAGAAGAAAAATTATCTTGTCCATTGAATGTGAGACGACACATTTAACTCACCCAGATTTTATTAGATTTTTTTTGTTAGAAAAGTGGTCATGATTACAATGTAAGGGACTGTTGGATAATTATTGGGGTGGAGAGGGGGCCTGACCATAATGTTTGACTTTTAAACAAGACCTTCCCTACCACTTTAAATATTTTCTACAGAGACAAAATGCCCCCCCCCCCCCCTCCCAATATAACAGTATTAAGTTGGTACACTGTGTCACCATTATTAACTATAAGAAGCAAAGCACAAGGAACTTCAGATTGGACCCTTATTTAAACATTATGCGCTTAATGAAATGATAATTCTCACACTCTGTGTCAATAAAAGAACATGACATTGGCTATTTCTGATTTAAATTTCGCCAGGGATGAATGCAATTAAACACCAATCTGGGGTGAGTCAAACTTCAAACAAACTAAAATGACACAATCTCCCCGCCAGAGGTGTGGACTCAGAGACACAATGATTTTAGACTCGACTTGACAACATAAAAAAAGGCTTGCAACTCGACTTGGACCACTCACTTGGACTTCAGCCTTTTGACTTCGTCACACCTTCTCCCACGCCCTTAGATTAAAAAGTATGTTATTTAAAAAGGTGTGCCTCAAATCAATTAATTTCCCTTTATTTACTGAATCTACTAACACTATTCATTCCCAGCAAGTCGACCACAAAGCATCTACGAGTGACAACAAATAATGCCATGGCAACAGTAGCAAAAAACTGATCGATCACAGCTCAGCATGTACAGTTTTACTAACTGTATTTTCCAACATTGGCCCTGAAGAAGGTCGAGTCTTCTACCTTGGCGTTGTTTCATGACTGTGATGAAAGGTTTGTACAATGATACAGATTTTTTAAGCCATTTCAAGCCAGCTGGGTCGGATGTTCCCATGGCCCAAACGCTTCAAGAGTGACGGTAAGGGTGGAACACGGTGGGTGAGACTCTGTAAGTGTCAGCCCGCTGTAAGTGTAGGTGCAGTGTCGGCAGAGTGACGATGAGCTTCTGAGCTCTGACTGTATTTAGTGGAGGATGAAGTTTTACAAAGAGAATGATTTTGTGATATTGTGCACCTGGCTGAATGAAACATGTAGGATTGCACTTCCCAGACCATCAACTGCATAGTTTCACTAACCCTCCTAGGCTTTCCTTGAAAAATGGCAACACACTTTTCAATTCACAAAAGGTTCATTAATAAGCAATTAACGAAATTACACACCCTTCATCGATTCAGCACACTCGGGGTGTTGTATCACCAAAGCTTCGCTTGGTCCTGTATGACCAGCTCACGGTGGCTAAAGTCATCCAACTTTACATAGATATTGTTGTTAACTCTTAGCACAAAGACAATTTATTGACTTCATGGCCTCTTCCCATTACTCCTCCCTCTACACAATTCATGTTATCCTTTACACTGCTGTTCCCCTGTTATATTGATGTTTTCTGCTTTCCTTTAATAATAACTATTTTAACAGAGATAATTCAGACACCAAAAGGTATTATTTACTTTTGAAATAGTTTTGTCCCCCCCCCCAAAAAAAAAAAGAAGAATTAAATGATTCAAACTTCCATATCAATGTCCCCGCGGTGTTGCATGACAGAGAATATTGCTGTAACCATTTTATCCCCCACAAATATCCTTCGATTTTGAGTTTGTTTTCCAGTGCAGCAAAGCGTCAGTGAGCCGACATCATTATTTAACCACAATGGTTCAATTAAGCACTATATATTTTGGGAAGCCGCTTTTCTTTAGGCCCTCTACAGTGAGGAGGTTTAAACTGTCATTTGTGCGAACGCTAGACTAACCTTTTATCTCTGTTGTGATGTTTGAAGAATAGCTTTGCTAAAGCAACATGTTGCCTGTGACTTCCAGTTTGTTAGCGACATTATTGTGCACTTGACACTAAAACAGGAACCAGTTCCTATTTAAATCTGCAAACATTTTGATGCTAAGCTTCTAGTTTCTTTTTCCCAATGACTGCTGATTTCTTCTACTCGTATTGAACTGCCGCTCAGAGGGATCTTTGTCCCTTTCTTCCCCTTCAATTGTCAGTCTGGTTGAACCATTGTACAGCATTTTGTTCTCTATGTACAAAACAAACCTTTTAAACAAAGTAAAGAGGACATCCTACAACCTGAAACCTGTCTCTAGCACACGTCTCTTTAAGCCCCCTCCCACTCTGCTTTGATTGGCTTGTGAGAAAAGGCGAAATGGGCCTGGCAAAGGCAGTTCTCAAGCCTTCAGTGGAGCTACTGAGATCTATTGCAATGAGCCTGCATGTGACATACAGTACATAGTAAGGGGGAGCCAAGTCTGAATGACTTGATGAATCCCATGTTTTCTGATCTAGGCAGCCCACAGAACAACTGACTGGGTTGTGTTATTTCACAGTTTGTTGGTTAGTAGGCACTCCAGATACCAAAATATGTGTGCACCAGCACTGAAAAGGTGAATTTTTCATGATATGTCCACTCAAGTTATTAGATCAAAAAATATATATATATATTTCATTGGATGGTAGTATCTGTTTGGAAGGACAATTGTAAAATATGTTAAATCAGAGACAAACTGAACAACAGATGAAAATATCATTGATTGCTTTGATACAACATTTCCAGTAATCTGTCGGAACTACAGAGTTCTGTTGTGCAATACTGTAAATTAAGAGATTGACAAACAGCAACCATATGTGCCAAATCTGGTCCTTCATTAAAATCATTTGGCGCATTGGGTTGCTATTTTTCAATCCCTTAATTGATCAATAATCTATTGTCGGGGCCCTTCTAAGCTCCTACCTACAGCTATTTTACTTAAGTGATGCACATTTTCAACTAATTAAATTACCAAAACCATGCAGTGAGTGAACCTGTTTTTTGTTGTTATTTTGTCCCCGGGACAGTTGTCCACTAGCCGTACAATCACTTACGCAAGCAGCCATCAGCTGCTCACATCCTCACACAGACAGTGTGTCAACACCTACTGGTGGTAGTGTACTACAAAATCGACAGTGTTATCTTAAAGGATCATGATGTACATGCTTTACGTAAGAATATAGGTCACTGTTTGTTTGTTTGTTTTCACAACACAATAACAGATTAGCAATGGTGGAAAGTAATTAAGTACATTTACTAACGTACAAATTTATTAACCAATTACTTTCCGGTTTCAGAAAAATAATGCAAAATATAGTCAACAAATACTTTATGATATCAGACTTTGCTGATCCTCAGGGGGAAATTAGCCCTAATTTACCACCAAAAATAATTGTGATGAACACATTGCACATCAAAAATCATAAACCAATAATCTCGTACAGCCTACATTATTCGGGAATGGGCTATTCTGCAAAATCAGTACTTTCATCTTTTGGTATTTTAAGTATATTTTGATGCAAATACATTTGTACTTTTACTTAAGTACATTTTTTAAATGCATGACACTTGTAGCAGAGTATTTCTGCACTGTGGTAATGCTACTTTACTCTACTTAAGTAAAATAACTGAGTACTTGTTATTGCACCGCTGCAGATAAACATCTTGAGTAGCACGCTCAACTGTCGTGTTTTGATGACGACATCACGGGGACTTTCCGGATACGTCACTCGGGGCTTCCGAGTTATTAGGCTAGCTCTACCGCTGTGTTCATGTCGTTAAACACTGTAAACGTCGCCTCGTTGCTCTGGAGTACACATCAAAAGAGACCATGAAAACGCCAAAGGCTCCTAACAGCACCGAAAGGTTTGAATATTGAGACGTTGTTGTCGGGAGCGACGGCCAGACCGAGAGGCGGAATGTCAACAACGCGGCCCCTCCTCGGGATGAGACGAGCCGCCGAGCTAACGTGCCAGGAGCAGCCGACCAGCAGGCTCCCTGCGTCAGCCGGGAGGCAGCAGCTGGAGGCCCCCACCGTGGACGAGTTTACAGTGCTAGAGGATAAAGAAGATGAGCTGAAATGTGCCAAGCCTCGAGTGGAGCAGGTTTTTAAAGTAACGTTCACCATTATCGGTCTTTTGGACCACACGGGACTGCCGCACGGTAGCAAAACATCACGGCAGATATGGCTGCAGCTCATAGGAAACAGAGACGACGTGTCAAAGGCAAAGGTGAGGTCCTGTTATTCTGTTGCGCTTGCATTTTCTATCGAAAAGCCAACAGTCCACTGTGATACCGAGGTTTTTCTTTTTTCTAATTAAAGATAAGACCAAATAACCCCCACGCTGGGAGTACCGCTCACCGTCTGCTTGTTTGTGGCTGATAAACAGGTGTATTCGTGTCCCGTGATTAGCACCTGTTTCCGCTCTTTATCATACGTCTCACCAGCATTACCAACTTTTTTTTTTTTTTAGAACACACGAGCTGGGATATGATGTCGTTTTGAAGTGAAATATATGGCCTGGATATGTTTTCTGTTTTGCTTTGAGTTCATAAAGGCGCAAAGTTGTTGTCGCTAAGAAATCTTTCTTTTTTTTTTATTTAAATTTTTTTTTAAAGTCTCTTCCTTCTTAGCCACCACATCCGCAGTGACATAACATCACCCACCCCTAAATATAGATCGGATATTCTGTGAAAGCTACCGTAGTCATAACGTTCCCAATATATCACCACACTATTGACATTGTGGTATCTTGTCAAAAATGTCATGACATTTGATTTTGGCATTGTGTTGTCGGCCTGGAAAAGAAGCCCCCAAGTGGTGTCATGAACACAGTCTCGCGTGGACATGGACTGGTCATTTCAGTTTCCAAGTTATTTGCGTTAGTTTATGGCCGTTGTACTGTACATTCAAATCTAGACGTGTGTTTACATGTTGCGGTTCTTGGTGTTAAAAGAGTGTAGACTTAATGCAGTTTGTTACACACAGTTTTATATGTGTATACAGTCCTGTGAAACAAAACTAGACAACTTTAAGTACATCATGATGTGGAGAACGTAAGTTTAAATTGACAAAATACATTTTTATTTTTAATAGACAGCAGCACCGAGGACAAACTTTATATAACAAAGTAGTGTTTCGCCACCATTTTATCCTCAAGCAACCGTAATCAGACCAAAGCTAGAACTGATGGAAAGTAAATAGTTGTCTGCAGTCTGAGAAGCAAACATAATGTATTGTTATATCACAAAAATATTTTAGTTTTTGTTTGTCCATATCATACACGATTTCAATTTCAGCATTTAAAAATGTATTTTTGACATAATGGCGATAGGCTTAATGTGCACAGATATTACAAACATTGTATAACTTTTCTTTCTCACAATTATCGTAGAATTCCTCTTATTGTGAGGACGTAGATATCAAGGGCAGTGTATTGTATATATCGTGCTAGTATCAGTTCTGCAACCCTGCATGAATGCATTGCATTCGTTCATTTCCTGAGGACGATCTCAAATTGCATCAAATGCTCTTCGGGGGTTCCTGGTCCACTATGGTTCAAAACCATCAAATTTGACATCTAAAATTGTGGGACAATGTGGCAGCACTCCTTTTTATAAAACAATGCTCAGTGTGACTCAATCGCATCATCTGACACAAAAGTGAACTTCACCACAACAATGGGTTTAAAGTATCTGGGCCTGAGATGCATTTGAAGGTTTTTACTCTACGGTTATACATGCAAAATACCTGTTAGTGTCTGTAGCATTTATTTATTCCTGTGTGATTTCCGATGCAAGCGCATCTGTCGCACTTCTTCATCTTGTGTCATGAGTCTTATTTGAGTGTGTAAGTTGCTCCCCCTGTAACCAGCTGTTCCTAGCTCTGCCAGTCAACCGAGAAGGTGATGTGGAAATAGTCATTTTATTGTAAGTCTGTTCAACTCATGATAAGAATGACACAGGAGTCATAAATTGATTCCCGCGTAAGCATACCAAGGTATGTCGGTGCTTCCTCTAGTTGGGAAATCACTGCCATTGTTCCCACGATGAGCTTTCTTCTTTCTTGTAGTTTCTTTACTTTAACCACGAAAAAAATGCTGCACATGATTGAAAATATTTCCCGTTGGTTATTTTCTCTTTCAACAATCTACCACAGTTTGAAGCTACTTTTCACAGCGTCAGCAGTGAGAAGCTGTCTGTTTGAATTCCAGAAGGCACCATACCGTTTGTGATCTATTGTATTTAGTTTTGTAAAATGAGTCAGTGGCTGACTGCCAAGTATGTGCTTCTTATACCTCATCTGAATATGTCATATTTTGCTTTGTAGTGTAATTTAGCTTTGGGAGGGAGACTTTCAGTCACATCACTTAGGTTTGATGGTTTGAATATGAACTTAAATGTTGATTCCATAAAGGATAACTCCAAATAAAGCAAAACATCTGTTTCCCCTTTTATAGCCATCTAATGTCCAACCAGAGTTTAATTACTAGAGCTCCTTCCATCCTGTTTGACTGGTGTGGTGTGTATTTTACTAGAACGTTCCCTAACTGCCAATAGACTATATCAACCTTTTTTATTTAATTGCTTTAGCACTTCATGTGTAATGGGCAGGTGCAACTTTCTGTCTGTGTGTGCTACTGTTTAATACAATTTTGAAATAAATGGTGAAATTTGTTGGATAAGCTTTAAGGTCAGGAACCATTGCATACATAAACATACCGTTTGCTCAGAAATCACAAAAAGGTTTTTATTGGTTGTTTGATTTTTAAAAGCGACACCCAAATATGTGTGTGCTGGTTGTGTGTGTGTGCTTTCAACTCTTGATGTCCTTTCTTTCTTTCTGTCCCGCTTCATCATTGTTGAGTCATTTTACATTCTCAGTATTGAGTTTGTTCTTACACATTAGCGCCAAAGAAATGTGACACAGTATCTGTAAGGAAGTTACTGCACCCACCTGCAGCTGATTCATCCGAACATTTCCCATTGCCAGGAGATTCCCTGAATCAATGAAGTGTTTAGTTTCAGCACATGTCAGCTTTACTTCTCTACAGTGAGGGGCGGGTGTGTACTCGTGTGTACTCACTAAAAGAGGACATGCAAGCAATTTTGGCTATAGCCCTGTCAAGTAAATGCATGTTTTCAATTTTACTGTATTTTATTCAAAATTTTGCAGAAATCCCAGATATATTTTTACAGGAATCTGTCACTAAAATGTTTATATTGTAGGGCTCTCAAGCTCCTTGTTTGGCTTCTGTACTTTTTACCAAATAGTTTTTATAAGTGAATGTGTGCTTCTGTTGTGCTTTTTGTTCCAGAGTGTGTTTGTCAAGCTGCAAAAAAGCAGTACCGTCATAATAATTATAGTATAGTCCTATCACGGTTTTCTTTTCTCCTTGTCGTGCAGGAATATGTGCGAGGACTCTGTGACCCTGAACTACAGAAAGAAGAGTGGTACCCAGTGGACATGCACTGCATTTTTGCTGGAGCCCGGGGCCTCTTCCTAGACAGGCTCGTACGGGACACGAGTGCTGAAGTTGTGGTGCCTGAGCCAGGCCGCCTGCGGCTCTTGGGCCGGGCTGAACCCGTAGTGATGGCCCAGAGCAGAGTTCAGCAATTTGTAGCACTATTCCAGGTGGGGTTACTAATGATCTGTGGTCACTCACAATTTTACTAAGCCGTAGTTTAGTCTAGATTGATGAACCTGAGAGCTTTAGTGATGGAGGATTTTTCCGTCACCTTCACTCTTCACTTTCCTGTTCATCTGTAATATGAATCTTGCTCGTAAATCTAGTAGTTAGAGAAGGCTTTACTGTCTCATTCAAAAATCTGTGTGTTTGCGATATGTCCAGGAAAAGCGAAGTCTACCGAGTGACAGAGAGCCGGCAGTGAAACGAGCCTTCAAGTCCTTTGTGGAGGAAAGGGATGATAAGTACACTATGGAGCTTCTTCTGCTGCCCAGTGCCCTGAAGGAAGAGTTACTGGGATTGGCTCATAGCCCCACTGCCACAAACACATCTTCCCTGGTTAGTGTATACCTGTTTAAAAAAACGTGATTTACTACAGTAAAGTATGGGTACAGCTTGTCAACTCATCATAAAACTCACTTCAGACCGAAACAAAATAAAACTCGCCAAAACTGTTTTGGTTAGTTTTTCCACTGGTCCAACTCTGATTTAGTAGAGTAAGGAAAAAGATATTTTGCAATAAGGTGGGGGTGCATTTTAAGACGAACATTTAAACATGTAGTTTGTGTACACTGCAACTCTCACAACTGACACGTTCGATTCATTGAGCTACAGCAACATATGCATCCCAACCGACAGTGTCTGGAGTTGGAAAAGTTACCTAAAATCTGGATCTTTGAGTTTTTGTCTTTGGGTTCAGAGATAACGCAAATGGTGACGTATTCAAATTCCTCCAGCTCACTGAGAAGTTCATGATCAAAGATGACAACTAACTGGGATGCTTCACAGCAGCGGAAATAACCTGTGAAACTGACTGTTTCTACAAGAACATTAGTAAATCCTCAAGCATCAAGATCAACAGCGCTCTCCAAAAGATGTGGAATAGTATTCACAGTTTTTATTCTGGGGGTCACAGTTATGCATGCATGTTGGAAGCTATTCCGACAAGCCTGTGATACATGATTATTGATTTAAAAATAAATATTATAATATTTACATCACATTATCAACTTGGGATTGCAGGATGATCATGTAAAATGTAGACTTTGAAAAACATAATACTTAGTAGTTTTATTTACAGGCCTGCCCAAATGTTTTCTTCTGCCTTCCTACGCGACTGCTGTGAAGGCCTGTTTGACCTTTGCTGCAGGATAACTTTTATATTAGTCACACGCAGGGCAGGTTGTTATTGTTACGGTTCTACAGTTTAAAAAGGCTTTGACAATAGATTTCACTTCAACTTACATTTTAAAAGTTTAAAACCCTAAAATGTAAATTGATTAAACTTGCAAATGTTTATGAAGCTTCTTTTAGGCATTTAACAGCCGTTCTAATTTAGCACAACTTATGAGACGGCAGTAAAGTTTAGGAACAGAAGTCTGATCATTCTGGCAGCCGGGGACTAAGTGAAAGAGAACATTTGTGACACAAACTCTGGTTTTTGGTAAGGAGAACCACGTAGGGCCAGCAGGGAAGTACGATATGAATCATGACCATGGTGAGTGTTTGAGGGGAACTTTTACTGTACTTTCTGATGTGATGTTGTGTTTCTCCTCCCAGGCTCAGCACAACCTGACGCTGCATCCCAGCATGGCAGAGGTCGACCAGGACCGCTCACAGAGTAGCACCCCTGTGACGGAACTCTCCAACCGCATCCTGGGCACCAGCTTTGAGGAGAAAGGGACCGGAGCATCATTTGTCGGTGGTGGTGGTAAAGCAGCAGGAGCAACGGGCTCGGGTCCCGAGGCTGTCCTACTCAACGGCACTCGGCCCTCGCACAAGCGGCGCTCATCCGAGAGCGAGACTCGCGACACAAAGAGACAGTACTCTCTGGAGCGGAGGGATGAGTCGCCAGAGAGAGCGAGAGAGAGGGAGCGACAGAGGGACAGAGAAGGCCGGGGGAGCAGTAGCAGCTGTAGATCCAAAACTCCCTCTGTAATATCATCATCCTCCTCCTCTTCCTCAGGAAAAGCAAACACAGTAGTCGGTGTGATCATGTTGGACCCCAGTGAAGGAATCTCGGATGAAGGGGAGGCAGTAAGCCCAGAAACCAACCTCCGCTGTTTGGTCAATTTCTTCAGGTAAAGGTCATAATAGTTTGACATGTTTGCAAAGGAATTAATCCTAATTACATGAGGGCTATTAAGGAAATGGCTTGTTAACTGAATATGTAGTTGTGGTCAAAGAGAACATGACTTGCTATTTAATTCTGATGATTTTGTATCGGGCCATAGAAGGTTTTAGGTCAATTATTGTTCATCTTTCTTGTGTGTTAAAGTATGGGTTTACATTCAAGTCGGAATTAAGACAATGCTCAATATTAACAAGAGTGAAACCTAATGTTTGTATCCACTCCACGGCTCGGATCCGCTCTAAATGTATTGGGTTCTTCTTTGACCCATGCTACACCCTTCCACCAAGTTTCATGAAAATGGGGCCTGTAGTTTTTCCGTAGTCCTGCTGACCGACAAGCAAACCAAGCCGAAAACATAACCTCCTTGGCAGAGGTTAAAACTCTTTCAGTGGGGCGTGTGATTATTATTTTAATTTGAACAAATTGTGAGCCTATCCTTCAACTCTGCAGCACCTCTCTTACTGCCAAATAAAACCCTGTTAAAACTCATTTTCTTCAGAACCATGGGTTACCAGCAGGAAGTGGTGGAGCGTGTCGTCAAGGAGGCGGGACAGACGGAAGACACCTTCCTCCTTCTGGAGAAAATCGTTGAGGAAACCAAGCGTTGTGAAGAGGGGTCAAGAGGAGGCGAAAAAGAAAGACGCTTGAACTCTGCGCGCTCCCCGGACACTCCCTCCTCATCGTCGTCCTTCTCCTCTACGGCCTCTCGATTCCGAGAGAAAGAGCACGAGCTGAGCAGAACGTTGGCAGACCCAGGCAGGTCGAAAGAGAACATTAAGCCCAACCAGCATGGAGGCAGTAGCAATGGTCTGGGGCACCGGAGGCAGTGCAGCGGCAGCGAGACCAGCACTCAGCAGGTAACGCCCCTTCACAAAAACATTGCTTCTCAGTTCAACATAATTTTTTTTCGGCCCACATTTAATCGAACCCCCTCGGACCATGAGATGAAAGAGAAAATCTCCATTTCATTAATTTTTTTCCTGGCTGAGTTTGAAGGTTTGAAATCACAGAGCAATACAGATGAGTTTCAGCTAATATAACCTGAAGTGCCTAACCATCTTTTCCCTTCATACACCTGTAGAGTCCACATTTAATCTATAACGCCACATCACATTTACATCTCTCATATCTTAACCCCCATGACACATTTTAAATGGTTTCTTCAAAGCCCGCTTCTCCCCATTTTATCTCTTATCCTCTACTCTGATCTCTTTATCTGAAATAATTTCCAATGAATTGCTTCATATCTCATGACTCATCTTACTGAATCTTCTATCTCTGTTTCTGTTATGACGCCACATACTGTCGCCTCATGTTGGCTCATCAAGCCTCAAATGTATCTATGAAACATCGCACAATGTGGCTCGACAATATGGATATGTTTTTAATGTTGTGATAATCGTAATGTCATCTTATTAGTGATATCTAAAAAAATGTAGTTTTCAAATGACTAATTTGTTTCATAACTTACTTAATGAGTGATTGTTCAATGGTATTTACTTTATACCAACATTCTGACAACAGAAATGTGTAATGCTCGTTTTTCTCCCAAAAAATAAATAAAAAAAACTCTCCTTTCAGGCCATCACTATCAAGAGGAGCTCTAGTGCTCAAGGAGGAGCAAGAAACTACGACGTGATTACCATTGACGATGACGACGACGTCATCCTCACCAATACCAAAACAGCGGATAGTAGGACGTCCCGGATGATGACGGTGCCACACCTGGACACCCAGTCGGGATCCAGAACGGACTATTTGGCAAGGGGAGGGGGTGGTGTCTCTCAGAGGGACTACCTGTCGAGGGGTGGGACCCAGACTTTAGGAGGATCAGTGAAAGTCGAGACGGTGACAGCGCTGCGCAGCACGCCTCAGTGGCTCACTGCCCCCACCACGTCGTTAGCTTCGACCCCCAGTGTAGGTATTACCTTAAAGTCCCCCTCCACACATAACATGTGTTTTGCTTATTGTTACTTCTCTTGGATGTTTGGCCTTCACTTTGCAGAATGATGTATGTGCAGAGCTTGTCACTAGAAGACTTTAATGTTTTCACATTAGCGTGCTGAAGGAGGAAAGTGTCTCTGTTTTTACATCTTATTTGATTTGTGACATCACAACTTGTTTGACAGCCAATTGGAAAAGTGTGATGTCACAACCATAAACCTCCTGCGCACATACACTGCAAATTGACTTTTCAGTTAACACACAATATATGAGTATATTTATGTGTCTGGAGAAGATCTACAATATGTTTTGTTTTTTTTCTTTTTTTTTTTTATACATGATGGTGGAGTTTTGAAGGGGTTAGTTTCCAAGGCTCCTGTTGGAGTGGATTTTTTTTGTCATAACTTCACAATTATTCAGTTGTTGCTTACATTCCTAGTGATGAATCATTTCTGGTTGTCAGCTAGATGTTTAACAGTTTTACTTTTGGATGAAACTGATGAATAATGAAATGAAATGAGAAAATATTGATTATTAATCGTCCCTTATACAAAGAGCTGAGCTAGTAGACATTCAGAGTTTGATATAGTCTGATTTATTTTTTTATTCTGTTGCGTATGTTTATAATTTGTGTGGCCAACTTTGATACTGACACTATACAAACATGTAGGGTACTAAAAACTCTACTTGTTCGGCCGTGTATATTTTATGTCAAAATGTTAAGATGTTGGTTATTTTTCCTGCCATATCACTAAAGAGCTGGGATTGAAATCTTAAAAACGGCCCACTTTGATGGGTGTTCTGATTCATGTGATGAATCACATCCTTGTTTTCCTGTTATTTTACAAGTCTTTTATTTATTTATTTCCCCCCCCTCAGTCGGCTCAGCCCATCACTCGGCCCTCAGCCTCTCCCTATCAGACCATCAGCCACATGGGGTTTCATGGGGTCGGAGCCAGGACTCCTCCTGCAAATGACCCCCCGGTACCCCCGGTGACTGGTTTTTCTCGTTTCCATCAGTCACTGAGGACTCCGTACACTCTGAAGCTGCCAAACGAGCCGGGACGTCAGGAGCTCCGACATATCATCATAGATGGCAGCAACGTGGCTATGGCGTGAGTCTGCACCACACACATTTTTTTTAATTTATTTTGTTTTTTAAAAGAGATGTTTTTATGTGAGTCACCCATCAGTTCCTGAACATCATAGAGACAAAATACCTGATAAAAGGTGCTAAGGTTTTTCCTTTCACACTTGAAGCAATCACCCTTCCCATCATCATCAGTTAAGGTCACACGCACTCTCGGTCTTACTCCCAATCTAAACGAACCATTTGTTACAGTGTGTAGGTCGCAGCTACTACCCTTATTGTGTAGGTGCACCAAAACCTGGCCCACACATTCACACAATGTCTTTACTCATCCCCTGTGTGTGTGTGTGTGTGTGTGTGTGTGTGTGTGTGTGTGTGTGTGTGTCATGTG